>JASAUF010000098.1:0-330000 GCA_030180095.1 Magnolia changhungtana
CATAAAGTTTTCTTTTAATCGTCTGAAGTGTCCAAAGTATATATGATTCACCTATGGCAGAAAAAATTTCGAAGTTAGTACACCATGATGAATCAGAGACTATAAGTAGATGAAATTCAGAAAATTTTGTAGTAGGTGGTGTAGTCTCAACACACGCCGAAGTTTCACTCTTCAGTTCAATTTTCAGCTCCTCCTCCTTTAATGGTAAACATTCAGGATCTGGGGGATGAGGTACTTCAGAACAAGGGTTCTCTTGGTCCATGACAACTGCCGAGGTATTGTCTTGCAAGGCATCCACTATTTCTTGTATTATGGGATCGTTTGAATCTGCAAAGTGTGTCAAGTAATCATCCAAAGAGTCGAAACATTCGGTTGAAAGGAGTTCATTCATCCTATCGAGATCTGTGATGATATGTCCAGTAACTCATTTATCTTCTTCGAGAGTAGAAATGAGCATACTCTCTTGTTTGTTCTCAAGGTGGGATGAGATCACCATTGGGTATGTCTCTTCTTGACCTAAATAGGCGTATTCCAAATCAGAGGGTAAAGGTTTTAGGTCAAGCTTCGATGCTTTGAGGTTAGGCGGTAGAGGCACTGCATCGGTTTTAGGCAACTCTTCAAATTGTGACCTCCACCAGTTAACTTCAAGTACCGGCGCAGTATCAAGCAAGGCACACGTCTCCCTAATCATGTCATCATCCAAGTAATGAGAGTGTGTCAAGCACGTTTCTAGAGGGTCAGAGGATAAGGTCAGAGGTGTTCTATCTTTTTCGAAATTTTTGCTGTTATTGAAAAAGATGTTTGACTCCAATGTCATATTCCCAAAAGACATGCTCATGACTCCATTCCTACAATTGATAATTACGTTTGAAGTGGCAAGGAATGGGCAACCAAGAATGATGGGAATCTGAGTGCTCATGTTAGTGATGGGTTCTGTATCTAGGATGATGAAATCCACTTGATAGTAGAATCCGTCAACTTAGACCAACACATCCTCGATTACCCCTCTTGGTACACGAACTGAGCGATCGGCAAGTTGTAATATGGTTGGGGTGGGTTTTAATTCACCCAAACTTAACTGTTTGTACACCGAGTAGGGAATCAGATTTAAGCTCGCTCCTAAGTCAAGAAGTGTGTGCGCAATTTGATAGTTCCCGATTACACATGATATGGTTGGGCTACCGAGATCTTTGAATTTCTGCGGCATATCTTGTTCTAGGATGGCACTCACTTTCTCAGTCAAGAAGATTTTCTTTTGAATATTTTACCGTCTTTTAGTCGTACATAAGTCTTTCAAAAATTTGGCGTATTAAAGTATTTATTTTATAGCATCAAGTAGAAGAATATTAACCTTCACTTATTTCAACACCTCTAGAATATCCTGAGAGTTAGAGAGATGTTTTGGTGCAACCAACCATTGGGAAAATGGGGCAACTGGCTTGTCTTGAAGTTTCAGTTCTAAATCTTGTAGAGCAATGCTAGGTCTATCATTGTTATCCTCTTCCGGGTCCTTAGGCTTTTTAGCCCTAACCGGAACAGTTTTGTCAATGGTCTTCCCACTCCTAAGAGTGGTGATAGATTTAGCCTGCTCCATCTGATCCAAAGAGCTTGGATCACTTATCTTATATTACGGTTTTGGATTGGGGAGAGGTTGAGTAGGAAGCATCCCTTTCCCCCAATCATTATGTGTGACTCTATCCTTTGAATGGATGATGTAAGTGATCCCATTGATGATCTGATATCTTGGTTGAATAGCTCTTGGTCTTGAATGTGTTTTAGAACTGGATCCTCTTGAGGTTTCTCTTGATTTGGAATTTGATTGAAGAAACCTTGAGGGGTAGCAGTTTGTCCATTCCTCAAACTGAAGTTTGGATGATTTCTCTAACTAGGATTGTACGTATTAGAAGTGGGTCCATTGAAAGGTCTTTGGTAATTATTTATGGCATTGGATTGCTCAGTCAGAACCTCTTGAAAGGCAGATATGGTTGGACAATTTTCAGTTGTGTTACTGTTACAACCACAAATACCACAAACAACTTCCTTACCCTTATCCTTCCTCGATTCCACGGCCTCGAATTTCTTTATGAGATTAGCCACTTTAACATTGATATCATCATCCTCTTTCAGCAGGTATACTCCGTCCCTTTCCTTTGATTGAGTGGGCCTAGACGTGGTACTCGATTTTGGGTATGTGCCCCATGATTGTGCGTTTTCAGCAAGTCTATCCAAGTAATTCCACACATCATCGATATTTTTATTCATAAATTCTCCATTGCACATCGTCTCAACCAATTGGCGCATGGAGGATGTCAGCCCATCATAGAAAAAGTGCGTAATGTGCCACGTTTCAAAACTGTGTTGTGGGCAAGAGTTGACAAGATCCTTGAACTGCTCCCAACACTGGAAGAATGTTTCATCCTCCCTTTGGGCGAAGTTCATGATTGATTTTCTAAGGGTGTTCATTTTATGATATGGAAAAAATTTCTTTATGAACTCCCTTTGCATATCATTCCATGTGCCAATAGATCTAAGACGTAGTGAATGTAGCCACGTCTTAGCTTTCTCTTTCAAAGAAAAGGGAAAGAGTTTCAGCCTAACTGTGTCCTCAGACACGTTTGAAAAATATAACGTGGTTATAATCTCATCAAACTCTTTCAAGTGTAGATACGGTTCTTCAGGTTCAAGCTCATGAAATTTAGGAAGGAGTTGGATCACCCCTAGCTTGATATTCATGTGTCCAGTATTTTCTGAAAAAATCATGCATGAAGGCATGCTCACCCCTGCCGGTCGTAAATAATCTCGTAAAGTACGAGGCGGGGGTGTTTGATGCACCTCATTCTCATCATGGACTTCCTCAATTCCAGGTGGAGGTATTGCTTGAGGTTTATTTGCATCCATAACCTCAATTCAGATTCTAAACTTAGACTTAAAAGAGAGAAATGAAATAAAAATCTAGAAAGAAAGAAAAGATTTGGAATGAAGTTACCAGATCGGAGTCCCTACGTTAAAAACCTGCAAAACAAACCAAAACAAGTTAGTTTCTAAAAATAGAAAATCTAAAAATAGAAAAAGTTTCTAAAAAGGAAAATCACTAACCTAGATTCTAAAAGTAAAAGAAGAAGGTCTCTAAAAATAAAATACAAGAAAGGAAAGATGAAATAAATTAGGAAGATTCTTTTAACAAAACCTAATCTAAAAATAGAGGGTTAGAAAAACTAGAAAACCGGAAAGATATTACCAATTTAGAAAGTATATATTAAAGTCCTACAGAACAGGAAAAATAGGTTAGTTTCTAAAAATCAGGAAAACCTAAACCTAAAATCTAAGGTTAGAAAAGTCATAATCTTAAACTAATCCCAAAACTAATTAATTTCAAAAAACGTAACCATCAATCCCCTGCAACGGTGCCAAAAACTTGTTCACTCCCCAAGTATAGGATTGTGATGTAGTAATAAACTCGGTAAGACCGAGGTCGAATCCACAGGGACTGAAACCTATACGTAATCTGCAATTAACTAGAACTAGAACTAGAAAAAGAAGTAATATAAATCGAGTGATAATTGAATGAATAATGGTGAAATATTACTCTAAAACTTTAGAAAATTCAAAGGTAGGAAACTAGGGATTCAGAGGATCCGCTTATAGAGATCAGGGAGATCTACACTTGATTCATGAACTCAACTGGACTTCGAGTCCCATCTTCATCCAGTTAGAAGATATAACCTGATAATCAATTCTGAACTTCATTAAATCTAGTTTTCAAAGAGACGAAAGGTTGAAGAATTAGGATCAATTCCATCACAAAACCATGCCCATGGGACAAAGTAAACAACAGAATTAAACCAATTCACAATCAATCAGAAGATGTATGAATGTTAAGAAGGTTTCCATCACCCAACCATGTTCAAGGGGCAACGGCGAACAACAGGGCTTCCTAACATCAAAATACAGGAAAAGAAAATACTCAAGCCATCACAGATCTGCTGTAATTTCAGTCAAAACAAATCATTAACAACTAGAGAAATTCCTTAAAATCAAACTAGGATCAAGTCAATTCAGGCATGAATCAGAGCGTAGAACTTTCCATCACACTACAAGCTTCACCTCTTAGCCCTAGCTAAGAGGTTTAGCCCGACATGGATGGACTAGATCTCTCCATAATTATGAAAAAAAAAAACAAATAAATAAACCTAAACAAATAAAAAACCACTACCTCTTTCTGTCTCTATCTGACGTCCCCTGTAAAAGTTGAATCCAAGATGCCTTGATCCCACGGCTGCGTCTCCCTTTTATAGCACTCATGGGTTGGTCGGATGATGCTGGAGTTGGTTTTAGAGTTGGACCGACTCTGTTTCATAGTTTGCAATGGAATCGGATTGCACACACATGGACAGCTACTTTTGAAGTGCTTCTGGGTCAAAGGATCATACCGTCTGGCAAATCTGACTTCTTGGACGAGGTTTAGGCCCCCTTTTACATCATGTGACCGGTTTGGATCACAAATCCGACCGTGATAGTGATCACGGTATGGCCCCCAGCGTCCGATTTTTCTGGACTACGAAACAGAGCTTTCCGCTTGCGTTGGCTGTCAGTGGGGCCCCCTCCTTTAGGTGTATGAGAAATCCACTCTGTCCATTGATTCTGGGACAAAAATCCATCCGGGAAGAAGTATTTTTGGAGTAAAATAGGTGTGGCCCATAGGCTTGTTTAGTCCGCCATCCATCTTACGTTTAACGGCAAGGATTTTGCAACCGCGTACATGGTCTCAAAAGGTCACCTAGATGAGGGTCCTGGCCATCTCCTAAGGCACTTGGACAGTTCGGATCATGAACCTGATGATGAGTGGGGCCCACAATACAAATCAGCGTCCGCGTGGTGCGGACGCTGTTCTTTACGCAAAGTTGGGTCGGGTCAGCGCCCGCTGACCGACCCAGGTGGTATGGTGCAGCTCACGTGTGTGTGCTCTGTATGCATGCACAACCTCATGTGGGGTCCACTATGATGTTCGTGTCAAATCTGCTCCGTCCATCCTTTTCCCTAGCCTTGTTAAAGCGTTGACAATGAGATTGAAGCATATCCAGATATCATGTGGGCCCTAAATCACTAAATTATGGGCTGATCTATCCATTAGGCCGCTTCACAAGGATCCGGGAGCTGAAATTCGACGTGTACGGTTAATTTGTGGTCCTCCGGCCATTATGAAGTCACGAGCTGAATGGATGGTGAAAACCCTGTGATCTTGCATTCTGGCTGACTTTTAAGCCACTCGAGCTTCAGTTTCTCGATTTTCTCGGATTTCTGGCATGTAAATCTGTCGATCTTAGTCCCCTGGGGTCCGTCTCTTGCCTTGGTGACTTCAAAGCATTAAATCCATGCTTTTAGCACCCTATTTCAGTCCAAGCTCGTAAAGTCACCTTGCAACACAAACACGATTAAATGGGGCATTAAACGATATCCAGTTTATAAAATCAGGTAATCAATGGAGTCTAATATGCAATATTTGACCCTCAACATGAAGTGACGCTGTTCTGTCCTCCTTAGTCCACATGGCAAGCCTCATAATCAATCCGACGATTCGAAATCGAAACTGTCGCCACCCGGTCACCCTTATAGGTCTGCAAACGAAGAGCCTCCACAATACGCCTTCTCAACAACAGAGTCATAATCGCAGCTGTACGCATTAAACGAGCCGATGGTTCATAGCTCAAGGGGTTGTGTATGATTTTTCCCATGTATTTACTCTTTGAGTCCGTGTCCGAACTCGAAGAGTATGGGGCTTCTATTATGGGAAAATCTAAAGTGCTCTGAGACCTGAAACTCCTACGAGTAGCGAGGTATTAAGACACATTCGAGTAACGTGAACGAGAGATGACCTAAGTGGTGAGTGTTAAGGGTCAAATATTGCATATTAGACCCTAGTTATTACTTGAATTTACGAATATGATACTGTTTAACGGGCTATTTTAATCGTGTTTGTGATGCAAGGTGTATTTAGGAGCCTAGACTAAAAAAAGGGTACTAAAATTGTGGATTTGACACTCTGAAGACACCAAGGCAAGGGACGAACCCTAGAGGACTAAGATCGATAAGTTTACATGTCAAAGATCCAAGAAAATCAAACCACTCATGTTAAACAAGCCTGAAAATCGTTCAGAATGCAAGATCACAGGGTTCTCGGCATCCGTTCGGTTCAAAACTTTATATATGGCCTGAGAACCATAAATTAACCATACATGTCAAATTTCAGGCATTGAATCCTTGTGGAAGTGGACCAACGGATAGATCAGACCATAAAACACTAATCTGGGGCCCGCCGGATATCTGATATGCTTCAAATTTTATCTCAATACCTCAATTGAGGTGGTAAGACAGATGGACAGAGCGAATTTCTCACGAACATCACAGTGGACCCCACATGTACATCGCATGCACATAGGGTGCACAACGTCCGCACCACACCAGACCGTACAGTCTGGTCAAACAGGCTTTGACCGTGCTTTCTTTTAAAAAACCAAAAACAGACAGTGTTTTTATGTTGTCCGTCCATTTTTTAGTAGTGGGGCCCAACCATCATACATATTTATGATCTGGACTGTCCATTGTGTCCAGAGGCAGGGCATGACCCTCGCCTAAGTGGATTTTTGGCCCCATACACGTGTTTGCACAAGGATCGTCGAAAAATACAAGATTAACAGTGATTTGGTTTGATACAGTGGACCGTACCAAAATCCGATAAAAACCACTTCTTTCCTACTAGTTTTTCGCCAGGAATTCAATGAACAGAGTGGATGTTTCTTCCAGAGCTAATCAGGGGCCCACCGAGCATCACAGCGTACTCGGTTTATGGAGCCCCTGCGTCTGGGAAATCTGGATTTTCCGAGATGTTGTGGGCCACCGTCCGTGATCGGATCAGCCATCCGAACCGTCCAGAGGGAGCGCAAGACGTGTCTGACCTTCTCCATGAAGTCGGAATGGCCATTATAGTTGGAGTTTTCCCCGAAAACCCGTTCAAACGCAGCTCGTTGCATTTCAGGGCTGCATAGTCTGGTTCGCACGGTTACTGCGTAAGCTGTAGCTATCGACTTCATTCCACTGCCCCTTGCCCTTATAAAAGGAAGGGAGGACGTGGGTAGCAAGCATGAGATCAGCCATGGAGGCGTGGAGGATAAGGAGACGTGAATGAGAGAAAGGCCGAGGCCGTGGACATGGAGACGGTTTTTGTTTTTATTTTTTTTCCTTTTCTTTTCTTCTTTAATGTTTCTTTTTCTTTCCTTCAGATTTTAGTTAATCATGGCTAGCTAAACCTCTTAGATAGGGCTAAGAGGTGAAGCTTGTAGCGTGATGGGGTTTTTCTACAGCTTTGATTTATATTACGTTGAACTCTCTTTGATTTCAGATTGATGAATATGAATGTTTTTAGTCTTTAATGGTTTATTGTGACTTAAATTACAATAGATTGCGATGGCTCTGAGCATGTTCTGATCATTATAGGGACTATGAACATGGGAGCCCTCTTGCGCACCATCGTCTCACGGGCATGATTGGGTGATGGAACATTTCCTAACGTTCATAACTCCCTTAGATTGGATGTGGATTAACTAAATTTTGTTGTTTTCTTTGTCTTATGGGCATGGTTTTGCGATGGAATCAATTCTAATTCTCATGCCTATTTATTATTGAAAACTAGATCAAAGGAAGTTCAGATTTGGATTTTAATGAAATATCTTCCAACTGGATGAAGATGGGACTCTGAATCCAGTTGCGCTTATGAATCAAGCATAGATTTCCCTGATCTCTACAAGTGGATCCTTGGCACCCTAATTTCTTACCTTTCAATTTACAAATTTTAGTTAAAGTTTTTTATCATTATTCTCTTAATTCTCCTTGATTTAGATTACATCTTTGCCTAGTTCTAGTTCAAGTTACTTTCAGATTACGTACAAAGTTTAGTCCCTGTGGATTCGACCTCGGTCTAACCGAGATTATTACTACATCACAACCCTATACTTGGGGTGTGAACAGTGAGGCTTGGAGTGTCTTCCAAGCATCGAGGCATGAGGTAGACGTCTGAGAAACGAGACTTAATGAGGTCTTGCTCAGCTTAATATCAACTCCGAGGTACGATGCCATCATCGTCTCGGACTTAAACGGAAGAGCGGAGCGACTGATACAGTGTCCCATTATCACACAATCAATGGGATAACTGCATAACCGCCAATATCTACATATTCGTCGGTCGTGGTTAGTGGCTAAGATCGCACCGAGTATTGCAAACACGTCTATCTCAGTTGAAAGGTATAAATAGTTGTCAAATGCAAGGGAATAGGTACGCAAAATCTCTCACCCAAACCCCTACTACACCGCTTAGACCCTTACTTTGGCATCAGAGGGTCCTCGGCTCTAGCCAAGGTTTCCTTTGTCCTTCCTTTGTGCAAGTATCCAGAGGTCGGAGTCCGAGCTCTGAGTGCGATGCGGGTGAATCAGATTTATGCATCAACAATACCCATCACGAGAACATATTGACAATGGTGTGAGTGTAATGGTAGAAGGACACACACCATAAACACGCTCGGGAGAATGCTGCTCTAATATCACGTCAAATAACCACTTTTTCTAAAAGCTCGAGCTCGCCAGAGGGTCCCAAAACGGTAATAAAGCTTTTGGGCTTCAAATCTCTCTTTGGTTGTGGTTCACTGGAAGGAAATGGGAAATTGCCTCTTGGAATGCATCAGACCATCTCTTATTTTTCATATCCGTTTCTCTCAACCTCTTCCAACGGCACCATAAACTCCATACGAAAAATGACCCTTTGTCTTCATAGTTATCTATTTTAGCCGCTGCAGGTCGCACGGTGGTGATGGTCATGGTGTTGGAGGTGCACATGTTCGCACCAACTCCTCTCCGGTACTTGAGTAAGATGAATGCTTCATCATATCGGGAGAGCGAGAGCAGTAGAGAGAGTGGGGTTTTTCTTCTTCTGCTCGTTTGGGGTTCGAGCAAGGGAAGGAGGCTATAAAAACAGATGAATGGATGATGTTTTTTGATATGGGAAAGATGCAAACTCTAACGGGCCGAGCTAGGCTTATGGGCCTTCACACATCTACATGACTGCATTCAAACCTGGCCTGATTTTAAAACGGGCTTGATTTTTAAGCCCGGTCCTCAGGTCTGATACTCCTGCCCAGGTCCGGCCCATGATGGGCCAAGCCTAGCTCATGTAACACAAGCTTGGGCTAATGCGGGCCTTGGATCAGGCTAGGGCCCGTCAGCCCACCAACAATGTAACTTTACATTTGGAGCGCATGATTTAAACATACCATATTTCTGAAACTCAGTGACTCGACTTGAAACTCGACAGAGTCCATGACTGCTGTTTTCGGGATGGACTTCTTTGTCAATATAATGCAGAATTTAATCTTATATGCCTTTGATTTTCCAACTTAGCTGAATTTGAAATATTATTTAGATTCCTAACCGAGTCATCGAGCCCACGTAACTCGTCTCGACATTGAGTTGAATCGGTTTTTCAAACAATGCTCTATGTACCTGTTAGTGTAATACAATGGTGCGTTTGGACATACAAAATACGATCCAATCTGTGACCCACAACTAAAAATGAGCGCTCGTTATGGGGGTGTTTGGATTGTAATTTGCTTAAGATGAGCTACTTATTCCATAAGTAGCTTATCTTAGTTTCTACTTATTAAAAAGATAGGTATGTTTGGAAAATAACATACTTATCAGCTTCTCCTCTCTTTCATCTCTCCTGATGTCTCTCTTCAACAACTTATGAAAAGGAGAAAAACTAAAAAACTAATTGAAGTGATTAAGTACTTTTAAGTATAAAAGTTACTAATAACTAATCATAAATCAAACTAACTTATCTGAAATAAGTCACTTATCTACTTCCATAAATAAGTCACATACTACTTCCATAAGTAGAAAAAGTAACTTATTTGGTGGTATCCCAAACGGGGCCCTAAATCTTTGATTCATTAGGTCAAACCAACGGTGAAGGAGACGCCGGTGGCCGGCAACCATGACCGTCCATCGATGAACCGCCCGACCGTAAAGAAACTTGCGAGTGAGGCGTCCCGTATGATGTGATAACCGGGCCATCTGACTCGGCGACCCAGACCTGACCCGGGTCCATAATTCTTGTACTCACCATAATACAATGTGTTCAGAGCGAAATTTCCGGCCCATTCGAGCCATCCTTCGGGTCGAACCTGGTAATTGAGGTATGTCTGCATGAAAACCGTCCTTGAGTATTGCTTCCATGGCCTACCTAAGTAAGTAGGATCTGATGCGTACACATAGCTGTTTTGTATCGAGAACCCGGTGCTTTGATTTGGGTCCTTTCGGCCCTGGGCCGTGATGGTGGTCTTCTGATATGGTAATGGTTTTCTTGTGAATATCTTGCAATCTTGGAGGACGGCCGCGCCATTTCCAAAGATGAAATCGATGGTGCCATAGATGTTGCATTCGCGGTAGAACTGGCGGAGTGAGTGGGCATAGAGGGTATCTTGGTGGCCTTCAATGCTGCAGCGAAAGAAGGCCGACTTGTCCGAGTCGACTCGAAGCGCTACGGCCTGATGGTTTTCTGGGCCCGCCGTGTTACTGAATGTTATGTCCCTTGCTATGAATCCCGGGCCTGAAACAGCTGCAGAATAGAGAGGGGAGAGGTTTCAAGCTTGAAAATCTGATGTATTCTATTCATGATTTCATGAGTCGACTTCACGAGTCGACTCGGTTCATACTGGTACCATGATTCGACTCGGGTGAGTCCACTTAGTACGAGTCGCCGAGTCCAAAAAAAAAAAAACCAATGATTCTAATTGTATGAAATGCAATTGATGGAGATGATGTTTAAACATATCATGAACATATGCCACTATCACAGTTAAATGGTGGTGATGGGTGGGTATTCTAGAATCTAAACTCTGAAATTTGATCTTTTGGGGACGATCACAAATGTTTGAACGGACCTAACCATGATGTGTATGTGGAATCCCAACCGTCAATCTCGTGAGGCTCGTCATGTTCAATGTACCCACAAAGAATCATCCTGATCTAAGACTCACCTGGGACACACCACAAGGAACAATATACAATGATACCTAAAACAGGAAATGCATTGGCTACGGACACTGTTACTAGCCAATTGCTTGTGGTAGGTTTTATGTGGGAGCCACCATGATGTATATGTTTCATCCATGCCATCCACCCATTCTTCCAGATCGTTTTATGGTATGAGCCAAAAATGAGGTTGATTAAATCTCAAGTGGACTGCACACTGTTCATTGAACGCCCACCATTAAAAACTTCTTGGGCCACAAAAGTTTGAATCAAGCTGATATATATTTTTTCCCTTCATCCAAGTCTGTATGACCTAATCAACAGGTTAGATGTCAAATAACCATTACAGTGGGCCCTAGGAGGTTTTTAATGGTGGACATTCAATCACTACTGTTTTCCCATGATGTGGTCCACCTGAGATTTAGATCTACTTCATTTATGGGATCAAGCCCTAAAATTATCTTTCAAAATGATGGACGGCGTGCATAAAACACATACATCATGGTGGGGTCCACATAGCACCGACCAGTGTCCCTAGCCAAACCACGTCCCCTAAAACCTATATATTCGTGTGGTGCGGCCCACCTGAGATTTGAAATGGCATGAGTGTTAGGGTGTCCCTTCATCCTGGTGGGGCGCACCTGATGACTGGGTTGTATGGCAAATAAATGATAAGGGCGACCCCACATTCCATCCGGATGTCCCTCACAGATGTTCCCCATTATTCCCTTTGTTGTGGTCCACCTGATCTACGGTGAAGGGTTGGATGGAACTCACACATCAAATTGGGCCCCACAAGTCGAATATATGATCTTACCCCGATAGTGTTGATAGTAAATACACCCCTTGGCCTATACTACCAGCAGTAATCTGGGTTAAGGTCTGTCCAAGCCCAGCCCATCAGTTGAAAACCCAAGCCCAACCCCTGCCCGGTAGGGAAGAACGGGTTTCAGCCATTCTTAATTTCTAGCTAAATTCCCAGCTAGATCATTCAAATAACTTGGCCCAGCCCAAGCAGCTCATTCAGGCCTTTAGACACACCCAAGAAAAACCCAACCTTTCATTATTGGGCCACTTGTGGCCCACTATACTTATCTCTTACCCAGTTCGAGCCCAAGCCCCAACTCAGCCACCACACAGCTGTCCATATATTGCTGTAAATAGCGCAATTTAAGGGCTTGTTTGGATCCGTGGAAAGTGTGGGAAAGGAAATATTATTTCTTGAGAAACTTTATTTCTAAGAATTGGTGGGCAAGGGAACTTTATTTTCCATGTTTGTCTTAAAATGAGATTTTTCTTAAGAAAATTTTCGCAATAGCATTAGCATGTGCAAGATTAACACGTGACATATGGAATGCACAAGAGATGGACAATGGTACATGTGGGTACTTAAGCTTAATGGTGTGCTTGAAGTTGTATAGTGGCACATGTAATACAAATGACACATTAGTATATTTGACTCATGTGGGCGTTTGAAGATAGATGGTGACACTTGTGGATATTAGCACAATGACACGAGAAATGTTGTCACATGTAGTAAATATAGAGTGATTGAAGATGAAAAATAGCACATGGGGACACTTTCTACACGTAGGGCGCAAACGAAAGATAGATGGTGGCACATATACAATACGAGAAGATAGACAATGAAAAGTTGGCACATGAGAGGCACCTTGTACATGTGGGCCTAGGGAAGATGGACGGTGCGAAAATCATAACTAGAGATAGATTATTACGTGGAAAAATCATTACCAGAAAAACCAGGGCACAAAACAATGAGTAATATGCTATAAAAGTATGATTACTAGATATGCTATAAAAGTATGATTACTAGAGATAAGTTATCTTACCAATTCAAACAAGCCTAGTATCTCCTTAAAATCCAAACAAGAACAATCCGATTATTACATGGAAAAGTTACTGCGAGAAAAACCACGACACAAAGCGACGAGTAATGCATTATAAAAGTAGAATTACTAAAGATAGATTATCTTACCAATTCAAACAATACTAGTATCTCCTTAAAACCCTAACTATGCCCTTGAACCGAATGTTTTAAAAAGCCTTAATATACATTGAACATCCCTTAATCTCATTTATACCTAATATATATACTTTCATAATTGGAGTAGGAAGCAAATCATGCACTAATGCAATTCTGCGAGTAACTTCGATGGGACCTTCGATGGCATCGACATCCTTGGAAGACTCCTTCGAGGCCATCAAGAAAATATTAAAACAGTCCAACAACCAACATGGATTAATTCTATTTTTTTAGATGGCAACAATATCTGCTCGAGGGCATGGGGTGGTCCGTCAATGGCATGAACAGGCCTTGTTATTGATAGATTTAAGACATCAACAGCAATCACATAAGATATAGTGGCAGATGTGCGACGCTAGAAGATGGACCGTGAAAAGTTGCACATGCGATACAGTTGAGGTGCTATATACATGTGGGTCCCAAGTAAAAATGGTTTGTGGCATAACATAAGATGAACGGTGCAATATTTACACACTTGACACATACAAGGTGACGCGAGGTGGGGCGGTGGCACCTATATGTTTGATTCTTGAGATAGTTTTTTTTTCTTTGCGAGAAAATGCCTTTCTTAGAAGAGAAGGTGGAAAAATATATTTCTTAATTTTTCAAAATACAAAGGAAACGAGATTTTTCAAAAAAGTAAAAAAATATATAATCTTCTTTTCATGCAAAAATGGTGAAGAATCCTTTCCTTTCCTTTCCACGAAATCCAAACAGACCTAAAAGAAAATCATGTAACAGGATACTAACCAAAAGTAGCCGTCCGAAAGGTTGTCCACCCTTGCATGAAATTCCTCCTACCGGTCACCACCGTCGCCCCCATCCCATCTCCTACTAACATTATATTCATCTTCTTCTTCTTCATCTCCACATTCTCTCTATACACCCCCTTCTTCACGTAGATCACGTACCTCCTCCGACTATGATCAGGAGCATGATTCACTGCCTCCATGATTGATCTGTACCGTCCACTTCCATCCAATGCCACAACTACGTCCACATGCATCGCTTTAGGAGCCATACCCACGAGTTGCCATTCTTCAGGTGGGACCCACGTCGGAAAATATGGATTCTTCTTACTCCTACTTACATTTCTAGCTGGTTTTAAGGGTAAGCTATGAATGCTATTAAACATTTCTAATACATTGCTAACGAGCTGCGTAACTTGTTCTAAGCTTCCCTTAATGTAATCCCTCACACGCCCGTCCGTCCCTTCAAATCCTTCCAAGCACGTGTCTTGGTTACTCAGCGCTGCACTCAGCCATGCTTGGAGATTGCCTGAATTTTGTTTTCTTCTCGAGCCTGATCGAATTTTCTCCATTTCCGCCAACGACCACCCGAGCTCGTCCATGGAGTAATCGAGCAGCTCCTTACAATCTCCAATCGCCATCGTCTCTCGGGGATTATAGGACAATGAGGTGAATGGTGAAACCATCTCCATCGCCCGTTGGAGCTCGTTCATCGTCACCTTAATGGCAGCATGGATGATCATGGCGTGGGTGTTGTGATGAGTGGCTACGTGTTTGTATTCGGACTGAATGGTGGAGATGCATGATTTGGGGTGGGCCATGTTGGAGCAAGTTTGTTCTATCAAGGTTTGCATGGTTTTGATATTTTCTTGGGAAGGAGGGTCTGGAAGAGCTTTGAGTGGGGTAAATGAAGGTAGGATGAGGAGAAGTAGGAAGAGATTAGAAAATGCCATTGTAAGGTTGTGAAAATGAAGAAAGGAAGGTTGGTTTTGGTAGGGGTTTTAAAGAGGTTTTGTGTGTGAAGGGAATGTATGTATTGTCTATCTTTGAAGGAAGGTTCTATTCTCTTTCTTTATGCTTTTCTCCTCTCATATTTTTGTCTTGGAACTAAGCAAGGAATAAATGGGAATTGTGGGAAGTGGGGCCCATGGTATGGTAATCAGACCATTGTTCAGTTGCACCTCATCAGGGATGACCCAGACTCGAAAAGTCTCACAGATTATATAAGGGTTTAAAGCTACAAATCTTTGGACTATTTTCAATTGAATGTGGACCGTTGTTATATTTCTGTTATTTATAATCTACAGTGGGAAACGAATTGGAAGGCTAGGATTTTTCAGGGTGGGGAGAAGCATTTCAATGGCATGGATTACTGAACCATCGGTCCCATTTATTAGAATTGGAAACCTATGGAAACTGTAGAAATATGTAGGACACGTGTCATATCCGATAATATCATTCCAAGGATGATACTTTCCTTTGCATACGCAAATTCATGAATAGAGAAAGACGTCATTCCTGATGACACCAGCGCACAAAACTGGCCGAGTTTCTCTCCCATAGATTGCATACTACACAGCACAATTTTTAACGTCTCGAGCTTTTATGACCCCACCATGATTTATGTATTAGATCTACACCGTCCATCAAAATTTCAAGACCATTTTATAGTATTATCCAAAAAAATAGGCACATCAAAGGTTCAGGTGGACCACTCCATAGAAATCAATGAGGACTGAATGTACCACCATTGAGACCTTCTAGCGCCAACTGTGATGTTTATCTGTTCACAAGGTCATACAGACATGGATGAATGAAAAGAAAACACAAGTATTCTACCGTTTTCTGTTCGCGGACTCACATCCTGGAATGATCTGAAAAAACGGATGGCCAGTGCGGATCTAAGAAATACATTGTCATGGGGCCTAAGTAAATTTGACCCGTCAAGAAAATCCGTTGCTTGGTGTGGTGTGCGGTGGAGGACATTCGGAGGAGAGGGAAAACCTGAAGTGTAGACATGCGAAACTTTTGTAGCCCCTGTCATGATAATTGTCAGATACACACTGTCCATCCATTTTATTTAACATTTTTTAGGTCATCAGACGAAAAAACGGGCTCATGTGGGTCACACTGCAGGAAACAGTAAGAATTGGACAACTCAACTATTATTAAAAACATTTTGGGCGACAGAAGGCTCTTATCAAGCTTCTATTTGTGCTTTCACTTAATCTAGGTTGGTGTGTTCTTATGAAGAGGTTAGATGGCGTTTAAATTAAACCTTAGGAAGGTTTTGACAAATCTTTCTATATAGTGGTCCACATGAGCTTTGGATGTGCCTCGGTTTTGGGCTCATGCTTTATAAGGATGTGGAAAAATTAATGGACAGGTCAATCGAACATAAATCATGATGGCTATTGAGAAGTTCCATACATTAAAAGTTGTGTTGGGTAGTATGCGGATCTCTGGGAGAGAGAGAGAGAAAAAATTATCACTGTAGACCTCACCTTTTATCCAGCATCTTTTATGAAGGATCCAAAACATACCTTCCCAACTTAGACATAGTGCGTCAAAATGCCTCTGCATTTCAAAATGGTTTTTCGTTTTTGTAGACCTATAGTTACGGATTATAAACGTAGCCATAGGTACCATAAGCAGGGGTAATTTCATTCGTACAGTGGTAATTTTTATTGGAGAGAAATAGAGTGTGTTTTGTAAGCTCGTGTGACTGGCGATGACGTGTACCAATGAGAAGCGACGGCTCAGAAATTTCCTGTCCATCCAACACACTTAGAAAATGGGAGAGAAGGGATCTTCATTTGGTTACCGGGCCCGATCTTGTAGTCCGCGGACGACTAAAGTAACTTTATAGCCTGCTAGTTGGACTGTTCATATGAATGATCTGAACCGTTGAAGAAAATAGGTTCAAGCAATAGTATGCCGTGGATGAAGTATGAAATTCCAGAATTGATCGTAGACGTTCAGTCTGTCAAATGATAAAACCATAGAATGGACGACGTCCGTTTACTTTCAAACCCATTTTTTGAACAGTTAAATCATCTTTGAAGAGAAAGAGGACATTCCATGGTCTGTCCATGATGGGCACTACCTTCTGAAGCCAGCATTACGCTGATCCACATGGCCCAGACAGGTGAGTACCATATCATTGTAGTACGCAGACTACCTGCCTTTTACTCTTTCATGAAAATGCACTAAACCGCACGATGCAATACTGTCACAACTCACAACCAGGGCTACAGCTGCGAAGGCCCGGGCCGGGTCCAGGTCTAACGGGCCGGCCCAAAAATTGATCAAATCCCTATATGTGAAGGTGAATGTTACTGATCCATCCGTTCATCAGGTGGGCCACACATGTATAAAGAAATACATAGAAAAATGAAAAATGATGGTCTACATGCAAGATGCTGTGTGTTACTTAACTGACAATGACGGTAAAATAGAACACATTAAGTGGGCCAAGCCAAGTTGGGCTGGAATGACCTGAGCCCAAGTACATGACATGAACAATACTCAACGGAGGAGGATAACATGTGGTCACTGACACAGCTGTTTAACATATGGAATGCATCTACCTCAATCCTAACCGTCTGAACTGTGGGCCCCACTATGGATGGATGGTAACCCCAAATGAATTGATCAGAGATTCTACCTTTAATAATGAACACATGTTTGTTGAACCTGGGCCGTTGAATACTTTTTGTTTCAACCATCCACTTGATGGCTACAAATCAGTGTCATCCGCAGCATAATTCTTTTGGTTTGTGGTCCTATGCAGTAAGCCAATGATTGATTAGCAAAAGTGCCACGTGTACGGTCGTCATATGCATGTTCGTGTAGTCATACTCTCATACTCTGCCAGAGTATCAAATAAGAAGTCATTTCAATTACCTCATGGGTTGGCCTAGAAGTAGGCTCTTGGGTCATGGGCTAGGCTCAGAGACATTTACGCCCAGCCCATATATCACCGTCCATGTAATAGGACACCATAAAATGGAATGTTGGACGGTGAAGCTTTTACAGGTATTCCCTCATTTATGCTTTTATGTGTGGTTGGAGCAACGTTGGTTATTCCATGCTTGCAATGCCTTGCTTGGTCTTTCGGTGGTGTTGTACATTATACCGGCTCTTTGTTCTTATGAGTGGGGCCCACTGTTTTCAGTGATTTAGGACATTGTCAAGGGTGCAAATGGGTCTGGTCAGGTTGGGAGAGCCCCAAGACCCAACCCATTTAAAATCAGGTTAGAATTCTGGACATAGACACAACCCATTAAAATTCGGGTCGAGTCCAGGTTAAAAGTGGCCAACCTATTTATTTAATGGGGCAGGTTTGGATAGATTAAATTTAAATACGATAATTATAATTGAATTTGTACACAAATAATGTTTCAAACCATTTAATTAAAAGTAGTGATTCATTTTAATGATAAAGATTAAAATAGCCAACGGCCCAAATACAACAAGTAAAATCAAACAGTAATGATAATCGAATTAGTATAACTTTCGGCTTATTCTACATTGACATCAAGCCCACCATTTTAACATTCCTATCTGTCACAAGTGGTCAATAGATAACCATTTTTTTTTTCAAAAAAGGGAGGTGAACCATTGTTGTGGTCCAACCCAAAAATAAATATATGCCCATCCTTTACTAACTATTTTTTTCTTAGCTCTGGGTCAGGTTCGGGTCTTGGATGGTCCACTGTAGTACGACCTAAATTAGACCTATTTAAAAATTGAGTAGTCTATAGTTAGTAAAATGGCAATATGCGACCGAGTGGAGATACCTCATTTCAACACTTGAGGTCTTGGTATCTATCCCTAGCAGGGGTGGCTAACATGGAGTGTGTGTACACATGGGTGTGTACTAAAAAGTTAACCCAAAAAAAAAGGGCAATATGCAACAAAGAGGGGCGATAAATGTTCTTGATTAATTAAGTTTTGATGTAAAAAATAAGGTAAAAAATTCAGTTGAAACAAATGGAAAAATAAACAATTAGGAGGATGGAAAGTTCATGTATAAAACAGTTTGGAATAAAAAGAAATGAAGTAAAACAGAAGCCATGTATGTTCATATCCCTCTCTCCACATATGAATGTGTGGGTGTAAGATAAAAAATAGAAAATTATTATTATTATTATTATTATTATATCAACATAATGTATATAGATGATGTTGTGTTTTTTTACCTTCTCAAATCCTTCCTGTTTAAGTAATGCTCATATAAATTAATCCTTCTTTAATGAAAAAAAAAAAATTTACCTTCTTTTCACAGTAATTTTTATCTTTTAAATTTTTTCAAAAATACTTTTTTAAATATAATGCATCTATTGGGAAAAAAAAAAAAAAACCATGTTTAGTACAATTCATCCAAGACACATTTTTTTAGGGCTGTCTTCCAAGATATACGGAGTTCTAAATGTTTGATCAATTATTTGAAAATTTCCTTTCAATTTAAAATAGACCTGTAGTTTGGCCCATGACTCCAACCTCAAACAGCTAGTTGGTGTCAAAGCTCTATGGGCCCTACCATAATGTATATGTTTTATCCACACCGTTGAACCACTTTGCCATCTCATATTAGGGCATGAGCCCAAAAATGAGATATACGAAAGATCAAGTTAACCACACAATAAGAAACAGTGGGGATAATGATGTCCAATGTTGCAATCTTCCTAGGGCCCACAGTGATGTTTATTTGTCATGCAATCTTTTCATAAGGTAACACATACTTGGATGAAGAGAAAACACAAATATCAGCTTGATCGAAACTTCTGTGGCCCCCATGAAGTTTTCAATGGTAAGCGTTCAATTCCCACCATTTCCTATGGTGTGGTTGACTTGAGCTTTGGATTTGCCTCAAATTTGGGCTCATTTCCTGAAATGAGATGGCAAAGTGGATGGACTGCATGGATAAAAAAACATACTCTTATGCTCAGCTACCATACGTTAGGCGTGGAAGCATCCTTAGAATGAATTAAACAAGCAAATAGAGAAACAAAAATCGAGCAAACACAGAGAACAGAATGATTTTATGTGAAAAAATCCTTATGGGAAAAAAACCACAGCAACAAGTGACAAACGATCTACTATGAATCGAGAATTAGAAGAGATGTACAACTTATAAATTCGAAACCCTCATCTCCAACGACGAATCCCCCTTCTCTAAGCCCTAGTTCTCTCCAGTACAATGTCAAGATACCCTAATCCCGTATATAACAAGATTTATATAACCCAATTCTAGAATTAGAAACAAAACTGCACACTTACACAGAGGTTGTACGCGTTGTCGATAGAACTTTTGATCGATCGAGTCCGATCGATGAACCCTTGATCGAATCAACTCGATTATATCGATCGATCGAGAATGCTCAAAAGTGTCCAAAGACCAAACTTGGTTTTTTCAAATTATTTCGATCGATAAAGTCCTGATGTTCAATCAATCGAACATATCTAAAACTGTCAAGAGACGAAATTGGATTATTCAAAAATTTCTCGATCGATCAACCAAGTTGTCAATCAATCGAAGACTCTGAATTTCACTAAATTTGAAGGCATCTTGATCAACAATCTCCATTGTGGCTCTAACTTAAAGTTTTCATTGATTCAAGTTTCTATCCCCATCTCTAATCTTTATCATAGCTTCATCATTGCTTCATGTACACACTCCATCTTCATTCATACTTCATCAAGCCTAGCGGAACCACCTTTGTAAGCATATCAGCCAGATTTTCACTAGTGTGAATCTTCTTAAGAGTAACACCACATTCCTCTAGCATCTTCTAAATAAAGTGATGACGCGCATCAATGTGTTTGGTTATGGAGTAATATAATGAATTCTTTGCAAAATTGATAGTGCTCTCGCTATCACAATATTCAAACATAACTTCCTGCTAAAGCTTTAACTCATTCACTATTCTTTTGAACCAAACCACTTCTTTGAATGCTTCTGTCACCGCCATATACTCAAATTCAGTTGTGCAAAGAGCAACCACCGACTGAAGCCTCGAAATATAACTGATCACTCCACTCGTTAGCATAAACGAGTAATCTAAAGTTAACCTTTTATTATCCACATTACCAGTATAATCGAAGTCCATATATCCTATTAGTTTCTCCTCAAAATTTTCGAATGAAAAGATATAGTCAATCGTACCTTGTACGTAATGAAGTAACCATTTCAATGCCTCCTAGGGTTAATTGCCGAAGTTTGACATATATCTACTCATAACAACTACTACATGTAAAATATCAGGTCTCATACAGACCATGATGTACATCAAACTACGAACTATACTTAAGTAGGGCACACGAGATATATACTACTTTTTTTCATCATATGTAAGACATTGTTCCGAAGAAAGTCGGAAGTCAGGAGCGTTGGGTATGCTAACCGATTTAGCCTTGTCAAGTCTGAACTTGACCAAGACTTTCTTAAGATACTCTTCCTAAGATAAGCATAACCTGCTCATTTCCTTGTCCTTGTATACATCAATGTAGAGAATTCTGTTAGTACACTGATTTCTGCACCCTATTTTTCAATTATGTAAGTCTTTGTATCAAGTAGTCGGCTGAGCCTTTGGAAAGTGAAGACCGAAGACACAAGTGAACACATAGCATCAAGGAGCAAAGAACAGGTAAAACAAGTGTCGTAGTGACCTTAAGCCTTGACCCAAAACAACTCATATACTTCTATATGTTCTTGACCTAATAGGAATACCTAATTGATCATCCCTTATCATTAGAAAATTAAGTGAAACATGATAAACAATGCTAGAAGAGATTCGGAGCTGTTGTGTAAAAGATAGCCCAAAACAACAATTTTCAACGAGTCTTCGATGGCATCGAAGGCCTACTCAATGACATTGATCGAGAGTTCGAACTGTCCAACAAGATTTAGCATTTGTTCTAATTTTCTCGATGGCATCGAGACACCTTCAATGACATCGAAGGGTAAGTTCGATGACATTGAAGGACTCCTCAATGATATCGATTGAGAGTCAGAATTGTCCAACAAGAAATTAGATTTTTTCTTTGACTTTGTCGATGGCATCGAAGGACCTTCAATGGCATCAAAACTATTCAACGCCATCAAAGGGTAAGTTCGATGACATCTCTGTATCTCATTGATAACCTGTGATTTCTCGTGAATTTCTCCTAATAGATGGCGGCTCTATCTACTAATGTACCTCTTCTTGTGTCTCAACTTCTTCAAGTGTCTCATCCTTGTCAATTTCAACATGAATCGCCACTGATTTTTTCATTTTCTTGTGTTCGTCCTTACGAAATAAGGATCTCTCATCAAACTTGATGTCCTGAGTACTTGTGTTTTTCCCTATGGTTCAGTCATATAACTTGTTTCCCTTCACACCATCACCATATTCGATAAAGGTACATTTCTTCGCCCTTTAGTCTAGCTTATCTTTTTCAATGGACAGTATATGAGAAAAAACATCACAATTAAATACACACAGCCCTAAGTAGCCTACTTCCTGACCACTCCATACTTCTTAAGGAATTTCACAATCAATCGACATAGATGGGGAATGATTCACTAAATAGCAAGCTGTATTGAAGACCTTATCCCATAACTCATTGCTAAATGTAACATTATTTAACATACTTTGGGCTCTTTCCAAAAGAGTTTGATTCAAACGCTCCGCCACACCATTCTGCTCTGGTGTATGTCTAACTGTGTTATGCCCCACAATCCCCTCGTTCTTACAAAACAGATTAAGTTCCTTTGAAGTAAACTATTTATCATTATCGGTACTTAGAACTTTTAGTTTCTGCCCTCACTATTTTTCAATCATAACCTTCCATGACTTGAAAGTGACAAACACATCAGATTTATATTTTTAAAAATAAACACACACATTTCTAGAGTAGTCGTTAATGAATGTTATGAAGAATGACGACCCTCATCTAGAAATAATGGGCGACAACTGTTCACAACCCCAAGTGTAGGGTCGCGATGTAGTAATAATCTCGGTAAGACCGAGATCGAATCCACATGGACTGAACCTTGTATGTATTCTGAAAGTAACTAGAACTAGAAATAGAAGAAGATGTAATCTAAATCAGGAGAATTTAAGAGGATAATTGTAAATTATGTAACTAAAACTTGTGAATTCAAAGGTAGGAAACTAGGGTTTCCAAAGATCCACTTGTAGTGATCAGGGCAATCTATGCTTGATTCACGAACTCAACTGGAATCAGAGTTATCCAATTGGAAAATAACTCATTACAAATCAAACCTAAACTTCCTTTGATCTAGTTCTCAATGGATGAGAGGTATGAGAACTAGAATTGATTCCATCACAAAACCATGCCCATGAGACAAAACACACAACATAATATACCAATCCACAACCACTCTGAGAGAATTGTGAGAGTCAGGGAGGATTCCATCATCCAACCATACCCAAGGGACAATGATGAACAACAGGACTTCCTAAATTCACAATCCCAATGATGAAAAGAACATACTCAAAATTATCGCAGATCTATTGTAATTTAAGTCACAACAAACCATTAAAAACTAAAAGTATTTCTTATAATCAAACTAAAATCAAAGGGAGTTCATCAATCATGAATCAAAGCAATTGAAAACAACCCATCACGCTACAAGCTTCACCTCTTAGCCCTAGCTAAGAGGGTTAACCAATCATAGACATGATTGATCTACAATCTCTTAATAAAAAACATAAATAAACAATTGAAGAAAAGGAAGGAAAAAAAAAATTTCTTAAAGCCGGCCAGTCCATGCGCTTTCTCTCCCTCTTGCTCCTCACGTTCTCTCCCTGATTACTGGGGAGGGTGCCTTTTATAACTGTGCAGTGAGGTTTCCAGATTCTTCTAGTGAAGGTTTACGCAAGTTTGGCTTACGTAGTCCATCTCTTGCGTAGCGAAATAGGGAGAGCGTCGGTCACGGATGGATTGATATTACGTAATTGGTGGGGTCCACAATCATCGTTGCTTGGGAAAATCTATTCCCTGCATTAGCATGAGGAGGTCGTGTTGGGACATGAACTAAAAGTTGGAGTGAATCCGTTGATAAGGTGGCCCACAAACGAAGCATGAAGGCACGGTGAAACCTACTCGGTTTGGTCGTTGTTGTTACAGCATGCGGAAAGTTGCGAAAAGTTATAGACTTTAGTTTATTAGTTGGTTTAGGTGGGGTCCACTCGTGATGGTCTCTCGGGGAATCCATGCCCTTCATCGCTTTCATAGGGTCATGTTAGGCGATGACCTAAAAGATGGGGTAGATCTGAGTTCTAGGTGGGACACAATCCATGTGATAAGTAGACGCTTCCCAACAACTATTACACATTCTTGAAGCCACGTAACTTTGTTACGTAATTGGTCGTGGTATCATGTGGGGCCCACATACATGTTTATTTTGAAGATCTGTTCTGTCTATCCGGTTTGTCATGCCATTTTAAGAAACTCTGTAAAAAACGAAGTGAGTTAATTAATCAGGTGGACCGCACGATCCCACCGAGTAGTGAGAATACTCACCATTAAAACTTCAATTGAAATCGTCCAGCAGTGTCATGCACTTGGCATCCCCTTATTTACAATTATACCCTTTCTTTTGTTAAATCTTTCGTCGTCCGTATCTTCTTACTACACTGTGCAAATGAGACAAAATTTCACCAATACTTGTTATTTTTCATGCTCTTTCCAACGCCTAAGTTTGAGCCTTGATCACTCATAAATGACTTAGATGTCTTTTTAACAGACAATACCACTCTGAAGTCTAAAAACAATGTTTTATATACCTAATAGTGAAGTTAGCCGGTAGTCTTGGAATACACCCTAAGATCTTCAAAATGATTGATTTATTATGATATTCAGGTGGACCGTTTAAGAGATCCACATACGATGGAAGGTCAGATGTCATGCTAATAATAGGAAGACTTAATGGTTGGTATTCTAGTCATGTATCTGGGTGATTATACTGTCAGTTTTATAAATGGACAAATACAAGGTGGTTTTCTGGAGTGATTAGGGGTTGAGTCTAAAATCGAGGCCTATCCAAAGATCAGGTGAGCCCCAAATCAGTGATTATCGGCTGATTGGATGATTTGTCCACTGGCTTTGGTGATTCTTGAGCGTTAAATCTATGCTTTTAGCATCCTTTTCAATCCAAGCTCTTGAATTCACCTTGCAACACAAACATGATTATAATAGAACATTAAGCATTATTATGTGCAAAAAATCAAGTAATAACTGGGGTCTAATATGCAATATTTGACCCTTAACAACGACTCTCACACATCAGAATGTACATAATCAAGTTATCATTTACATATGTATTTCTCAGTTTTAAATGACAATCTTAATTGTTTACCATATATGCAATGCTTACATACATCCAAATTAAAAATTTTAAACACGAGAAGTAAACAACAATCAATTAGTATCTTCATACCGCGCTCCGTCATGTGGCCTAAGCACGCATGCTACACACGCACAAACATGGATTGTGCTACGGATGCTACTTGATACAGTGCTCTCAATCAACCTATATAGATTTTCGCTCCTTTATACCTTCATAACTATGAGTGTACCCTTTGAATCTTTCAAGATACTTTTATATCCGACAAATTTGCATCCGAGTGCCTTAAGAGCTCCCGAAGATATCAGATTTTTCTTCAGATCTGTGACGTGCCTCACATCCTTTAGAATACACTCCACCGTTAAACATTCTTATACAAACCAATCCAATTAAAAATAATCTTACGGGCATGATCGTTGCCCATAAGAATCAAGCCACCATTATACTTATTGTATGTGATAAACCAACTCTAATGAGGACACATGTGATACGATGCCATAGCCACTCGTCTCCTTACTAGATTCCGTTGAATTGGCCTATTTCAGTGAATTATCTGAATTCTCATCATTCTGGATTTTAGGTTTATGTAGTCCTTCTTCATATGTCTTATCCTGCCATAATTCCAACATTTCAACTTCCATTTTCCCTTTTGACTTGGACTTTGATCGTAAATTACCATTCTCTCGTTCAAACGGTCTCCCCCTCACAACCAGTGCCCCTGAAGAATACCTTCCCCACTATTATTCATTCTCCACTGCTTTGACTAAAGGAAAAATTAATAATATCAAGGTCCAATGTATCCCTACCATGGCACAAAGTATCTACCAGATTCTCGTAAGAATCTGAAAGGGATGTTAACGACATTAGGGCTTTGTCTTCTTTGTCGATTTTCACCTCCACGCTTGTCAGTTTACAAATTAGTTTGTTGAAAGTGTTAATATATTCAGAGATATCTGACCCTTTCATCATCTTCAGAGTATATAACTATCTCTTTAGATATATGCGATTAGAGAGCGACTTTGTCATGTAGAGGTTCTCCAACCTTGCCCATAAACTCGTGGTAGTCGTCTTAAAAATAACATTATAAATTACATCATTGACCAAGCAAAATTGAATCACTAATAGTCCTCTGATCTAGGTCATCCCAATCCACTTCCTTTATAATTTTAGGACGTCTCACTTTACCAATGAGAGCCAACAACACCCCTTGCTGAATTAGGAAGGCTTTTATCTTCAACTTCCATAACTCAAAGTTATTTTTACTTATGAACTTCTCCATCTCAAACTTCACATTCGATCCATTCAAATATATGTCTCAGATTCGATTTAAACACCCCAACGTAAAGCCTAAACTCTTATACCACTTGTTGTGCACAGTCGCCACATGTTAGGCGTAGAAGCAACCTTAGAATGAATCAAACATGCAAATAGATAATGAAAATCGAGTAAACACAAAGAACATAATGATTTTACGTGGAAAAACCCTTGCGAAAAAAAAAAAAAAAACCATAACACTAAGCGATAAACAATCCACTATGAATCGAGAATTACAAGAGATGGGCAACTTACAGATTTGAAACCTGTCTCTAAAGATGAATTTCCCTTCTCAAAAGCCTAATTCTATAGTACAATATTAGGATACATTAATACCACATATAACAAGGTTTATATAACCCAATTATAAAATTAGAAACAAAATCACACACGCATAAGTTACGCGCGCTGTCGATCGAACCTTCGATCAATCAATCGATAATGCTCAAAAGTATCCAGAGACCAAATTTGGTTTTTCTAAATTATCTTAATCAATTGAGCCTTGATGTTCGATCAATCAAACATGTCGAAAACTGTCTAAAGACTAAATTGATTTATTCGGAATTTTCTTGATTGATCGAACATGTCCAAAACTGTCCAGAGATTAAATTGATTTATTTGGGATTTGTCGATCAATTAAATACTTTTAATTTACTAGATTGAAAGCATCTTGATCAACACATACATCATGGTGGGGCATTGGAGCTTTGACACTAGGTAGCTGGTGTTGGGGTCACCCTTTGCTGACTAGGATCAGGCCTGGCTGGCTTGAATTGATTTGGAGAAGACACCCTGCAGGTCTATTTAGCAATTCAAGTTGTAACTTTTGGACACAAGCATTGTCTCATGGGTTTAAAATTTGGACCCAACTACTTGTCAGGTTGATCCAATCTATTGTGGTTAGACTTATTAGAACGGTGGTTGAACCGTCAGCCACAGCAACGGGTCGAGCACGCGGGTCCCGTTTCTAAAACATGGGAGGAGAGAAAACACTCAAATCGCGTTCACAATCTGTCAGAGAGGCACACGTGTGTATAATTTCTGACTGTTCATCAAGTGGAGCAAGATATGAATATTCCCTGCAGGCTCAAATATCAGGCAGGTCCACTCATCATGTTGTCTTCACGGATAGTTAGAAAAATTATGACTGAAAGTAAACATTTCACGTGCCTGATGATCAGTGGACAGCCTAGAATTTTCAGCCACGACTTGGTCACATCGAATGCCACATCTTTTGTTCGCCTGAGAATGTCTATGGAAATAAATAACATTCTCTTCAACGGATGAAGCCATGGTAGTATCTATCGCAGGGATGAACATGATGAGTTCGATCCCCATTTTCCTTAAGGATAACTACTACAAATCCACAAAGTTTTTTTGACTCTTCGTAGGGACTTTTTGAATTCACTAGGGAAAAAAAAAAAAAAAAAGCAAGAAAATAAAATTAATATTTTAGAAATTTTGTAAATTTATTGATCAATGAATAAACGAGTTTACACCCCTTTAAATAGGGATACTAAGCCATGGAAGAAGTTTTGAAATTAAACTACAACTAAAATTCCTAGAAATCGCAACTTACTATTTACAGTCGATCGTGATTCCTACTAGTGTGCATGGTTTTCAGCCAAAAATAGCAAGGGTCCTATTTGGCTTCACCGTTGTTCTCATAATTATTCTAAGCACTTTTCATGTTGGGTGAAACTCGCCCAACGGATGAAGAGTTATAACCTAATTAAAACTTACTCTAAATAGTAAAAATGGAAATAAAACAGTAATTTGACCATCCATCTGATGGTATTTCGCAAATTCGGCATGTGCAACCCGGCATTGTGGCGTTGGGTGGCTAAAGTAGCTCGTCCTACCCAAAATTCATATATGGCACATCGATAACTCATTCTAGTTTGCGAGATATGTCTGTTTTAAAGCCTTGACAGTCCGGATCACTTCCGCCTTCAATCGGGTCTTTTCTGATCCATCTTAGCCATGAGACTATCTGCGACCCGCTCTACATTAGTATCATAATTGTTTTGAAGATCCTTATAATACAGGCCGTCCATTCAAAGTACCACCTCTATGTTGTACATTGAGAAATGCAAACCGGGTCGTGCTGAATCTCTTGGCCGTGGTCCCACGGTCTGCATGTAGCAATATATCACACTTGTATGTGATCCACGCTGTTCATCATCCAGGCCTCACCATGCAATTGGTGTAGCCCACAGGTCAGCCTGATCAACTCATCTGGTTGGCCACACATCTTATTGAATGTTGTTGACTTGCCTATTTCTTAGAACCGTCCATTTCTTTTCTACTGCCGTGGCAAGCCAGATGAGAGGATCCAATCATCCGGACCGTGGCCTCATTGTGGAGGTGGATTATATCTTGAAATTCACACCGCTCGAACAGTCTTAGCCATCTTTGCTTACTGAATCAGTACAACTGACATTTTATTTCAACTGTTCATTTGATGGCAATAATAAATGGAGTGGCTAGGATTATTCAATCAGTATGATTTTCAGTTCATGCTGCCTCAATTGTGGGGCCTATGAATTGGAGTCTTGGATTGATTCAAAGTATATGTGACGTGTACCATGGCTAGATACCCTACTAGAAGTTGGGGTGAACTAACACCTTATATTGAAGATTTAATTCTTCTGTTAAGAAAAACATTACAATTAACGACTCTCAGCCAACACAGTCCTCTGTTCTTGAAGGGGAGCAATTTGCTTAGCTTTACATCCATCTCATCTCAAGGTATCATTTCCAATACATATCCGGGCCATTAGAATAAATGGGCCAGGTACGAGTCAACTGAGACAAGTTTTCAATCCATGATTAGATCAGTTCATCAAAAAGATTGAAATCAGATTAAAAAATCAACACTTAAATCCCTTCAATAACACAGGAATTAAGGATACGCGTGTACAACCTTACATATTATAAATTGCTATATTAATGGATTTATGTATATTTGTTAACATCTCTATAAATTTATACATCTCTCCCACCTCTTTTATATTTTAATATCATTTTTAATGAATTAAATACAATATACATTTTTTTACAATGTAGTATCTAATACATGACTATGCATATGATCCGGTACTCTAACAATTACGAAGACTGCAGTACAATGCAATTGTTATAAATTAGCTCATCCAACTCTCAGTTGCCAAAAATCAAATACCAAAAGCCAGTTGAAGGAATCCCCACAAGTGTTGAGACCAAGGAGACCCAAGGTAATGGATTAAAATGTAGAAATCTAGCTCTATAGTTGAGTTATAAGTAATAAGTCTTTATTAAGTGGGTCCCATTGGGTTTTCACTAAAAAGTGAGTTTATTTCATTTTAGTTAACTGTAACTATGTATTAGAAGTTTTCACAAAGGTTTGAAAGTAATCGTGATAATCTGGAATTTATATAAACTATGATTTATAACATAATTAGAGTAAGAAAAGATTTAATGACCTATGGTCAACTAAGGGTCTAACCTTGATAATGTGGAATGGCAGAACAAGAGTATACATGTGCCGGTAAGGCCTCTCCTTCTATCTACTGCATGTGCGAATGTCTTTTGATGGAACTCTTACCTGTCATAGATAAAAGGAAAAATAGTTGGACCTATAAGAAGAAAAATGATTGGACCATTGAAAGCTTTATGGGGCCAATGTGATAAATAAGGTAGTTTCAGAACTTCAATAGGCCACAACATAAGAAACAATCGGAATGGAAGCGCTTACCTTTGAAACCTTCTTAGGGCCCATCATGATGTTTATATACCATCCAAATTATTCTTAAAATCATTCCGGCTAATAAACCCTAATCTGAAACTTCTTTGTACCCTAAGAAAGATTAATTCAATAATGGACATTCAATCTCGTGATGGGGCCAATTGAGTATTAAGGTCGCATGATTTTTGAGCTCACGTCCTCACATGCCCTGACACAACTGATGAATGACTGGGCCTGTTTGGCCGGGCAGATCCCATGGTATTGAGAGGGATGGGATTAATTTTAAGGGAATGATGATGGTGTCAGTGGATTGTTTTAAGACCCATGGGATTGCTTACATCCTGGGACAAGTTCACTGGGTCTGTTTGGCATGCCGTGCATATCCCGGGATTTTACCTTCCATTCCATCCGACCAAGGGATAAGATCAATTTTAAGGTAATGATGGTGATGTCAGTGGATTGTCTTAAGATCCATGGGATTGCTCATATACTGGGACAAGTTCACCGGATCTGTTTGGCTCGTCATGCCTATCCCAGGATATTGCCGATCCCATCCCTCCTAATACCGTGGGATCTACCTAGCCAAACAGGCCCTTAAATATAACATATGCATCCCAGTGAACTCTAGAGTTGCCTAAATTGAGAGATGGTTGGCGACAGCCTAACTCACCGAGTCAGACCCGGCCTGTCCGGGTTCAAGTCTATCCGAGTCTCTTTTAACGACCATGGTAACCAATTACAAATCAAACCAGCTCAAACCCAGCCATAGATTTATGCGTCCAGCCCAAATCCTCTGGGTCCACACACCAGACTCTACGCCAACTCAACCCAGCTTAATTATTTGGACTTGTGAAGGACCTAGACGAAAGTCACCCAGCTCATATTCATTTAAATCCATGATGACCAACAATCATCAGCTACGCCAACAGTGTATGTTGCATGTGGAACATGGTCCATCAGTGAATTTATCTTAACCGTTCATTCCTTTTGTAGATGTATGGCCTAGTTAATGAGCTGACTATCCTGCTTTTGGTCCAAGAAATCTGCCGTGTGGAAACACGTGATGAGCGGCGTTGATCACGCTCGTATATGGAAAAATGAACCTATCAGCACTGCAACAAGGACTATGAAGCGTTTGAAATATTTTGGTACGGTGGCCATCTTCTGCAGAATCTAATAGACTGTCTGTCCAACCACTAAAATCAAATAACGGGCCCCACAAGTACTACTCATCCTTTTCAAAAACTCATCCCGCTAATGGCTCCCATGTTATCACGTACGATGTCCAGAACGTGCCTTTGTCAGAGAGTAGGCAAGGTTGGGAAACGTATTGGCTACTCTCCCTGCCACCAGCCATTGGCTGATGGTCAGTGCTCTGTGGGCCCACCATGATTTATGTGTTTCATCCATACCGTCCATCTATTTTTGTAAATCATTTTATGACATGGGACCAAAAAAGAGATATATCCCAATCTCAAGTGGACCACATTACAGAAAACAGTGTTGAATGAACGCTCGACCATTAAAAACTTTTTAAGGGACCATAAAAGTTTTGGATCAAGATGATATTTGTTTTTTTCATTCATCTGGGTCTGTATGACCTAATCAACATATTTTATTTCAAATAAACAGTACAGTGGGCCTTAGGAGCATTTAAATGATAGATATCCAATCACTATTGTTTTCCTGTGATGTGGTCCACCTCATGTTTATATCCCTCTCGTTTTTGGAATAAGACCCTAAAATGATCTGTAAAAATGGATGACCGGAATGGATGAAATACATACATCATGGTGGGGCTCACAGAGCACCGAACACTAGCCACGGGGCTGGTAGCAAGGGGTGTAGCCAATCCGTTTCCAGGTTGTCCACCAAAAACACGGACGCTGGTTTCCTGCGAAAGGCTGTCGCAGGAAGTTCCTGCACAGGGATGCTATCTGGCCCACCGTCATTTTTGTGAGGAATCCATTCCGTCTATCTGCTTTGCGAGATCATTCCAGGATGTATGGATAAAAAGAATGAGGCAGATTCAAAACTCGAGTGGGCCATACGGGGTGAAAAACTGGAGAATCACATAAAACTTAACCTGATATGATGCTTTTATGAACGAATGAATGTTTTAATGGTAATCCCTAAATTCCATTGTTTTCTTTCGCGCAGCACATTAGGGTTTTCGATCCACTCCAGCATTATTCTTATATATTAAAATGATCTCACAGATTGGATGGACAGGATCGATTTCTAACAACCATCCATTTTATTTTTTTAGTTTGTTATTACGCCTCACCGTCAGGTCACACTTCACTTTACTTCACTTCTCTTCACTTCTCATTTGTCCCACCCAGTGCAGAAACTTCTGCCAATGGCTTTTGCAGGAAACCCGCGTCCCAAAAACGCGTATTAAAAGTCGGACGCGGATTGCGTCCTACCCCCGCCCGGACGGTAATCCATCCGGGCAGGGCTCTGTGGAGGCCACCGTGATGTAACTGTTTTATCCCGCTGTCTAATCATTTTTTTAGAAAATTTTAATATGTGATCCAAAAAATGAGACAGGGCCAAGGCTTGAGTGGACCACACCAAAGGAACCTGCACTGATATGACAACCACCATTGAAACCTTTCTAAGGGCCCACGTGATGTTTTTTAACCATAAAACCTATTCATAAGGTCACGTAGACGTGGATGAAGTGAAAACACAAGTATCAGCTTGATCCAAAACTTCTCTGGCTCCCAAGAAGCTTTTAATGGTGGACATTCAATCCCCACTTTGTGATCCGCTCAAGCCTTGGACCTGCCTCAGTTTTTGGTTCACATATTAAAATTTTCTGAAAAATTTATTGGACGGCAGGATGAAACAGTTACATCACGGTGGGCTCCACAGAGCCCTGCCCGGACGGATTACCGTCCGGGCGGGGGTAGGACGCAATCCGCGTCCATTAAAAGTCAGGATAGCTGGAGTTCACTACGGAACCGGATTGGCTACTCCCCCGCCACCAACCAATGGCTAGTGGTCGGTGCTCTGTGGGCCTACCATGTTGTATTTGTTTCATCCATACCGTCCATCTACTTTTCTAGATCAGTTTAAGTTATGAGACCAAAAATGAATTATATAGCAATATCAAGTAGATCACATTAAAGGAAACATTTTTGAATGAGTGTCAGCTATTAAAAGCTTTTTGGGCCCATTAAAGTTTGGATCAAGATTATCTTTTTTTTTCCCTTCATCTGGGTCTGTATGACCTAATCAACAGATTGGATGTCAAATAAATAGTGCAGTGGGCATTAGGAGGATTTTAATGGTGGATATCCAATCACTATTTTTTTTCCTGTGGTATGGTTCACCTGAAATTTATATCTCTCTCATTTTTGGGATCAATCTCTAAAATTATCTTTAAATATGGATGAACCGCATAGATGAAACACATATATTATGGGGAGCCCAAGGAACCACCAGCCACCGGGCTAGTGACAAGGGGGAGTAGCCAACCCGTTTCCACTAACGACAACAACTCTGGACGCGGATTTCCTGCTAAACGAGTTCCTGCGCAAAGATGCCGGGTGGGGCCATAGAGATTTTGTGAGTAATCCACCCGTTCATCCGCTTTGAGAGTTCATTTTAGTAGATGCGACCAAAAATGATGTGTATCCAAAGCTTAAGTGGATCACACGAGAGGAAACAGTGGAGATTTATTGTGAATCGTTGAAACATTCTTGGGCATATAAATTTTTGTTCTAGGAATATTTTTTTGGTATTTTCACTTAATCGCAGTGATAATGACATTATAAAGGGTTTGGATGGAATACAAACATCAAGGTGGTGCCCGGGAAGGTTTCAACGGTAGGAATTTCTTTTCCCAATGTGACCCACTTGACTTTCGGATCCACCTCATTTTTGGTCCTATTTCTGAAATAGCGCTCAAAACGGATGGACGGGGTGGATTTCTCACAAACATCTATGCGTGCCCCACCCAGCATCCTTGCGCACGGACTTCATGCGAGAGGCATTCATGCCCCACCCAGCATCCTTGCGCACGAACTTCATGGGAAAGGCATTCACAGGAAATCGGCATCCAACAACTCTTAGGCAGTACACGTGGCATGATTATGAATGCCAGCTTGATCATTCAAAAATTCACCCTAGCCGTCAGATCATTGATCATCCAGAGGACATCTAAAATAAAAGAAGGCCACCGAAAGCCCTGTACTTTCTGATCAATGATCCGGTAGCTTTAATAGTTCACCGAAATTTTTTTTAGTTTTTTTCCCTAGACTTTCACCGAATTCTTTTTAGTTTTTTTTCTTAGTCTTTCAGTGGTTACTAATCATGTAGATGTATAGTAGGCCTTCTTCTCCACTTCACTAGTATCTTAGCTTGGTCTCGCTCCCTTTGCCCACCTATCATATCGGCTCGACTTCCTTCTCTAGGCTTCGCTATCGCTCATGACTGGTATATGATCTCTCTATGTAGTGGTCGGCCTTTGACGAACTTCGCCAGAAGCGACTAGTCGCTTCCCGAATGCCTCTTGACTATAGTATGGTCTAGTCTTTCCAATGCCTCCTTCCTTATTGCTAACACACGCTACTGGGAGAGTTAGTAACGTTGCTTAAATTCTAGAAACTAGTATAATAAATTCCACATCATTTAGTGATTTGAATTAGACACAATAATTAAATTCACTCCTAGTAAATAGCTGACTTGTACCACTGCCTAGGCGACTATTTCATGCTGTACAATGACCTCTTCAACCTAAAAATCTTATTCTCTAACCCCTGTATATTGAATCCCTTTGGTTGCTTTATGTAAATCCGCTCTTTTAGTTTTCCATGTAGGAAAGCAGTCTTCACATCCATTTGATCCAGTTTTATATCGTATAGGGCAACTAGCGCCAACATAAATATGATAAATACCTTCTTGACCACAGGTGTAAAAATCTCATTGAGGTTGATACTCTCATTTTGTGCATAACCCTTCATTATCAGCCTAGCCTTATATTTATCATGTTTCTTTTGATGGATCCACTAACATTCCAATGCTTTACCCCCAACGAAAAGTTCTACAGCTCCCACGTCTTATTCTTGTACAAAGAGTTCATCTCATCCTACATTATCGTCATCTACTTCTCAGCATCTGTGTCTTCCAACGCTTCTTAGAATGATGATCAATTGAAGGTTTACCTATTAATGTTAAGATCATCTCGAGATAAAATTGTTTTGGGTCTAAAGTTAGGGTCACAAAGGCACTTCAAGATTTACATGTTTTTCACTCCTTGATGCTTCTTGTCATCTTGTGTCTTCGGTCTTCAACTTTCAAGTACTCAACCGACTCACTATCACAAGACTCACGTGATTGACAAATAAGTGCACAAATAAGTGCATTAACATGGTGAACCAACTCTTATGAGGACACATGTGATAAAATACTCTCGAATCTAATATTTAGTCATTACCGATATACCCGAATTTGGATGCGGTTAGTACATCGCAATCACCTGCTTCCTCACTAGATTTTGCTACATTGGCCTCCCTCGATGAATAATCTAATTTCTCTCCCTTTTGAGTGTAACATCTTGAATTTCAAGAGTCAGGTATTACTCAACTCCCGATGTCTTGGGTGTCACTTATGCTTTGCATAAGTGAATGATTTTAGTTTTTTTTTACATACTTGGTGTGTAAGCATTCGAGAAATTAATAGATCGTACAAGTAAACTGAAATAAACTTAACTTAAAATATGACTAACATAATGATGAGTTTATGTTTAATGTACGTGGAACACCCCATACTTTCGCGTACTCGGGTGTTACCAGGGAAGTCTAAAATTGTTTCCATGTATGTACAAACACATGTAGTCATCCATGCACACCGACACCCAAAGATCCTCGATCCATTCATCTTAATTGTCTTGTATAACATTCATTCGTACATTAAGCCATCCATTCGATTGATTTTCAAAATAGTCCAGAGACGTCTATTTTAGGATCCCAATCATTTCAATAAGAGAATCAAATCATCCAGTAATATTTCATAAGTGTATATAGGTATATTTTTATTTGTTATATTATAAGTTTTACATGTTATATTATAAGTTTTACACAAACGTAAATCAAAAGAGTATAGACGTATCTTGATGATTTATTTATCAAATAAATAACGTATGAAAATGCATTGTAATGGGGTGGTATGTACGTATTTAATGTATATAAGATATTACGAAAATAATATTATATTGAATGAACATAATGAATAATGAATTCAAGACATAATACCAAATTATAAATATCAATATGGCACTAAATATCTTTCATAAGTATGAATACAAAAATCATTAGATACTTTAATAGAATTGTATATTATTTAGTAACATTATTAAATACAAATATAATTTTCATTAAACATGATATCATACAATCTTCAATTCATTCATTCATGTGTATAATACGATATTGTAAATTATGAACAAATAAATATGTAAATAGTAGTATGTTAATATTTACAATGTTATCTACATATGTATATGAATTTTAAACATTGTAATTATAAGTGATACATAAAATAATATAAATTATGTTAATATTAGTGATTGGTTAATAACATGTTATGAAATGAGCCATTAGACCCTTTTAACCGTTGTCGTTCAATTTCGGTATGATCCGACCGTTGGATTGGCGGGAATCCACCAATACGACCTAAATCGAGTTGCGGGCCCCACCTAGACCTTGGATTTGTCTCATATTTGGTTTAGGACCCTAACTGGACCCTTAGAACCTAATGAACGGTGTGGAATTCATCAAATCCACTTGTGGACCCCACGTTTCCTTGCACGTGTACACAGTGCAGGAGCACTCGCCATGCACCGAACTACCAAGAACGGTCAGAGCTCCTCTGACCGAAAATTTCCATAAAAAGAGAGATTTCTCTCTCTCTCTCTCTCTCTCTCTCTCTCTCTCTCTCTCCGTTTTGCAGCCGACGGACAGAGTCTGTTTGAGATGTGTTGTGGCCCACCTTGAGGGGCCATCTTGATGATCAAAACCGTCCATCTGATCATGATGGTAGAGCTGACCGAAACCCCTAAGGTTTCTCGAGATTCCACATCTCATGAACCGTTCAGATTCAACACCCATGACGCATGTGTAAAGGTGCACACGTGCATAGGTGCATGGGTGGCCTTGCCTCATATATTCCTGCATGCGGAATACCCACCTTTTACGTATGTTCAACGTGGGCCGTCCAAGGTCTGGACATAGTCCACCTTGGGCATATCCAGACCGTCTATCCATTTGGTTGGTGGATCACACGTGTGGGCCCCACATTGATATATGTAGCACATATGTGTGGGCTCATGTGGAATCCACGCATGTGTGAAACCATGTTGTTATACGTGCATTAAAAATGTACCAATTGCTGCAGTTATAACATACCATATAATGCCAATATGATATACATACTGTACACATAGATATACCAGGCAATGTATATATCATATATATAGTGTGTAAGCTCCTCTTTAGGATGGTGGCCACATATGGGGGGCCCCACCACGAGGTAGATATTTATTTACACGATCTGTACAATGAATTTCACCAACTAGATAAAGTATATATTGAGCTCACCTATTAGGACAAATACCGTCGGGCCTACACTCCTCTCAAATAAGCCGCCAAAACCATCGTAATTGAGGTCATTCAACCAACCGTGGCATCCTAGAATCGTAGGATTTATCAGCTAATGCCAAAGATAATTTTCAGGAATCTGTTCAAGTGACGCTGAGACTCTAGCTTCTCAAGAGGGCTCACACCCAAGGACACCCTACAATGTATCTGGTGATGATTCTTCCCCTTGAGCTTTCCATCTTCTCATTAGCTTAAGTTATAGTTTTTATTTAAATACATAATTGATATCTCCCTTTCTAATCACATGTGTTAGCTGGTGAAAACTGAATTGCTGTCTTACATGCTTTATGATTATCCTGTATAATTGTTCATGCTTGTGGATTATTTGTGGATTGCTTACGGAACTTAAACTGGTACATTAGGGGGATATTCCCACATATGAATGTACACCCATACTTGAGATGTAACTTGACTCTTTGTGATCGTAATGGACCTTCGACTCTGTGGTTTTTGAGTAGTGGTCTAGATGGATCATTGATGTGGACCTACCATCCAGGGTTGTTGTGCCCAATGGTTTTTAAGGATGGTCTTTATTGTATGGTTTTGATATTTGCCCTATATGGCATATTTTGATACTCGCCCTATGTGGTTTTATCTGATATCTTGCCTACATGAGTTCGATGTTTTATACTGTGCAACCATGCGATGGTAAGCCCCACATACTGTAATATGATTGGCCACTAGTCGACGGGTTTCCATTAAACATCCTAAGATGGTAGTCTTATGGGCCGAGGATAGTGGAATGGGACACTATGCCCGAGCCGTCGGCCTACGCTAGGCTCTGAGCTCCCCGTAGTGACCTTTAAGCTTATTAAATCTGCTGATTGTAAATGGACTAATAATAGGATAGCTAATCGTGCATACATAGCATATTTCGATGGCTTGGATTACTCTACCCTGCGATTACGCTGAATGTTGCACTTATGACCAGTCATTCAATTATGATGATGACCTGGATCTTCATGCCCCGCAATTACGCTGAATGTTGCGCTGATGACCAGTCACATCGCCTGTCTGGATGTTTTACCCGGGGCACAGACCGTCTGGATGTTTTACCTGGGTCGATGATTGCATGGTGACCCGACTGGATGCGTTTCCCAAGTTCGATGATCGCACGGATGAGCATCCCCGGGGCGATGATTGCATTCACGCATCCATGCATCTAATAAGATCGTATTTACTTTGTTTTGGTTGTCTAGATGTTTTATAATATTTTCTTACCTAATGCGGCAGTGTGTAATCTTAAGGGGAATTCACACTGAGCTGGCCACTCATCCATCAAATATATAACCGTACAGGTAGCACAGATGTCTTAAGTGACTTTCAGGTTCAGGCTGATGAGGAGCCGGGTACATGTGCCAGGGTTGTATGACTACATCTACTCGAGGAGCTGCGCAGTCTTGCAGCTTATGTTTACATTCTTATGTTATTTTTCTTGTACTAGATCATGTGGATTCTTGTATTTATTATATTCAAGACGTTGGTTTGTATAAGTCATTATGGGCACTCTCTTGTGTAATCTAAATGATAATGGAACTTTCCTTTATACTTACTTGTCCATTCTAGGCTCATCTGCTTACTCTGATAGACGAAAGAAAATAAATATATATATATATATATTTGACCATCCTTTAAGGTTAACACTCGGGTTTTTGGGAAACGGGTCGTGTACTCGGGTCCTGAAAAGTCGAGTTATTACAGTACGGGACCAAGTTGCAGCAAAATATATAAAGTCTAACAAAAAAATACAAAATATTCCTACCTTAAGGCCTCATTGTTAGCCCTAGGGCAGCCTATGGCGACCCACCCAGCAGTTGAAACTTCGAGAGCTCCACCTCTGCGTTTATGGTCGCCTCATTCAACGTGTCGAGCTCTGTGATACCTGCATCTAAGATAGGGTCTGGTTGGTGTTTTAAAACACCATCCCAGAGTGGAAGTGAGTGATTAATTCCACAAGCACAATTAATAAAAAATAATTAAGCATATGATTCCTAGATACTCTTGTTAATTCATATACATGTTATTATGATATGATGCATGCCCTCGCAATGCAACACTCCCTCATAGCGACTTCATCTTACGTTCGCAAATTATCAACACTCCCTCATCACGCAACTTCCATTGTCGAGTCGCCACTTTTCTAATGAAATGCGACGATGATCGTGTTATTCGAGTGTTTAGTTAAGTTCATTCGTCCAGCAAGGTTGAAGAAACTGAGGCACTCCCATGAAATCAAAGGCCCTAATCCAATCACAAAGCCCAGGGCGACTGTAGCAACCCTGCACCTGCGACCCTTGATCTGTCTGGGTTCATCACTCCTAGCTGAGCTCATACGATAGGAAGGATTTAAATTGGATTGCTCACGGTCACTACGAGGAGGCTCATCACCCCAATGTAGACCGACAGTTTGAACACAGTGCCCCATACCACCATGCCCGGCTCTCGACACTTGTGAATCATATCACTAATGGTTGTAAGTGAGGGTTCTAAGGGCATGGGGTGTCCCAGGTTTAGGTGGGCGTGATCATACATGGTAAACACATATGGTTAGCCAGCTAGTGAACTAATTCGGCTGATTCAGGCGAACTACGGCGCACCCAGCAATAGGTGTGAGCATCCCATGTAATTCGACTACTATCGGCTATCCGTGTTCGACCTAGATCGGTCGGATCAGCCCTGGGTAACTAACCGGATAGGGCTGCCCGTATGGCTTTTGCGATTTACTAGCCAACGTAATTATCCAATTAGTTAATATTTCATAGTAGGTCACATACATTACTTTTTTAAATAAATTGCAGGCATGCATGTCAATAAATCAGAGCATTCTATTTGAATTGAGCATTATGTCGGACATGCGGATAGATTGCCCCAAATCATCGTAGACTTCACAATTATCAAGCAATTAGTTACATGTGTCAGAGAATAGAGTAAATCATGGACAACGGTTCAATAATTCTAGCCTATTTTAGCAAGAAATCAAAGTTTGGCTACTAAGCATGATTCGCAAATTCATGGAAGATGAACAATCAAAAGTTACTCACAAATTAAGATGTGCATCACAATTTTCACAACACAATTATTATTTACGACATAAGTTCGATAATTGGTCACCTAAGGATAATGGTCTACACCTAGATGTAATCGGTTGAATTCCTAGCGCCGCCTCTATGATTTAAGTCTATAGATGGGTGTATCGAAGCCCTGCGCTGATGGGATTAGCTTATAAGGGTGCATGCAAATGGCCTATAATGTTGAAATTTGAAGATGGCTAGAGGATTACCTCTTCCTTGCCGCCGGGTTACCCCCTATGGCAGAGTGTGGTGGCGATTTCCGACGTGGGTCAGCGGGAGTGTGGAAATCCTACGTAACAGCTCCCCAAGGAGTTCCTTCTACTGTTCCCCACTCCCTCTCTCCCTTGCAGCTGGAATTCATATATGAGTGAGAGAGTGAATTTATGGGCCTTATATAATATAGATTGTATGTCTAAATGACCCTTTTTTTTAGCATGCATGCCCCCAGTGGGGGCTGAATTTTGGCCCCATATGGCTATTTCAAGGGCCCGTTGGCCCACCCGCGCCATGGGGCAAGTGCCTTGTCATAAGATCCGCGATTGGTCTAAATTGGGTGGAGATCGGATGCCTCGATCAATCGTGGGGACCCTACTTGCGATCGACGGCTATCGGTGCTTGATTAGGGCAACAATTATATGGATGTGAGCAGGGAAATATCCTTGACTCATGGCTCGAGTTTGGTCGCAATCCGACAGTCGGAAAGTTGCAATTTCGCAAATGAGTGGCGTGACCTATTTCACTTAAGTTTTAGATTCAGGTATAGGAGAGTTGCATGTTTCAAGCACTTCCTTCCTGGCCAAAGTTGTGAAGTTCAGGGCACTCTCTAGGTTTGCCGTCAACGTTGGACCTCAAACCCAGTGAGGGCGATGTTTTCCTATAGTTTCAGACTCAGTGGGATTCTGACGAGCGGCTCACACTAATTTTCGTCTATCGCAGTGGATTATTGGAAGATTCAGCCCTACGACCCATTTTCGATTCAGTTCATATTTAGGTTTAACTATGTTTATGACATCATCCTTTCGTAGCTTGGTGACAGTGACACCTGACATTATTTATCTCTAGTTTTTAGGGCCTCACAAATGTCCTCCATGCAGGCTGCCTAACACGGACCTATGGCAGTTCCACTAGTTGACGCCTTAGGATGCAGTGATAGTTTGGCCTGGGTGTTACTCTGAGTTTTGGGTTTCTAACGATCCTTCTTCATGTGCCCCAACTTTCCACAATTTCAGTATTTCATCTTTTCTTTATCCTTTGACTTGGACCTAGATCGAGGCTTCCCATTCTCTTACTCAGACTGTCTATCTCGAACTAAGAATGCGTCAGTAGAAGATCATTTCCTACTACTTTTCTTTCTCAACTGCTTTGATTGAAGGACTGAGATAACAATCTCAACATCCAAAGTATCTCTACCATGGCACAAAGTATCCACCAGATACTTATAACATTCTGAGAGAGGCATCAATAGAACTAAGTATTTATCTTCCACATTCATATTTACCTTCACACTCAGCCCCACTTCCTGGGGAGGATAATAACACTAGGAAAGACTCACATCTCGGGTGAAGAGAAAGACCAAAATGAGACAAATAACTGAAGCACTGGAATATAAAGATAGCTTATAACAAAACACCATGCATACACAAAGTCACGCAGTTGCCGGGAATATGGCAGCAATCTCAATGTCAAAACCATGCCATCTACTAGAAGCCCCGGAGCTTAGGGGTATTGGTTGGATACCACGTGATAAGTTGCTTTTAAAATTGTTTTAAGCTATTAAGTTCCTTTTTAGCTTAAGTTAGTTTGGTAAACTAAAAATTGAGGCAGATCTGAGGAAAAGGTGGAACACACCGTCGGGATTAAACACACGCCATGAAAAACTTCTTAGGAGCCGTAGAAGCTTTGGATCTGCCTGATTTTTTCGGCTTATATCCATATAAAAACGGATGGACGGTGTTGATAAAGTCGTAAATCACGGTGGGCCCTCGTAGCCGCAGCCCGTTCGGAGGCCGGGACAGGCGGGCTAACACCTAATCCACGTCCAATCATACCCACTCCATCAATTACGGAGCACGTGTATAAAACCTGGACCGCTCATCAGTCAGTCTCGACATGATTGACTAACCCGGATATCTCGCAAGTTAGATGATTCTCGGCATTCAATCAAAGCAGTTTTGAGTCTTGTGAGGGAAGATGAGATTGGAAACAAAAATCAACCAAGGGTCCACATCCAATACAAAAATGGGTTTTGATAGAACTGTGGCCCCTCGTGACAATTGCCATATGGTGCTCGTTTCCACCATTAGATGGTACACGTGTCAGAGATCCCAGCCATTCCTTAGGTAGCGTACGCTCTGAATATTCCATGGACCAAAAATAGTGCTGGTCCGCTGATCACGCAGGTCAAAATTCAATGGAAAATATAGGCGGTCGGAAAAAAGTCCACCATTCTTTTAAAAAAAGTACACGTGTGGCTCGCTTGCTGAATGCACTGTCCTGATTTTTGGTGTGCCACGTATCCACGGTGCACCATACCTGACGAATGGCCCGGATCTCCTGCACGTGTTTCATCCTAAGTGGGAATCAGCCACCGCCTGGCGGACGCGGATTTCCTGCGAAAGCCTTACGCACGAAGTTCCCACGCTGGAAACCTAGGTGGGGCCCACCGTGATGTTTGTGAGAAATCTACCCCGTGCATACATTTTGTGACTTCATTTTGGGACTTCAGACAAAAAAATTGAGCAGATCCAAGACTCAAGTGGACCGCACTAAAGGAAAAGGTAGTAGGGAAATTTCTACCGTTGAAATGTCCCAGACGTCGACAGTGATGCTTACATGTCATCCATACCGTTCGTAACATCATTCCTAGAGCTTTACATGAACCAAGTTAGCTCGGTTAGCTTGCTTGACTCAACTAAGTTGGAAATGATTATTTAAACTCCAAAGAATTTGATTTGAATTTGGGTTGATTTGACTAAACTCGACTTGGATTGAAAACTCGAATCGAAGTCTGGAACGGATTTTTTGAGCCCCAAATAATTTTGAGCCGAATTAGAGTTCGCCTGAGCTAAACTAGGCTAATAAATTGAACCCAACTCGAATCAACCCTTTAAATAGATAGCAATGTGAAAGAAATGAATCAAACTATAACTAAAATTCGAGAAATTGCGACTTACTATTTAGCGGTCATGATGTCTACTAGTGCGCAAGATTTATCCAAAAATTTGATATTGATCTAAGCTCTTTTCACGTTGGGCGCAACTCCTAAAGCCCAACGGATAAAGAGTTATAATCAAACTAATTAAAACAGGAAATGATTATCGATCTAGGGGTTTTTTCAATTTGGCATCAAAGAAGATAGTTGGATTGAAACAAATGACCGTGTCTACCCCAAAATCATATTTTACGTCACTAACTCATTCGGATTTAAGATACACCCGATTTGAGGTGATGGTCGGATCACGTGCCAGCCAACCGAGCCATTTTTTTTTCGATCTATCTTGGCCATGAAGCTTGTCTGCGATGCTATTACATCAAAATCGATCGTGAGAAATTTTTATTGAATTCAACAAGTATCGATGAAATGACTTAGTGTGTTTGAGAAAGGTATGGATATCTTATATTTTTTTTTTTTGGTTCGATCTTAAGTGTTTGATGAAATACCTATAAACTGTGGCTATTGTTTTATATTCCATGAGAAATTGAGGTTGCGCTCCATGTGTTTGAGAAAATACCGCAGTGGCTCGATCTGAGCTTGAACAGGCCCGAGCCGTGGACCGAACCACGCCGAGCCAACCAGATAGGCTTGACGACCGAGCCAAGCCGAATTCATGCTGGGTCAGCAAGTGCCGAACTGCAAAGGTAGAGCTCCACTCGGTTCGACTCGTGTACACCTCTAGCCATTCCTATGGGATGAACTGAAAACAAAAATATTACGTTATTCAAAACTTCTCTGGCCCACGAATATTCCGACTGTGGACTTTCAATCCTCACGTTTTAGGTCCACTTGAGTCGTAGATCAGGCGCATTTTTAGCTGCGTTTTCCTAAAATGAGCTCAAAAAGTAGATGGGACGGGGTTGATTTATTACAAACGTCACAGTGGGCCCCACATAAATTTCGCAGGAAATCCACGTCCTCGCCTGGCACCTTTCGTCCAGGCCCGTATTCTACCAAAGCATCTAGATAGATGTGCGATCCAGCGCACGGAGAGCGTGATTGTTGAGCGATGGCCCACTACACGATCGGTTTGGATTTTCTGCACACTACCACATGTTTTCTATAGATTGCCTCCGCCTTTTTTACTATTGTGATTTTAGCAATCATTCTCTTTATGGAAAGATAACAATGTTGTAATAAGAAAATGCAAACATTTTTCGCACTAAATCTCTCACGTCGAAACGTGTAAGATTGGCAAAGTTGTGCAAGATCCGTGCCGTTCATCACACGTGCCACATTGTGTAGATAAAGCATTTTTTAAAATATAGACTGGAAAGATCATCAGTTAGCCACCCGAATAAGAGATACAGATGCTAGAGAAATTAATGAACGGCTCAAATCCATTTACTCGTGTAGCCCATCTGATGATTGGACTTAAGACCAGGCATTTTATCGTTGGCTGTGATGTGCCCAGGAAGTTTCTTGGGCCGGCCTTGGCGACTTTCAAATTACAAAGTAAACACTTGGAGGTGATTCGGATGGGTCTGAGGGAACTCGGGGTCCCACAAATCGGACGTTTCAGATGCTTAGGTCGGTGGCTTTCGTAAAATCATGTTGCGGACGTCCGGACGATCCGGGTATTTCCAGCGAGGCGAAACTTCTCCAGATCATTACGAAATCTCTGGGAGGATCGGAATCCTCCTCTCTTTTGGTTGGACGGTTCAGATCTATAGATGGGTTGTGGCGGAGTTCTCTCTCATCCCCGCGACCCAGTTTTGGCGTCCGATGCTGTAGCGGCTGGACTTTCTAAGTCAGGGTTGGTTTGGACTATTCGGTGGGGTCCACTATCATGGATTTTCAGGAAATCCAGTCCTTCAATTAGATTCTCCGTGATGTATTGGTCCAGGAGTCAAAATATGAGGTAGGTCCCAGCCCTGGGTGGGCCACACGATTGGCCGTGGTGTGGGCGCTTAAAGTATTCATGTTGAGTGCCATGCATATGACAGCAATTATTTACCGTTTTTTATTTTATTTTATTATTATTTTTTTTTTTGAGTTAGCTTGTTAGTACACACCATGTCAGTACAGACACTCAATGTTAGCCAACCCCGCTAGGGATCGATACCAAGACCTCAAGTGTTGAAACGAGGTATCTCCGCTCAGTCTACCAATTGAGCTATGGATCTGAGTGTCCCATTATTTACCGTTTGACCCTTAATTATTTAACCTACTTCTGAAGCCTACTACGCTGAAATGCACCTTCTGATTGTCTAGAAATTGTGCAGGCCATTCTTATTTTTCGTGCTCTTTTAATCGGTTAAATTTGAACCTTCATCGTGTACCAATGAGTAGGATGCCCATCAAGATAGTAGATATCGTCCCAATACGTAAAGTAAAGATTTGTATATTTAGAAGGGCATTTAAGCGTTAATTGTATTGTGTACTTCACGATCTTCGAGTTGGGTAGTTGTTTCTACCAATTGGGTGATTTATCTGGCGGATCCCACCATGATGGAGGATCAAATAGTGCTTTTAGGGAGGAAAAATTGGATGGTAAACATCCTGATACCATGTATTATACTACAAGAAATACCACTTTTAGCGACGTAAATTTTCGTCGCTAAAAGCCAAATTTTCGCAGCTACAAACTTTTAGCGACGAAAATTTTCTTGCTAAATTCGTTGCTAAAAGACCGGTGCAAAAGGGTTTTCTCGGCGAAAAAAGAAAATCACCGCTAAATGTAAGCTTTTTAGCAATGAAAATTCTCGTCGCCAAAAATATTTTCAAAGACTTTTGGCAGCAAAAAAAATTCCCATAAATTTTTAGCAACGAAAATTTTCGCCGCAAAAAAAAATACCAGCAAAATTTTGAAAACTTTTAGCAGCGAAAATCTTATTTGGAAAAAAAACAATTTCAAGACTTTTGGCTTCAAAAATTTTATGACAAAAAAATTCCCATGACTTTTTAGCGGTGAAAACTTTCACCATGAAAAAAATACCAAGAATTTGAAAACTTTTAATGAAAATCTTATTTAAAAAAAACAATTTTCAAGATTTTGGCTTGAAAATTTTCATTTTGCAAAAAAATTTCCACGACTTTTTCGGTGAAAACTATAAAAAAAATCTGTAACAAAATTTTCAAGACTTTTAATGAAAATTTTACTGCCAAAAAAATTCTCATGACTTTTTAGCAATGAAAATTGTCGTAAAAAAAATACCTAAGACTTTTTATAAGCGTGAAAATTTTCGCTGCTAAAAATAAATTACAAAACTTTGAAACTTTTAGCTACGAAAATTTTCGTTGCTAAAAGTCTCTTTTTTTTTAACATACAGCTCAAAATTCCGCACAAAATTCCTGATATACACCTGTTAACAATATATTTCATCATATTCATCCTGATATACACCTATTATACAATATATTTCATCACATTCACATTCACATCCAGCTAAACCCAAACTAGTGAATCCATCCAAGCCTCGGTTACAAATTGAGGCTAAAAATGTTTAATTTTTTAAAATATTTATTTAAACTACTAATCCATTCATTCAATCCACTCATGAAACAATCAATCATGAAAGCCATAATACCAACAAAATAGTTAACAACTCAATCAAACAATCAATCTCACTTGTTTACTATTTAAAGTTTTTAAAACAAACTCGATCAAACTATTACACAATATTAGGTTCCACAAATAATACAAAGTCACAACGCAAGATTTGAGTATGACTTTTGCTTGGCTGATGAACAACTACAGCTTGTTCGGTAGTCTGAAAGCATCTGCAAAGAAGAACTCGCCATTAATAATACTGGATAAATAACTTACAGGGTCATTTGGATGCCAGGTTGAAATCAATGAATACCAAACCATGCCTGCCAGAAGATGGATGGTCCAGATTCAATGTATATATGTGACTTTTTCAATACGAGTAGCAGCTTGATTTCGAGGTCATGGAGTTGCAATGGCGAGACCCATCCAATGAATTATTTGGATAGCAGTCACACATGTGACTATGTTGGCACTGTGCAGTGAAGAATGGAATTCCCGTTCCAATAAGGGGCATGCTCCGGTGGCATCGGTACAGATGTGGGGCCAACGTGATGTGTTTACGACATCAAACCCGTCCATCAGATGAATTGATCCAAAATACCCACAGGACCCAAAAACAAAGTGATTAAAAACTTAGGTGGGCCACAGAGCAGGGAACAAGCTGGGAGAGGACGCCCATCCTTGATTTGCGTGGAGGGCCTCATCATGTTGTATATATGGAAACCAGGCCATTCAGGGCATTAATCTGGCCTGGATGAAGGGTGAGGCCAAAAATCAGGTTGTTTTGCAACTCCCTAACCTAAACCTAAACCTAAACCTATAAGCTAAAACCGAAAACCTATAAGCTAAAACCTAAAACCAAAACCTAAACCTATAAGCTAAAACCTAAACCTATACCTATACCTAAACCTTAACCTATTCTCAAATCCCTAAACCTAAACCTACACTGATCCCTATCAACTCCCTAACCTAAACCTAAACCTAAACTTGAAAACCCAAGCCTAAACCCGAACCCGAACCCGAACCCAATTCCTAAACCTATACCTAAACCTTAACCTATTCTCAAATCTCTAAACTTATACCTACACCAAATCCCAATCTCAATTCCCTAACCTAAACCTAAACATGAAAACCCAAGCCTAAACCCGATCTCGAACCCGAACTCGATTTCCTAAACCTATACCTAAACCTTAACCTATTCTCAAATCCCTAAACCTAAACCTACACCAAATCCCAATCTCAACTCCCTAAACTAAACTTAAACCTAAACATGAAAAGCCAAGCCTAAACCCGATCCCCAAACCCGAACCAGAACCCGAACCCGATTTCCTAAACCTAAACCTATTTTCAATTCCCAAAGCTATAACCTATAACCTATAACCTATAACCTAAACCTAAAACCTAAACCTAACCTAAACCTATAACCTTAACCTATAACCTTAACATAAACCCAAAACCTAAACCTTAACCTAAACCAAAGCCTACAACCTTAACCTAAACCAAAACCCGTAACCTAAACCTTAACCTAAACCTATAAACCTAAACCAAAACCTATAACCTCAACCTAAACAAAAACCTATAACCTATACCTTAACCTATAACCTAAACTTATAACCTTAACCTAAACCTAAAACCAAAACCTAAACCTATAAGCTAAAACCTAAACCTAAACCTATACCCAAACATTAACCTATTCTCAAATCCCTAAACCTAAACCTACACCTAATCCCAATCTCAACTCCCTAACCTAAACCTAAACCTAAACCTAAACCTAAACATGAAAACCCAAGCCTAAACCGGATCCAGAACCCAAACCCGATTACCTAAACCTAAACCTTAACCAATTCTCAATTCCCTAAACCTATAGCTTATAACCTAAACCTAAACCTTAACCTAAAACTAAACCTAAACCATAACCTAAACCTATAACCTTAACCTAAACCAAAACCTAAACTTATAACCTATAACTTAACAATAACCTAAACCTAAAACCTAAACCTTAACCTAAAACCTAAACCTAAACCTAAAACCTAAATGTATTCTCAAATCCCTAAACCTAAACCTACACCTACACCTAATCTTAATCTCAACTCCCTAACCTTAACCTAAGCTTAAACTTCAAAACCCAAACCTAAACCTGATCCCAAATCCAACCCGATTTCCTAAACCCTAAACCCTAAACCTATTCTCAAATCCCAAAACCTATACTTATAACACGAACAGAACCTAAACCTAAACTGGAGGAGTCAAGCGAGCGAGGGAGGAGCGGAGACAGCAGAGGAGGAGCAGGAGAGGAGGATAGAGGATCAGCTGGCGAGGCAGAGGAGGATGGAGGAGGAGTTGGTGAGGCAGAGGGAGGAGTAGGAAAGGAGGATGGCGGAGATGCGGATGGAGCATGAGTGACGGATGACGGAGATGTTTCAGGCTTTCGCTGCACGCTTACCCACCGATGCCCCACCACCTCCGTCTTCATCTTTGTGATTTTTTATTTATTTGTTTATGATGTTAAGTTTATATGTATTTATGCGTGAATGAATGTGATGCAGATAAGATTATTTGTGTTTGGATGAATGTAGTTTATGTAGTTTGGGTTTAGATGGATGTGAATGTGAATATGATGAAATGTGTATATCAGGATGAATATGATTGAATATATTGTTAATAAGTGTATATCAGAATTTTGTACGGATTTTGAGCTAGATTATATTTTTTTAAAAGAAACTTTTGGCGACGAAAATTTTCGTAGCTAAAAAGATCTGATAGTTTATTTTTAGTAGCGAAAATTTTATTTGCTAAAAGTCTTGTACAATCTGAAGACTTTTAGCGATAAACTTTTGCTAAAAACAGAAAAGATTTTTAATTTTTAGTGACCAATGAGTTTTAGCTAAAAGTGTATGTAGTTTGGGTTTAGATGGATGTGAATGTGAATATGATGAAATGTGTATATCGGGATGAATATGAGGGAATATATTGTTAACAGGTGTATATCGGGAATTTTGTGCGGATTTTGAGCTAGATTATAATTTTTTAAAAGAAACTTTTGGCTGACGAAAAATTTCGTAGCTAAAAGATCTGATAATTTATTTTTAGCGCGAAAATTTTATTGCTAAAAAGTCTTATCTTGTACAAGACTTTTAGCGGCGTAACAGAATTTTCGTTCTTAAAAATGAAAGATTTTTAATTTTTTAGTAATGACAGTTTGTAGCTAAAAGTGTATGTAGTTTGGGTTTAGATAGATGTGAATGTGAATATGATGAAATGTGTATATCAGAGTTGAATATGATGGAATATATTGTTAACAGGTGTATATTCGGAATTTTGTACGGATTTTGGGCTAGATTATATTTTTTTCAAAAAGAAACTTTTGGCGACGAAAATTTTCATAGCTAAAAGATACAGTAGTTTATTTTTAGCAGTGAAAATTTTCGCTGCTAAAAACAGAAAGATTTTTTAATTTATTAGTGACGAACAGTTTTGCCGCTAAAAGAGTATGTAGTTTGGGTTTAGATGGATGTGAATGTGAATATGATGAAATGTGTATATCAGGATGAATATGATGGAATATATTGTTAACAGGTGTATATCAGGAATTTTATACGGATTTTGAGCTAGATTATATTTTTTTTAAAAAGAAACTTTTCGCGACGAAAATTTTCGTAGCTAAAAGATACGGTAGTTTATTTTTAGCAGCGAAAATTTTCGCTGCTAAAAACAGAAAGATTTTTTTATTTTTTAGTGACGAAAAAGAAAAATGTTTCGATTCTTTAGCGACGAAAATTTTCGTTGCTAAAAGTATCATACAGGATTTTTAGCGGCGAAAATTTTCGCTGCTAAAAGATATGTATTCCATCTTATAGTGAAATGTATGGAGTATTTAGCGACGAAACGTTTCGTCGCTAAAAGTATAATATATGATTTTTAGCTACGAAAATTTTCGCCGCTAAAAGTTTCGACGCTAAAAGTTCACATTTAGCGACGAAAATTTATTTCGCCGCTAAAAGTGACTTTTAGCGACGAAAATGTGTTTCGTCGCTAAAAGTTTCGTCGCTAAAAACCCTCTTTTTGGTAGTGATTGTGTTTGTGCGGCTCATGTTGTGGTTTGTCTAGAATAGGTAGTGTTCTCGTCTCACCATTGCTCGTGACTAGTTTTGAGGAAGAGAAAAGAAGTTTAACCGTAATAATCCAAATCATTCGGGCTAGATATGGTAGATTCGGATTGTTACTTAAATTACGTTTAAGTGAAAAAGACCATCAAATAAACTACACGTGCTATTGGAAAATAAAATATAGTTGTGGAAAAAGGTAACATCTCACCTGCATGGAGTTCATACAAAAGTTTTTCTTGAATGTAGCCTATCACCCTTGTCAAACATGCAAGGTAGCACATGCTATGTTGGTTTGTTGCTACTTTTTTTTTTTTTTTCGTCTTTTATCTAATTATAGAGAAACAATGTAAGAGAGTTTGCTAATTAATCTATATGCTACATTTTATTTTATGATTGTCCTAAGTATAGAAAAATATAAGCTAAACCCAAAAGAAATATAAGAGAGTGATAATATATAGAGAGCTTACTATATGTGAACCAAATTTTCAACCTATTTTTTATTATTTATATTGTTTATGACGGTAATGCACCCACCCATTAGGCTGCCCTGAGGTGAGTGAGTAAAATTGTTGTCTTATCTGAACAATGGCATTAGGTAAGGCAGAGTACATCTCTGCTGCTCTTTCTCAGTTAAACATTGTCTTTTCGACGGCTATAATTGGTTGCATAGTCAAGCAGCTAGCTGTTAATGCCTGTTGAGAAGTGGAGCCACATCTGGGGCTGCCCACGACCAGTCGAGGTTATGCAGATTTGATCCATGTTTTTGCACGGATTTCATGTCGTAAGTCCTTTCGCAACTGGGATGTGGAAATGAGTTTCGAGAATTTCGTGTCGCAAGTCCTTTCGCAACTGGGATGCGGAAAGGAGTTTCGCGGATTTCGTGTCATAAGTCCTTTCGCAACCGGGATGCGGAAATGAGTTTCCTAAATTATAAATAAGGTTACCTAAGGCTTTTCTAGATATGATGAGAAAATTATTCTAAGGTGTGGGCAAAGCGTTTTCTATGTGCTTCCAAGGGAGAGGTTGGTATATTGCCTTGTAATCTTTGTTTTTCTTCATAGTGGAAGTTTTGCATCCATGGTTTTTTACCCTTGTTGGGATTTTTCCATATATATCTTGTCTTGTGATTTGTTTAAATACTTTTATTCCTTTCTAGTTTATATTTCTTCCTGTTTATCGTTTGTGGGTGAGACTTGAGATTGGATCTCGGTTCACTGTGTTGGTAGCGTGCTGCGCAACAACTGGTATCAGAGCTATTGGTTTAGTTCTATTGGGAGCGATGACAGAAGAATGGAAAACTAGAATTGAGAAGTTTGATGGTTCAAACTTTGCCTTTTGAAAGATACAGATGGAGGATTATCTGTATCAGAAGGACCTCTATATTCCTCTATGAGGAAAAGAGAAGAAACTAGAAAAGATGACAGATGATGAATGGTTTTTACTAGATAGGAAGGCTTTAGGAACGATCCGACTCTCTGTCTAAAAGCGTCGCCTTCAATATATCCAAGGTAAAAACTACAAAAGAATTAATGAAAGCCTTAGCCACCATGTATGAAAAACCCTCTGCATCCAACAAGGTTCATCTTAAGAAACAGTTATTCAACATGAAGATGTCAGATGGTGGGAGCGTGGCTGAACATTTAAACGAGTTTAATACAGTCACGAGCTAATTGAAATCCGTGGGCCTTGTTTTTGAGGATGAGGTCAGAGCGTTATTGATCTTATCTAGTTTACCAGACAGTTGAGATGGTTTGGTGATTGCTGTGAGCAATTCTTCAGGGTCGACAAAGCTAAAATTTGATGATATGGCCAGTCTAATTCTCAGCGAAGAATCTAGAAGAAATGCATCAGGAGTTTCAGGGGATTCAGTGAATGCTCTAAACGTTGAAGGAAGAGGAAAATCACTGAATAAAAGAGGCAATAAACACGAGCGTTCTAAATCGAGGAAGAAGTCCAAGGGACCAAAAGACAAAGACGGGTGTTGGCATTGCGGCAAGAAGGGGCACATGAAACGTGATTACAGGGTACTCAAGAAACAAGAAGGAAGCTCTCAAGGTAGGAAGGATTCAGTGAATCTATCTGAGAGTGACACAGAGGCGTTGATCTTGTCTTTTGATGCGAGGAATGAGTCTTGGGTTATAGACTCAGGTGCTTCGTTTCATGCCACTTCATGTAAGGGAATTCTGCGTAATTATGTGTCAGGTGACTTTGGGAGAGTATACCTGGGTGATGATAAGCCGTGCAGTATTGTTGGAAAGGGAGATGTTCAGATAAGTCAAAAGGACGGAACAACTTTGAATTTGAAGGATGTTAGACATGTACCGAGTTTGAAACGTAACTTAATTTCAGTGAGGCAGTTGGCCGATACCGGTTATGTGACGACATTCACCAGTGATTCCTGGAAGATCACAAAAGGTGCCTTGGTAATATCTCGAGGCAAGAAGGAAGGTACTTTGTACATGACTTCGGGATCGTATTGTTCACTCGCAGTCTCATCTGGAGTGAATGGGCAGTTATGGCATCAGAGGTTGGGACATATGAGTGAAAAGGGAATGAAAGTGCTATTGTCAAAAGGGAAGCTACCAGGGCTGAAGTCTATTGACTTGGAATTCTGCGAGGACTGCGTGTATGGTAAGCAGAAGAGGGTAAGTTTCAAGAAGACAGGACGTGCTCCAAAGACGCATCTGTTGGAGCTTGTACACACTGATGTGTGGGGACCGGCACAGGTATCATCTCTCGGTGGCTCACGTTATTTTGTTTCCTTTATTGATGATGCTAGTAGAAAACTGTGGGTCTATTTCTTAAAGCATAAATCTGATGTATTTGATGTATTTAAGAAGTGGAAAGTCATGGTAGAAAATGAGACAGGTAAAACAGTAAAGTGTCTCAGATCTGATAATGGGGGAGAGTATTGTGATAAGAGGTTTGAGGAGTATTGTGCAGCAAATGGAATCAAACATCAGAAAACGATTCCAGGGACACCACAGCAGAATGGTGTGGCTGAGCGCATTAACAGGACCATCCTTGAGCGCGCCAGGAGCATGAGGTTACATGCAGGGTTGCCCAAGACTTTTTGGGCGGATGCTGTAAATACTGCCGCATATCTCATCAATAGAAGTCCCTCAGCACCATTGGATGGTGGGCTACCAGAAGAAACGTGGACTGGGAAAGAAGTGAACCTAGCACATCTCAGAGTGTTCGGTTGCACTTCATACGTTCACATTGATGCAAAGACAGAAATAAGCTGGATGCGAAGTCCAAGAGGTGCACGTTTATAGGCTACGGGCAGCTTAATTTTAGCTACAGGTTTTGGGATGCAGAAAACAGAAAAATCATCAGAAGCAAGGACGTAATCTTCAATGAAAAAGTGATGCATAAGGACAGTGTGCATGAAAATAAGGTTGAGGAGAAAGAATTTGTAGAGTTAGAAGAGTTACCGGACACGGGTGTTACAGCGTCACAGGATGATCATGCACAGGAGCATTATGAGGCAGGGCTACAGACACCGGTATTGAAGAGGTCTACTCGGGAGAGGAGACCCACGATCCGATACTCACCCTCCTTATATTATCTATTACTGACAGATAATGGTGAACCAAAGTGTTTTGAAGAGGTATTACAATCAGATACACGGGTTAAGTGGGAGCAGGCCATGGATGAGGAGATGGACTCTCTTAAGTCTAATCCTACATGGGAGCTAGTCACTTTACCAAAGGGTAAGAAAGCTCTTCATAACAAGTGAGTTTACAGGCTGAAGGAGGAGCACGATAGTTCGAAATGGTACAAGGCTAGATAAGTTGTGAAAGGGTTTCAACAAAAGGCAGGTATCAATTTCACTGAAATATTTTCACCAGTAGTGAAAATGTCTACGATTTGTATGGTCTTAAGTATAGTGGCTACAGAGGACTTATATCTAGAGCAGCAAGATGTTAAGACAGCCTTTCTTCATGGGGACCTTGAAGAAGAGATATATATGCATCAGCCGATAAGATACGTGGCACCGGGAAAGGAGAACAAGGTGTGTAAACTGAAGAAGAGTTTATATGGCCTGAAGCAGGCCCCGAGGCAGTGGTACAAGAAGTTCAACAGTTTCATATTGAGAAACAGTTTTAGGAGATGTCATACAAACTACTGTTGTTATTTGAAGAAGTTTAATACGTCGTATATCGTTCTTCTTCTGTACGTTGATGATATGCTTGTGGCCGGTTCAAGCATGAAGGACATCTCATATCTCAAAAGACAACTGTCTAGAGAATTTGTCATGAAGGATTTAGGAGCTGCAAAACAAATCCTAGGCATGAGGATAAAACGTGACAGGGAAAACAAGAAACTGGTGTTGTCACAGCCAGAGTACATAGTCAAGGTACTTGATCGATTTAATATGGGAGGTGCTAAGCCGGTTAGCACTCCATTAGCCAACCACTTCAAGCTATCTAAGGAGCAAGGGGCAAAGACGCAGGAGGAACAAGATTACATGGCTAAAGTCCCATACATGTCAGCTATAGGGAGTCTCATGTATGTTATGGTGAGCACGAGGCCAGACATTGCTCAAGCAGTGAGAGTTGTTAGCAGGTTCATGAACAATCCCGGAAAGGAACATTGAGAAGCTGTGAAGTGGATTCTTAGATACCTGGTAGGTACTAAGGATGTAGGGCTATGTTATGGTGGATCGAAAATCAAGCTACAAGGCTACGTGGATTCAGATTTTGCAGAAGATATCGACAGCAGAAGAAGCACTACAGATTATGTCTTTACTGCGGGAAGTCTTTGCGAGTCGGTTGAGTCTCTCGATTACTGAGAAGATAGTATCTATCAGTACGACAGAAGCAGAATATGTTGCGGCTACAGAAGCATGCAAGGAGATGGTGTCGATGCAAGGTTTTATGGAAGAGTTGGGTAAGAATTAAGCAGATTGCAAGCTGTATAGTGACAATCAGAGTGCAATACACTTGGCTAAGAATTCAGCCTTTCATTCAAGGACCAAACATATTGCCATCAGATATCACTTCATACGTTCGTTACTGGAAGATGGATCGATTGCTCTGAAGAAGATTCATACAAGTGAGAATCCTACGAATATGCTGACCAAGGCGGTCACAAGGGAGAAGCTGAAGCTCTGTTCAGCTTTAATTGGTCTTCAGGCTTGAAGACAGGGAGGTGGTACACTCCGAATGAAGAAGACAAAGGTTTACGTCGATGTGTCTCCAAGTGGGAGATTGTTGAGAAGTGGAGCCACATCTGGGGCCGCCCACGACCAGTCAAGGTTATGTAGATTCGATCGGCATTTTTGCGCGGATTTCGTGTCGCAAGTCCTTTCGCAACTAGGATGTGGAAAGGAGTTTCGCGGATTTCGTGTCGCAAGTCCTTTCGCAACTGGGATGCGGAAAAGAGTTTCATGGATTTTGTATCGTAAGTCCTTTCACAACTGGGATGCGGAAAGGAGTTTTCTAAATTATAAATAAGGGTACCTAGGGCTTTTCTAGATATGATGGGAAAATTATTCAAAAGTGTGGGCAAAGGGTTTTCTATGTGCTTCCAGGGGAGAGGTTGGTATATTACCTTGTAATCTTTGTTTTTCTTCATAATGGAAGTTTTGCATCTGTGGTTTTTTACCCTTGTTGGGGTTTTTCCACGTATATCTTGTCTTATGGTTTGTTTGAATGCTTTTATTCATTTATAATTTATATTTCTTCCTGTTTATCGTTTGTGGGTGAGACTTGAGATTGGATCTCGGTTCACTGCGTTGTTGGAGTGTTGCGCAACAGATGCCAACGAACAGATCACAGATGCGTATATGCTCCAATAATGATGGTTAGATCATTCGCATTTTCCCTACACCATAAACACAAAGTTTGTGGTTTTGTCCTGAATAATCAAGTAAATAACATTTTGCTGTTTAAGATTCTCATGAAATACCTAAACATTTAATGAGACCACATACATAAAATGATCAGATTATAGTTCACTAGAACGTATTGTATTGAGGAGGTAAATTATTCATGACCAAGTGAACCAATCGGTCATATTTGATTTTCAGGCTTAAAGAGCAAATCTTAAATACCACTTTGATCTGCTCTATAATGTATTCATAAATGTTCCCTTTTCCATTGTAGGATGAGTGGGTTAATTTGTTTAGTAGAAAACTCACTTCAATCTTATATAATTTCTTGAATCGTTTTTCTATTTTGGTCCCAAAAAACTTTGATCTTATCCACGTTAGGCATGACACCCCTCATTGTCTCATAAATTGAATGCTTCATGATTTCGAGACACATATTGTTGAATTTGGACCATGCCTCGTAACGATTAACCTTTGACTAGCATTTTAAAATGGTTTTGAAGGTTTTAGTTTTTCCAAGGCATGGTCCATCTTCAAGTACCCCAGAACTATCTCTATGAACTCTTTCCATTTAATATAATTTAACCTAATAATGGCATGAACATGATGCATTTGAGTTGGAATTGTGACCGGTTAAAAAATATGTACTCACATGAACAAATTGCATACATAAAATAATTCATGAACAAAACTACATACCTGGTAAATTTTTCAAAAATTCAATTAATTTGGTCCTTCAATTGAATTGTCCAAGACGAAGATGGGCCCATCCATTCTATACTGACTAGAATCAGACATATCATCATCACTCGTCCTGTGAGACGAAGTCAGAACATGCAAATGACTCTCCTAAACGTGGAGCTAAGTAATGTCAATCTTTTAAATCTAAGACGCTCATCACTTGTGGGTGAAATGGGTCTCTCAGCCTTACACCACTAGCACTATTTACTTCACACCGTTTATGTCCCTATCAAACGATGAATGTCTATGTTTTCATCACTATCCACATTTTATGTAAACGCAAGTGCATATAATTCTTTAACTCAATCCCAATATTATAAGTTCGGATTTATGAAAATCTTCACTGATTGAGATCACTTTGATGGCCAACACAATCATATCTAATCCCACGTATTTAGACTTAGGATTGCGATTTTAATCATACCTTCAACAGATTATCTATAAAAAGTCCAATTTGGTCTAGAAATTAGTTGACATTGACTATTAAAGAACTAAAAATCTTAAAAAGAAATAAACCAATGGGTTTCACCTTCCCTTTCCAACAGTCCATGCCAACTCCTAACACTACGTGAAAAATGGAAAAAAATGACGGATTTAGAGACGGTTCTGGACCGTCTCTAAAATTGCTTGGTTTAAAGACACTTTAGAGACGGCCGTAAACCGTCTCTAAACTTTTAGACAGCCCTTGACCGTCCTTAATATTGTCTTAAAAATTTTAACGTCTACAAATCATTTAAGACGGTCAAAAACCATCGTTAACTGTGGATAAAAGACGACCATTGATCGTCTGGAATAAGAGACGGTCTCTGACCGTCTTATATGTGAAATTTTGAGATGGTCAAAGACCGTCCATATTAGAGACGGTCATTGGCCATCTCTTACTGGTAATCTGAGACTGTCAAGGACCGTCTCAATTAGAGATGGTCATTAGTCGTCTTTCCCTATAATTTGAGACTGCAAAAAATTGTCTGAAATAGGGACGGTTCTTAGCTGTCTCCATTTGAGACTGTCAAGGACCGTCTCTATTAGAGACGGTCTTTGACCGTCTCATATGCTATCATTTGAGATGGTCAAAGACCGTCCTTATTAGAGACGGTCATTGACCATCTTTTATTGATAATTTGAGACTGCCAAGAACCGTCTTAATTATAGACGGTCATCGTCCGTCTTTTATTGGTTTATAAGTATCCTAAGCAAGCCCCGTTTGAGACTGTCAAAGACCGTCTCTATTAGAGACGGTCCTTAGTCGTCTTATAGTGGTCATTTGAGACCGTCAAAGACCGTCTGTATTAGAGACGGTCGTAAACCGTCTCTAATGCTCAAGTCAAAAATTAAGAACAAAAAAATTTATGAATTTCGAAAAAAAAAAAAGTTAAAAAGCTTAGAAAAATAACTAACGATGTTTAAGAAAAAAATTTAGATTTTGAAAAAAAAGTGTAATTTTATAAAAAACTAGATTTTGAAATAAAAATTAAGAACTTTGAATATTGTTGATAATTTTGAAAAGAGAAAATTCGATAAGAAAATGATATTTGGAAAAAGAAAATTTAAAAAATTAAACAAAATTGTGAAAAAATTGACAACTTGTAAAAAATATATATTTTTTAAAAAAGAAAACTAGATTTTCTATTTTGAAAAGAAAATTTAAAAAGTAATATAACAAAAGTGATATTTTGAAAAAGAAAATTTTAAAAATTAAACAAAATTGTGAAAAAATTGACAAATTGTAAAAAGATATATATATTTTAAAAAAGAAAACTAGATTTTGTATTTTGAAAAGAAAAATTAAAAAGTTATATAACAAAAGTGATATTTAAAAAATGATATTTTGAAAAAAAAATTTTAAAAATTAAACAAAATTGTGAAAAAATTGACGAATTATAAAAAAATATATTTTTTAAAAAAGAAAACTAGATTTTATATTTTGAAAAGAAAAATTAAAAAGTTATATAACAAAAGTGATATTTAAAAAATGATATTTTGAAAAAAGAAAATTTTAAAAATTAAACAAATTTGTGAAAAAATTGACAAATTGTAAAAAATATATATTTTTTAAAAAAGAAAACTAGATTTTGTATTTTGACAAGAAAGATTGAAAAAAAGGGATCTATACCAAATTGAATGGATGTGGCCTACAATACACAAGGTAGGATTAAAACATGTAAACGTGAAAAGAAAAAAGAAAAAGAAGAAGAAAAAGAAAAAGAGTGCAACTCGAGGTTAAGAAAAAATATACACATTTAAGAAAGAGGAGTGCAAATCAAAGTTCCTCAATACCTTGGTCAAAAAGAATGTTTTAAGGAAACCCTTCCTCAATACAGGATATGTGAATCACATTTAGGCAGGCCCAATATATGATTATGAATGTTTTAAGGAAACCATTCTCTACTACATTTAAGTGAATTACTCGTTACCCTTACCAGAGTAATTAAACTCTATGGGGTCCACTGTTATTTATTTATTTTATCCACTCCATTCATCCATGTTAATAGATAATTCGACGTCTAAAGAACAAAAAGGAAGGATATCCAAAGCTCAGGTGGACCACGCCACAGGAAATAGTGTTGTTGAACCTCTACCGTTTAAAATTTCTTAGAGGTCATAGAAGTTTTGGATCAAGCTGATGTTTGTGTTTTCTATTCATTCATATATTTTTGATATTATGAACAACCTTTAACTGTTTTTGGACAATCTGATCAGTCCAGATTGAAGAGTAAATAACTTCAAATGTTTAAATCAAAATTCACTCAAATTGTTGATCAATCTTGTTTGCCCAATATCTTTCTCATGTGTAGCATGATCGGAGTGAGTAATTAGTCAAATTGAGGATAATGATCAGTAAAATAGAGTGAATGGACCTGACATGTAAAATCGGCCAAATATTCTGGTCAAAATTGTGACCTAACTTATGGTCAAACTCCCTAACCCTAAACTTGAAAACCCAAACCTAAACCCAATCCCGAACCCAAACCCGAATTCTTAAACCTAAACCTTAACCTATTTTCAAATCCCTAAACCTAAACCTACACCTAATCCTAATCTCAACTCCCTAACCTAAACCTAAACCTAAACTTAAAAACCCAAACCTAAACCCGATCCCGAACCCGAACCCGATTTCCTAAACCTAAACCTTAACCTATTCTCAATTCCTAAAACTATTCCTAAACCTAAACCCAATCCAGAACACTGAACCCGAATTCTTAAACCTAAACCTTAACGTACTCTCAAATCCCTAAACTTAAACCTACACATAATCCTAATCTCAACTCTCTAACCTAAACCTAGACCTAAACTTGAAAACCCAAACCTAAACCTGAACCCGAACCCGATTTCCTAAACCTATACCTTAACCTATTCTCAATTTCCTAAACCTTAACCTATAACCTAACCTAAACCTAAACCTAAACCTATAACCTACACTTATAACCTAAACCTAAACCTAAACCTAAACCTAAGCCTAAAACCTAAACCTATGACCTAAAACCTAAATATATTCTCAAATCTCTAAACTCCGAACCTACATTAATAATAATCTTAACTCCCTAACCTAAACCTAAACATAAACTTGAAAACCCAAACCTAAACCCGATCCCAACCCGAACCCGATTTCCTAAACCTTAACCTTAACCTATTCTCAATTCCCTAAACCTATAGCTTATAACCTAAACCTAAACCTATAACCTATAACCTATAACTTATAACCTAAACCTAAACCTAAAACCTAAATATATTCTCAAATCCCTAAACCTAAACCTACACCTAATCCTAATCTCAGATTCCTTAACCTAAACCTAAACCTAAACTTGAAAACCTAAACCTAAACCCTATCCCGAACCCGAACCCAATTTCCTAAACCTAAACCTTAACCTATTCTCAATTTCTTAAACCTTAACCTATAACCTAACTTAAACCTAAACCTAAACCTATAACCTACACTTATAACCTAAACCTAAACCTAAACCTATAACCTAAACCTAAGCCTAAAACCTAAACCTATGACCTAAGACCTAAATGTATTCTCAAATCCCTAAACCTAAACCTACGCCTAATCCTAATCTCAACTCCCTAACCTAAACCTAAACCTAAACTTGAAAATCCAAACCTAAACCTCGATCCTGAACCCGAACCCAATTTCTTAAACCTAAACCTTAACCTATTCTCAATTCCCTAAACCTATAGCTTATAACCTAAACCTAAACCTTAACCTAAATTTAAACCTAAACCTTAACCTAAACCTATAACCTTAACCTAAACCAAATCCTATGACCTAGAACCTAAATGTATTCTTAAATCTCTAAACCTAAACCTACACCTAATTCTAATCTCAACTCCCTAACCTAAACCTAAACCTAAACTTGAAAACCCAAACCTAAACTCGATCCCGAACCCGAACCCGATTTCCTATACTTATACCCTAAACCTATAGCTTATAACCTAAACCTAAACCTTAACCTAAACTTATAACCTTAACCTAAACCAAATCCTATGACCTAATACCTAAATGTACTCTCAAATCCCTAAACCTAAACCTACACCTAATCCTAATCTCAACTCCCTAACCTAAACCTAAACCTAAACTTGAAAATCTAAACCTAAACGCGATCCTGAACCCGAACCCAATTTCCTAAACCTATACCTTAAACTATTCTCAATTCCCTAAACCTATAGCTTATAACGTAAACCTAAACCTTAACCTAAACCTAAACCTATAACCTTAACCTAAACCAAAACCTATGACCTAAAACCTAAATGTATTCTCAAATCCCTAAACCTACACCTACACCTAATCCTAATCTCAACTCCCTAACCTAAACCTAAACCTAAACTTGAAAACCCAAACCTAAACCCGATCCAGAACCCGAACTCGATTTCCTAAACCTAAACCTTAACCTATTCTCAATTCCCTAAACCTATAGCTTATAACGTAAAACCTAAACCTTAACCTAAACCTAAACCTATAACCTTAACCTAAACCAAAACCTATGACCTAAAACCTAAATGTATTCTCAAATCCCTAAACCTACACCTACACCTAATCCTAATCTCAACTCCCTAACCTAAACCTAAACCTAAACTTGAAAACCCAAACCTAAACCCGATCCTCGAACCCGAACTTGATTTCTAAACCTAAACCTTAACCTATTCTCAATTCCCTAAACCTATAGCTTATAACCTAAACCTTAACCTAAACCTAAACCTATATCTTAACCTATTCTCAAATTCCTAAACCTACACCTACACCTAATCTTAATCTCAACTCCCTAACCTAAACCTAAACCTAAACTTGAAAACCCAAACCTAAACCCGATCCAGAACCCGAACCCGATTTCTTAAACCTAAACCTTAACCTATTCTTAAATCCTTAAACCTAAACCTACACCTAATCCTAATCTAAACTCCCTAACCTAAACCTAAACCTAAACTTGAAAACCCAAACCTAAACCCGATCCCGAACCCGAATCCGATTTCTTAAACCTAAACCTAAACCTAAACTTGAAAACCCAAACATAAACCCGATCCCGAACCCGAACCTGATTCTCTAAACCTAAACCTTAACTTATTCTCAATTCCCTAAACCTATAGCTTATAACCTAACCTAAACCTAAACTTATTATATGTATTATGCGCGGATGAATGTAATGTGAATAAGATTGTTTGTGTTTAGATGGATGTAGTTTATGTTTGGATGGATTTACGTAGTTTGGGTTTAGATGGATGTGAATGTGATGAAATGTGGATAAGATTGTTTTTTTTACTTATGAAGTTAAACTTATATGTATTATGCGTGGATGAATGTAATGTGGATAAGATTGTGTTTGGATGGATTTACGTAGTTTGGGTTTAGATGGATGTGAATGTGAATGTGATGAAATATATTGTATAACAGGTGTATATCAGGAAGAAAACTGTAATAGGTCAAATTTGAAAAGTCCTTTAAGGGTCATAAGAGACGGCCCATCGCAGTCCTTTTAAAGGACGGTCTATAACCGTCCTTCGAAGGCTCATACGAGACGGTCTATCGCCGTCCTTTGAAGGCCCATAAGAGACGGTTCATGACAGTCTTTTTTAAGGACGGTCCATGACAGTCCTTTAAAAGACAATCCATGGCCGTCCTTTTTGGGCTCATAAGAGAGTCTATGACAGTCCATTTTAAGGACAGTCCATGACCTTTTTTTTTCGTCAATAAGAATGACGGTTTTCAACCGTCCTTTAAGTAATAGGACATCAAAATTTGACTGCCTATGCGACGGTCCATGACCGTCCTTTTTGGTCATTTGAGACGGTTTTGGGCCGTCCTTTTTTCGCTGTTTTGGCGTAGTGTAAGAATGGAAAATGAGCACATAATCTAGGTCTGATCAGAACTATACCATATAATCTTCACATTAACAGTGGGCTTCTGAAGTTGATGATCAATAACAAATTTACATGAATATCCAATAATACCTATTTAAATGTGCAAGGCCCAACAAATATGAGCCCAAGCGAAAGAAGGGCCATCTATGTGGCCCAAGCTGACGATCTGGGTAGAGGGCCCAAAAGACAAAAAAGGATATGGCCCGGCACAGAGTAGATTCAATCCCTTCAAGTAGGTCAAAAAACAAGGCCCACCATTAAGGTAGAGCTGGACCAAGAGGCCCCGCTGGAAAACTGTTGGCTATATTAGCCAGAGTTTACTTGGCTTTACAAAGCCTTGGGTTTGAGCTCACTGGACTCGTAGACGAGAAGAAGAAACTTTGTATTTCTTACTGTATGTTGCTTACAAGCTTGCTGACTTTGTTTAACTTGCTACAACCGGATACACAAGATGCCAATTTATAGGCATTTGAATGTTAGGTGAAATGACAAGACTGCCCCTACTAGGAGCTTCCAACATTAACTATTCATAGAAAAATACACACGCAGGTTTCATCTTCCAAAATAGCTACATGGGAACTCCTGCTATACATTGGAAGATGAACAGACCACAGTAAATGCAGGGTTTTGGATTGCAATTCCAACACTCCCCTTCAAACCAAAACCGGCTTCATTCCGAGCATCGTTCTTAGTCGTTTGAATGCATCTGTCGGTAATGCCTTTGTGAAAATATCCGCCACTTGTTCCGTAGTATGACAATACTCTAATTTTATCGTTTTATGCTTCACATGATCTCTCAGAAAATGGTATCGAGTATCAATGTGTTTGCTTCTTCCATGCTGTACTGGATTTTTGGCTAGTTCGATTGCCGACTTGTTATCCACATATATGACTGTGGATCCTTCCTGCGGATGCTTCAGCTCCTTTAGTAGGTTTCTCAACCAAATTCCTTCACAAACGATTGGGACGATCTTTGCCACGTACTCGCTTCACATGTGGACAGGCGACCACACTCGCTTCTTCGAATTCCATGTGAAAGCGATCGTTCCAAGATAGAATACATAGCCGATAGTGCTTTTTCTTTCATCTTGATCACCTCCCCAATCAATGCCTCGAGTATCCATATAGCATTGCTTCATCATTGTATGGATAGAAAAGACCGAATTCTATTGTTCCTTTGACATACACGAGGATTCTTTTTGACTAACCAATGTGATTCTTTTGGTGCTTCCATGTACCTACTTAGAAGCCCAACAACGTAGGCGATATCCGACCTTGTGATTGTGAGGTACCTTAGGCTTCCAATCGACTCTTGAACATAGTCGAATCAACGCTTCTTCCTTCTCCATCCTTTGTCAACTTTAAGCCCGTTGCTACTGAGCGTGTTTACGTTGTGCATTGCAATCGGCCATTTTGAACTTTTCAAGCAATTCTTTGGCATACTTCTTCCGAGATATATAGATGCCACCATGTTGTTGCTTCACTTCAATGCCTGAGAAAAAAAAGACATGAGACCTCCATCGTCATCTCGAACTCCTTAAACATAGCCTTCTTGAATTCATCAAACATTGATCGATTTGTTTCTCGTAAACTTGACAAATCATCAACATATAGGCATCTTTATAAGTATATCGCCATGAGCATTCTTCTTGATGTGACCGCATGCTCATATGGACATTGAAGCGAAGCCGTTCTCTTGAAGATACTTGTCGATGCGTGCATTCCAAGCACGTGGAGCTTGCTTCAACCCATAGAGGGCTTTCTTGGTCGATACACCTTGTGTTCCTCCCCTTGCATAACAAAGCCTTCGGGTTGGTCAACATATACCTCTTCCTCGAATTCCATTCGAGAAATGCAGATTTCACATCCGGTTGATAGATCATCCAACCGTGATGGGCAGTGAGAGATAATCATCCTCACAAAGTGTCAAGGCGAGCAACCTGGAGCGAAGACTTCTTCATAGTCCACCCCATACTTACGTTTATAGCCCTTTGCTACGAGCCTTGCCTTGTAGCGATCGATCTCGCCATCGGCGTTTCGCTTAATCTTGTACACCCATTTGACACCAATAGTTTTCGGCCATTAGGAAGCGTAGTCGGCTCCCCATGTGTCATTTTTCTCAATAGCATGAATTTCTTCTTTCATAGCAATTCTCCAACATTCTTCTTTTATAGCCTCACGAAATGTCGAGGCTCATGATCTGCATACGTGCGAGAAAAAGATTGACCTCTTCGGTTGCTCATAAATGTCGCTTAAGCTTTTCATTTTTATGGGTGCCATGGGTGAGGATGAGTTGGTGAATTTTGACTTGGAGTGCTTTCGGGAGTGATGGATTTGTACTCCTGGACTTCTTGAACCGATGATGCGGTACGAAGAAGGTGTTGCGGGCGTTTGCTCTTGACGGTCATGCCTTTCTTCATGTTCTTCGGATTTCGACAAGAATATCTTTGGTCGATTCTTCATTATTCCATTTCCAAGCTTCTTCCTCACTAAAGACCACATCTCTACTCACCACTACTTTATTGGTTAGTGGATTGTGAAGACTTGTAGGCTTTAGATGCTTCACTATAGCCGATGAAAATGCATTTTTCGCCACGATCATCAAGCTTCCTTCTTCTTGCTTATGGAACTTAAGCGTAGGCGACACACCCAAAGATCCTTAGGTGCGCCACGCTCGGTTTGTAGCCACTCCATGCCTCTTGTGGTGTCATGTTTCGACGCTCTTGGTTGGACACCGATTGAGCGGTGGCGGTACATGCAACCGCCTCCGCCTGAAGCTCTTTGGTAGGCCTTTTTCCTTCAAAGATGGTCCTTGTCATGTCGAGGATGGTGCGGTTCTTCCGTTCCGCAATTCCATTACGTTGTGGCGTGTAAGTGCGCAGTATGTTGTTGCTTAATGCCATATTCCCGCAAAAATCTCGAAATGCATTTGAGGTGTACTCTCCACCTCTGTCGATCCGAGTACTTTAATTTTGTAACCACTTTCAACTTCAACACGAGCTTTGAACATTTTAAAGATAGTGAAAGCGGAACATTTTTCTTTGATGCAATACACCCAAAGTCTTCTGCTGAAATCATCAATGAAGGTAATAAAATATTTATTACCTCCAAGAGAGGGTGTTTCAAGTGGTCCACAAATATCAGTGTGAACCAACTGAAGTGGTTCCTTTGCTCTTCTGGACACTCCACTTGGGAAGGAGTTCCTTTGTTGCTTGCCGAGTGTGCACGCCTCACACACATGTTCTCGGAGCTTCAATAGCGTAAGAAGCCATGCACCATGCTAGATGAGGATAAAAGTTTAAGACCACTGAAATGGAGATGCCCAAAACGAAGATGCCATCTCCATGAATCATTCTTCACGAGTCCATAAAAACACTTCTCGGCCTTTGTGTTGATATGGAGCGGAAACATGCGATACTTCGCCATTTGGACTTGAGCCACAAGTCTCTTATGAACATCTCTTATAGAGAGAGAATGATTCTCCATGTGTATGACATACCCCTTCTCAAGGAGTTGGCCGATACTGAGGATGTTATTTTTCATATTTGGTACGTAATACACATTAGAGATATAATTTGGCTCACCATTCTTCGATAGATTTTAATTTTTTTTCCTTTGCCAATCACGGGTACCTTTGATGAGTCGCCAAAACTCACGTCGCCACGAACTCCTTCGTGAGTTCTGACGAACGATTCTTTGTTACCACTCATGTGGTTGCTTGCACCCGTGTCAAGATACCACACATCCTGACGTTCACATGCCTTTTCTTGTGCGAGGAGGAGTGTAGAGACTTCTTGTTCTTGGTGTGATGCTTGACATAGTTGGATCGTTCATTTTGATCCACTTTACTCCAACACTCGGAGGCATAATGACCGAATTTCTTGCAATTGTGGCATTGAACATTCTTTGTGTTTCCACGACCACGTGTGAATCGGCCTCTACCATTTCCTCTTCCACGGAACTGGTAAACTTTTGTTGATTTTGTTGATGGCTTGGATGATATCCACGCCCTCGCCTCTTGCACGATTCTAGTGCCACGACCGCCTCGTTGTGTATGGCCATTCTTTTGTTCATTTAGAGTCAACTTAGACTCTAAGGCATGTTCAAGTGTTGAACCGATTCTTTTGCATTCGTTGCTCATGCACTTGCAACGATCCCATCAATTCTTCAATGGACTGAGGTTTTCAAGGTCCTTTGATTCTTGATCGCCACAACCACATGCTCAAACTTGGTTGTGAGAGATCATGATTCAATGACACGTATGTCTTCAACTTTTCACCATTTCTTTTTAAATTATTAATAATAACAATTAGGCGTGAGAAGTAGTGAGATACTCTCACCTTCCTTCATGTCTTATTTGCTTCAAACTCGGCTCTTAGTGTTTGAAGGCGAACCCGCTTCACACGATCAACACCCTTGAAGATGGTGCCAAGAGTATCCCAAGCTTGCTTGCTTGATGTCGCTTCGGCAATCTTTTCAAAGGTTGATTCATCCAACCCTTGATAGAGGAGGAACAACGCCTTGTTATCTTTCTTCCTTTGATTTTTAGAGCCGTCTTTTCTTCGTTGGTGAAGGCGGCTTCTTCCTCCATAGTGGGTTCTACATACCCATCGGTGCGATCTCCCATAATTCTTGCGACCCGAACAACGCTTTCATTTGGATGCACACCTTTCATAGTTGTCCTTAGACAACGTAGGAACCTGTGGCTGGATTGAGCTGGCCATCTTTTCTATTTTCTAAGGAATAACTGGTTTTTTTAAATGAAGGAGAGAAGGATGGAATAGAAGATCTGGTTTTTTTTTTTTTTTTTTTTTTTTTTTTTTTTTTTTTTAAACAGATTTGGCTGAAAATCTGCTGAAATATGAATTTTTTAACAGATTTTTTTTTTTTTTTTTTTTGGCTGAAAAAACAAAACTGCTGAAATCCAATTTTTTTAACAGAAATTTTCTTTTCGCTGGGAAAAATTGCTGGCAACTCCAAGCAGCAAAAAAAGACTTGTGCTTTGCAAACAGATTTTTCTTCAGAGAAATCTGTACTTGGCTGGTAAAAACTGAAAAACTTCATCTAGAAAACTTTACTAGGCTCTACGATCTGAATTTTTTCTTGACCGTAAAACTGCTGTAAAACTGCTGCAATCTGATTTTGTCTCTGAAAAAAACGCTGACAACTCCAGCCAGGGAACAAAAAACAAACTTTTCTGAAACAGATTTTTTTAACGGATTTTCTTTTTTTTTTTTTTTTCTGGGAACAATTTGCTGGCAGCTTCAAACAGCAAAAGCTTCGGCCCTCCAATCTAAATTTTTTCTTGAAAAAAAAAAACTGCTGATGATCTCTAACCAGGAAACAGAAACTTTTCTTAAACAGATTTTTTTCAGAAAAATCTGTACTTCGCTGAAAAAACTGCTGGAAAAACTTCCCCGTAGGAGAAAAACTTGTGCTCTGATACCAGTTTGTTGGCTATATTAGCCAGAGTTTACTTGGCTTTACAAAGCCTTGGGTTTGAGCTCACTGGACTCGTAGAGGAGAAGAAGAAACTTTGTATTTCTTACTGTATGTTGCTTACAAGCTTGCTGACTTTGTTTAACTTGCTACAACCGGATACACAAGATGCCAATTTATAGGCATTTGAATGTTAGGTGAAATGACAAGACTGCCCCTACTAGGAGCTTCCAACATTAACTATTCATAGAAAAATACACACGCAGTTTCATCTTCCAAAACAGCTACATGGGAACTCCTGCTATACATTGGAAGATGAACAGTCACAGTAAATGCAGGGTTTTGGATTGCAATTCCAACAAAAACACACACACACAAAAAAGAAGAAGAAGAAGAAGAAGAAGAGGGTTGTCGGCCCCTTTATGGCCTTTAAAGTTCCAACCCCTAGAAGGGCATGTATGTGAATGAGGGTTAGAAACTCTAACTCATCAACATCAGCCACTGCCTCCCATTCTTTTGCCCATGCAAAGAAGTATTCGAAACCCATGCCCAGCCAACCATCACCATGTTCCTCTCTGTATCTCCGCCTCTCCCTCAAGAAATCCGACAATCCAATGATCCGTCAACAGACTTCAGCAGGAAGCAGGCATGGAACGTAGCTGGAATCCATGGTTGCTTTTGTCCAAGAAGTCTAGCTGATGTCCGATGTGATAATGGAGAAATCAAAGGGGAATTGAGGGTGGGTATCCAGTGACAGGTGTCAAAAACCATGGAATCTAGATGGTCAGAGTGCTATGATTGTTGGTTATCGGAGAGGAAGATGGGCTTCATGCTGTCATCCATGGCTGTGAACAGCGGCAATTTTGCATTTTAAAAAAAAAAATAAAATCTAGATGGGTTTTTACAAATCCTCTATAACAAAGAGTTCTGACTTATGCCGCTTCAACAATGCGTTTTAACCACTGTATTGGAAGTTTTATGCCATTAATGGTTGTCCATCAGCTTTGGCAACGAAAGTTGCATTTGGTTTTCGCAGACTTATGGCTAATCAAACCCTTCTAGTTTGGATTCCGTATTGGGGTTATCTTTCGTCAACACTGGACTAATCCGTATAAATCCACCATAACCAGTGCACTAGTAAGCTCTGATACCAACTATTAAAATTATAATTTGCATAATTGAAATGAATATGCAGTGCATGGGAAATGGGGATAGTACTTGGTTGAGATGACTTCTAGACCGAATGTCATAGCTTAGCTTTTTTAAAAATAAAAATAAAAATATTAAAGGAGGCTTTCATTTCATAAAAATAGGATTTACCGAAGGTGAATCGCATCACCCAAGATTCAGGCTCTCCCTGACAAAAAGAAAAGGAAAGCCTATGGTAAGGAACAAAATAAAGACTAGCTCGGGCCAGTTTGACCATGAAAAGAAGGGGATAAGAAAGCTAGGTCCCCCTTCTAAGTGTGCCTAAACTTATCATGTCAAGGAAGAGGAGGCCCCTGGGGATCGGCGGTAGATTGGCTTGGCCTAAGAATAGAGCCGACCTTTGGTTTTCGCTTCCCATTTTGGCCAAAGCATCCGCCGGCCCATTCTTTTCTCTAAAGATACAAACAAATTGTATATTTTTTACTATGCTAGGTTCTTGAGAGTTAGATTCCACTAAAATGTTGGAGTACCCCAGTTGGAGACAATGTTGAAGACCATCATGAATGGAATGTCATAGCCTTCCTCACCTTACACCTTTAGAGAATATCGAAATAGAAAATAGCTTCAAACGTGTGTCGGATTGGGGACCAGCCTGGTTTATATTTTAAGGGTGAGGAGTTTGAAACCCATAGAAACTCTTCTCCCTTAGGCTATGTATGAATTTAATAATCCTAGTCCAAGTATAACATTGTGTGTATAACCCAACTGCAGCACACCACTCCTACACTATTCTAAATTAATCACAACTTAAAATGGGGTCCACTAGTATGCCCAATCACATTATCCAACCCCTAGGGAGATATAAATCATTGATCAATTAAGCCCACTATATAGAATTCTTACAATGAGACCTACAGAAGGCCAGGATGATCGAGATGAGTGTACGTATCATCAGGTGGACATAACTGCTTTTTAATATAATATATTTGAGTCTATCATTCTTTTAATGTTGTGGTCCACCTAATGAGTAAATCACGTTAATTTTAGCATTAAGTAATTCTCATGGTGGCCCAACTTATTGAGTTAGATGTTGTATGTACATGTCTATTTGAAAATAATCTTCTAAGTGATCTGCTTGTCAGACAGTAACTCATCGCCCAACCAGATGTGGATGAGCATCTCTCTCCATATATAAATAAATGTAATTTAAGCAGGGCATCTCTCTCTATAGAGAGATGCTCACCATTGTACTGGCGCATCTCATGTGCACCTTTGCACGCCTGTTGTGGATACAAAATCTGAACGGTTCATGTGATGCAGCACCCCTATGAAACTTCAAGACTAACTTTCAAAATCAAAAATTCTGATGGGCCATCAAAACAGAAACAGTTTCCTCCCTTGATTTTCTCTATCTTTGCTATGGCCCACCAAAGTGATTTTTAGGAGTTTCAAGGAGTGCTACATCACATAGACGGTTTAAATTAGTTGTCCATGACAGGTATGCTGTTCACCAAAGAAGATATTGGGAGTTTCAAAAGGTGGATGGATGCAAACAGAAAGTGGCCAGTACGAAAACTATGATCCGAGCCATTCAAGTTCTCCATTGATTGAATAGCATAGATCTTAGTGCCTATTAAAAAGGTCGATCAACGGTCCATATTTTCACCACTACTGTGACCCATTTCATAGACGAATAGCTAATTTGAATACCACACATGCACAAAACGTATGCAGATGGGCAGAATGTATGTGTGAAGTAGATTTTTTAAAATGTAAACATTGCATGGTTTACGTGAATACCTTGGAATCCTAAGAGGTAGGTTTTATTGAGCAATCCAAACACGTTTGTACAATTACATGATTACACTGACACTGATTGCATGCATGTGTCTCGTGCAATGATAGCGTGTGGACAATGAAAAAATACCATATCTCGTGCAATGATAAGTTGTCCACAGTTAAAAATAAATACTACATACGGCATGTTAGTCACGGGTGCTGATTAGGTGTTACCCGCGTAAGAGTTTAGTGGAGTGTTACCCTTACCGTAGGGCCCACCCTGATAATATGTTCTCTATCCATCCCGTCCATCCGGTTTTCTAAGCCATTTTAGGACAGGGTTCCAATTTTTAAGCATATCTAAATCTCAGGTCAACCACACTACAAGAAACAGTGATGATTGGATGCTCACCATTAAAAACTTCCCAAGGCCCATTGTAAGCAGATCCGTAATGTTTATTTGCCATCTAATCCGTTGATGAGGTTAATTAGAATTGATGAATGGAAAATATAAATATTATCTTGATCCAAAACTTTTGTAGGCTATAAAAGCTTTTAATTGTCATTCGCCACCTTTTCAATGGTTTGGTCCTCTAGAGACTTAAATGAGCTGAAAAATAAGATGGACGACATGGATATGAAATAAACTTATCACTGTGAGCTCCACATGGGAAGGGTAACACCGACTAAGTTATTGTATGGGTAACAGCTAATCCGTACCCTCAGTCACGGACTCACAGTGTAAAGTTCCCCAAGCAGACACTACCTACGTCGGTGGTGTGTTAACGTGGAAAAATTCTATAACCCCATTATATCCATACGTCCATCCATCTTAGGGCAGGATCCCAAAAATACGTGGCGGATAGAAACCTCAGTTGTACCCATTATAATAGAAAGGGAATAAACAATGACACTCTTTCAACGGGTCTACTACAATGTTTATTTTTCATCCAATCAATTTATTAAGTCCCGAAAACTTAGATGAAGTGAAAATACAAACCGAAGATTTATCTATAACTTTGAGTTTTCTATGGTAAAGGTTAATCCTTATTATTTTTTATAGTGCAGTTCACTTGAGATTTGGATTTGCTTCATTTTTGGGTATCTCTAAAAATAAATAAATAATGTGGATAAAACACATACATCATGCTCACATAACTTTGCCACACAAACATGACAAGAAGTGAGGCGTGGGAACACCACGCAATTCGCTTCTCATGAGTGGAAGCAGATTAGCTGGTGTACCACACGCCACTGACTTTATTCATGCGTTGACATCACCAAGTTGTGGGTCCGATTATGAGTTCTGTATTATATCCTAATTGTCCATTCATTTGGTGAACTCGTCATAAGTCTTGAGCCGAAAAATAAAATATATTAAAAAATGAAGTGGTTCACACAGCAAAAAGCAGTAGAGGATTGAATGTCTACCATTGAAACCATAAATGCCATTGAAATCCATTTAGGGTTATATAAATTTTGGATCAATATGGTATTTGTTTTTCGTCTTTGTTCAAATCTGTCACCTTACGAATAGTCTGAATAGAAACTAAACATTATGGTAGACCATATGAATGTTTTAATGGTGAGAATCATGGTGTGGTACAATTGAGATTTGGATATGACTCATATTTGGCCTCATGCACTAAAATACAACCTTGATCTCCTTTGAACAGTCCGTGCAACTTGGAACTTTAGGAGCGTTCGAGCGACACTACCCACATCACCCAAGTCGGTTGTGAGCAGTTCACTAGCCAATCCTCTTCCGTCGTGAATGCACAACAAAGTGCACTTGTCCCACGCGAAAAATGTTAGTACATGATTTAGAAAATGGCACGTCATGATGAAGTCGGATTCGATGGTGAACCCTTCACTACAGTCGGTGCTAGAAAAGCTCCTTGGTGGCCCGCCATGATGTAGATGTTTTATTCATTCTTTCATTAATTTTAGCTGCTCGTTTTAAAGCATGATCGTTCATAAATGAGGTAGATCCAAATATCAGATAGACCATACCAAGGAAACAGTGGTGATTAAAAGCCCACCGCTATAAACTTGTAAGGTATAATGTAACGTTTATTTGCTATCTAAACTGCTGATTAAGTTATGTAGACTTGAATGTGGGGAAAATACAGATATCAGCTGGATTCAAAACTTGCCTAGCTCTTAATAAGTGTTTTTGTGGTGGGCGGTCAACCATGAATGTTTTCTATGGGGCAGTCCACTTCAACTAAGTAAAAATACAAATATCAACTTAATGCAAAACTTTCCCAACTCTTGTAAAGTTTTTTTTTATGGTAATCAGTCAACCTCCAATGGTTTTTGCGGTATTGTCCACTCGGATAAGTGAAGATACAAAATATCAGCTTGATCTAAAACTTTCTTAGTTCTTACAAAGTTTCTTTTTATGGTAAGCGGGCAAATATGAATGTTTCTTTTAGTAGAGTCTATTTGAAATTTATATCTACCTCATTTTCTGGCTCATGGCTTAAGATAAATTGTAGAAATGGATGACTAGTATAGATAAAACACATCAAGGTGGGCCTATATAGCTTTTCCAATACCACGTGGGTGTTGGAGGGGTCATTACCGAATCTGAGTCGTCAGGTGGTCCTTTGCTTGCTGTTTAGATTCCATGCAGGTAGAACAAGGTACTTCTTAAACAACAGGTGGGCCATACATGTACCAATGGTTCAATAATCTGAACCATTTATTACTGTAATAACTATATACGTACCAATAATCTGAACCATTTATTACTGTAATAACTCCAATCTTCCTTTCTACGGCAAGGCATCCTATGAAAGAAGTGTCTGGTTACATCATTCTTACCTTGGGTAATTTATTATGTAGACAGAGACCTTTTTATCTTTTCTTTTCTTTTGTCCGGCATCTACATTCTGCAGGTCACCTGACGAGCAACAGAGATGTCGCAAACGTGCTTCAGCCTCACATGTGAGCAGATTTTTCATGTAAGAGGTAATTACCTGTAAATGGGTAATAATTACTTACCCAGGTAATTACTGCATTGTTTCCCATGCTGATGTTCACTGCTCTACTTTTAAGTGCTAGAACCAAGGATGTCTGCCAAATGAATGTAAGACTCATTGTAATGTACGTGGTTTATCCACACTGTTCATCTTATATGTCATCCTCATTTAGGGCATGAACCAAAAAATGAGGCAAATCCAAAGCTCCAGTAGACCACACCACATGAAACAATGGAAATTAAATGCTTACCGTATAAAAATTTGTGTGGCCATCGAAAGTTTTGGATGAAGTTGATATTTGTGTTTACCCTTTATCAATGTTTTTATGACTTCATGAACAAGTTAGATGACAAATAAACATCAATGTGAGCCCAATGAATAAAATAACTTTCAATGGTGGACGTTTAAAGCCATTGTTTCCTGTGGTATGGACTACTTGAGCTTTGCATTTGTCTCAATTTTATACGTAGGCTCTAAAATCTTTTGATAAAACAAATGGACGATGTGAATATGTCATGCACATCACAGTGGGGTCCACAAATTGAAATTAGATTTTTTGGACCAATTTTTAAAAATACACTTGAAATTTCAAATGGAGCTAAAAGGTATTAATAAACTGCCATGCTAATAAAATCAACAGCTAATGAAATCTAAATCGTTAGTTTTACCATGGCCTAAGGAGTTGTTTGGCATCATGTATTTGAGTGTAATTGATTACAATTGGAAACCAAAAATCATTTTCCTCCTGTTGTGATCGACGATTACAAACCACTTTTTACTTCCCATGAAGGTAGGATATTTAACGAGTAACCTAAGTGTCACTAGGCTATTAATTCATTGTACATTAGATTAATGATACTTAAAATAATCTAATTATCAACTGCAGCACTAAAACTAAATTAATAAAATGATTCCAATACTTCAAACATTGGCCTTATAAATTTAGGGCAAAATAAATGTTGGTAAGTCAACTCAGCTGTGAGTGAAAGATACCTCATTTCAACATTGAGGTCTTGGCACCAATCCCCAGTGGGGGTGGCTAACAGTGAAGTGTGAACTAACAATAGGATGTACTAACAAGCTTTAAAAAATAATAATAATAATAATAATAATACAAAGGTCAGCTCATTTGTGATATTATGTTTATATGTCCCACCTAAAGTTTTGAATTGTGTTATTTTTTGCTAAAGGCTTATTGTAATTATTTTGTCAAATATCATATATGTATATTAATTAGAAATATTTAAATTGATTTAATAATAACATAATATAATATTTTAATATATTTTTTATTTTTAAATTCCAATGGATTTTGAATAAAGAACACCAGACATAACTTGCAATTTCAATACATTTCGAATCCAAGCGGGAGGGAAGACTGTCACACGAGGTTTTTGCTACAATACATGAAATGATATGTGGGTATTTGAATGTTTGAATTTGGGTCATCCCCAGTAATCCAAGCCGTTCACATGATGAGTTTCACATTGTACGGTGGAAAATCAACACAAATAAACTCTTTGTTGGATTATCTCAACCCTCTGATAATGTAGCTTCATAGCTTCGAATATGAGCGGTCATCTGACGTTTATATAATAAAAAAATTCAAAGTATTTGCTAGCAGAATTTTTTGGGTTATCTGTCATCGAAGAGGATTCATATCATATAAACCGTTTATTTCACCGAAACAAAGTCAAAATCCAACGGCTAGAGTCCCGACGTATCTAATTCCAATACGTGGGGATGTATGGAGAAAACCTCGTCTCGTACGTCCAACGTGACAAGAGATGTTTGATAGTATGATACACTGGTCCAGCACGACTATCCGTAGACACGTATACAGCTGCTGTGCAGTTTACACGTGGCTTCCGTCAACTCCAATCGAAATTCTTCAACCGTTGGATCCACTCCAATGTATGGATATTAAAATGGGAATTACTCAACGGTCCAGTTGTAATGAACTAATAAGTCATTAATAAGAGTAAAAATCTTCCAACGGATCGGATATTAGGATTTGATCCATTTAGAGTGGGAGAGTGATTTGGACGGTTCCGTCTGTAGGAGATGCATGCCATATGTATATCTGCTGTGTGCATGTGCATGGATGGTCGTACTCTACTGTGCATCGAAATAATTCTATACTCGAGGACAAATTGCCCACTGTGAACGCCAGCTTTTATCCCGTGTCTTTTCAAAGCGCTCCCAAACTTCAGTTTTTCCAAAGTAAATCATTCTGCACGGACACACTATTAATAGACGAAAATACCCCCATATTACGGTAGCTAAATACCGTAGCCAATGGAAGTATAATTTCGTTGCAAATAGTATATCCGTACAGAATGTTTACTTTGGGAAAGTAAAGTTTGAGAGCACTTTGAAAAGACGCCGGGCAAAAGGTGGCATTTACTGTGGTCAATTTCTCATACTCGAGCAACCACCGAGTAGGGTCCTATGTCCTCAAGCCGTGGACACGCGGGTCTACTCGACGCGCGCACGATACCCGCTATTCAGAGCTCGGGACAGGTAAAGGGTCCGAGGGCCACTGAGGGGTCACGGTGATGTATGAATTTCATCCACACCGTCTATCTATTTTTTCATATAATTTTAGAATTTTATTTCAAAAATAGAGAATATCCAAATATTAAATTGACCACACTGAGGATTAAATTACAACCGTTGAAAAGTTCTTAGGGACAACAAAAGTTTTGGATAAAGATGATATTTGTGTTTTCACTTCATCCAGATGCATATGACCATATCAATATGTTTGATGGAAAATAAATAACACGGTGGAGCTTGAGAAGGTTTCAACGGTGGACATCCTTAGCACCACTACTTCCTGTGGTGTGGTCCAGTTACGGATTTTATATGACTTATTTTTGGTCCACTAAACTAAAATAACATTTAAAAATGGATGGATGGTGTGGATAAAATTAATACATCACAGTGGCCACTCAGTGGCCCTCGGAGCCTCCGCCTGTCTCGACCTCCGAACAGGCGGGGGTGGTACCTAATCCGCGCCCCTATTCGAGGTGGTTGTGCGTAGAGCGTGGATCAGGTGAGGTCGTGGTAACAGCTTGCTGGATGAGGCCCAGTAGGCCCCACCTTGATGTGTGTTGTATATCCACGCTGTCCATCCTTTATTCCATCTTAGTTGAGGGCATGAGCCCAAAATGAAGCAGATCCAAATATTAGGTGGACCACACCATAGCAAACAGTGGTGATTGAACGCCCATTGTTAAAAACTTCTTAAGGCCCAAAGTAATGTTTATCTTCCATCCAACGTGTCCATGAGGTCACACAGACCTCGATGAAGGGAAAACACAGTAATCAGCCTGATCTGAAACTTTTGTGGCCCATAAAAAGCTTTGAACGGTCAGTCAGTGGTGTGGTCCACTTGATATTTGGATCTGCTTCATTTTTGAGATGGGAGCTGAAATAACGGATGAACGGCATGGATATACAGCACCTACATTAAGGTGGAGCCCACAGTCACGGGTCTCATTCTGCATACTGTTCACCCGACCTCACCTAACCTGCACCCGGATTGCACGCAGGAACTGCCGGCATCAGGATATGTACGGCCTACTTTGATGTTTCTGAGAAATTCATTGCTTCGTCCTTTCTTGTCAGAATGCGTTACCGACATGGCCCAAAATTGAGGTAGCTTCAAAACCCAACCGGGCTGCACGGTAGAAAACAGTGAAGATTAAACGTCCGCCGTTGAAACAAGTTCCGGTAAAAATGACCTTACGAATAGTACGGATGGTGTATTGATATTGCGGTGAACGGGTAATTTGAGCCGAACCGAGGAAGGCAAATCGGGCCGACGAGTAAAACCACGGAAGTGCAGTGCAACATCAAGGCTGGCTATGCTTCCATATTACGGTTTCACAGCTAGGATTCTGGAAGAGAGGTAGATTGGACTCGCCCGGGCGCCCAAGCCCTCGTTAGAAGAATTATGACCCTCGATCGGCCGATTAGAACTCTCATTCGAAGAACTATGGTCCCGAATCGGTCAACTGGAACTCTCATCCGAAAAACTACGACCTTGGATCGGCCGACTGGAACTCTCATCCGAAGAACTACGGCCCTGGATCGGCCAATTTAAGGTCTCATTTGAAGAATTACGACCCTGGATCGGTCGGCCCGAGCCTTATCTTCAACCTTTAAGCCGGAGATCGAGTCCAAGACGAACACTCCGGCCACAGGCCCTGATCACAGACTCCGACAACAGGATCCATGAGATCTGACCATAGCTTCGGATGTGGTGAGTCGGAGGTCCAAACAAGGTTAGTCCCACCACGAACTCGGGACCGAGTTGCAAGACCAGCTTGGATGAGAACGTGGTCGGAGATCACGTACAGAGCTCAGCCCAATAAGGCATATGAGAGAATAATCCAGAACACGATTTAAAGGATAACGGCCAATATCTCCACGCGCACAATGCCCACTTGATGGAGAAGATTGTGCCAGTTTAACAGCATCGACCCTCTCAATCCACAGGCATAAATACCAGGGAAACCCATTGCAACAGGTATGCAATATCTCGCACCCCCACTCTACTCTACGCAACTTAGACCCAGTTTCCCTATCCTGACTTTGGCATTGGAGGGTCCCCTGCTTGAGCCAGGGTCTCCTTTGTTTACTATTATGTGCAGGACCAGGGTTCGTCACGAGCATACAGGGCTCATCGGAGGGGGGTTCAGATTCTTGCAACAATATTTTGGTGCCATCTGTGGGAATTAGAATAAAAGGATGAGAAATCTTACCAACAATGGTGAAAGGAAAGAAGAAAGCACTGCCTGTGACGAGTACGGAGCCTGAGATAAATGGGCAACCGCGTTCGTTCTCCCTACAACATGCTGAGTCAGCTCCAATAGGGCTATCTCAAAAGGTCCTGGAGCCGAGGAGGCAAGTACAAGGCCATGCAGAACGAGATTCAAGCATTGAGGGATGAAATTAACACTTTGAGGCAACAACGGGCGCAACAGCCGCCCACGATCCGAGAAGAAGTTACTCTGGCAGCTTCAGAAGAACCAGTGTGGAGTAGCATCTCGAAACTTGTCTACTAGAGCTAACCCTGCACAGAATGCGACGACTCGGGCCCCAACCTACATATCGATGACCTCGGCACTGGCTCCGACCGACTTTCACCACGAGATAGAGAGGAGAAGAAGGGGCAAGATGCCCGAGGCCGAAGCCCCTCGAGAGACTGTTGCCGAGAACCGGAACCCTTAGAAAGCCCAACTCGAGGAACTTAAGAATCAAATTAAGACTCTGCAATGGAACCAACCGACCCCAACCACGACTGCATTGCAAGCAATGATGGAAGAGACCGAACCTCAATTCACCTCTGACATTATGAACGAGGTGATGCCTCTGAGGTTTAGGATGCCTCCCGTCATTTATTACTCAGGGTCCGGGGACCCTACAGAGTACGTTGAGTCCTACCGATCATGGATGCAAATCCGGTCAGCCCGGAAGCAATGATGTGTCGAGCCTTCTCAATAACTCTAACTGGGGTTGCAAGGAATTGGTATTGACAGCTGAAGTTGAGATCAATCAGCACCTTCACCGAGCTCAGCAGACTATTCCTGACCTAGTTCATCGTGGGCAAGAAGAGTCGGAAGTTGTTGACTCACCTGCTTACACTAAAGCAAGGGAGCAGGGAGTCGCTAAAGGACTTTATCGCTTGCTTCAACGAGGAAGCTCTCCAAGTGGATGACTATGACGATAAAATGGCATTGTCCACCATGATTAGCGGACTCAAGGAAGGAAAGTTCCTCTTTTCCATAGGAAAGAATCCACCGACCACCCTGGCCGAGCTCATCAACCGAGCTCAGAAGTACACAAACGCTGAAGAATTCTTTAGCTCACATAAAAATGTCCAAGCCACAGAGCATTCGTCTAAAGGGAAGAGGCCGAGGGACGATGAGCCACAGTTGACTAACAAGAGATCGGATGACAGAACCTCTTAAGACCGAAGGCCGAGCAGGGTGCCCTAGAGTAAGTTCAGCTCATATACTCCTCTCAAGACGTCTCCGGAACATATCCTATGGGACATTTGATATCAGAGGCTACTGCATTAGCCGATTTACATGAAGAGAGATGCAGCCAGCGAGATAAGCACAAGTATTGTCGCTTTTATGGCGATCATGGGCACAACACCAATGACTGTGTTTATCTGAAAGAAGAAATTAAGACCCTCATCCGCAAGGGTCATTTGCGTCAATACCCGAAGGAAAAGAAACCAACTCAGAAGGATGATCAGCCGAGTAGGGCCACGGAAGAGGCTGCAGAAATCAGGACGATTTATGGCGGTCCCTCTGGAGGTGGCGACTCGAATAGGGCCCGTAATATTCTCAGAGTTTCGACCCCTACCACTTGACAAAAAGGCCGAGGAAAGAGCTCCGAGTAAGCCCTTGCAGCCTTACATTCACAAAGGACGATGCACGCGGAATCCAGTATCCTCATGATGACGCCTTAGTGATGACTATGACAATAGCCAATCACAAAGTCTACCGTATCCTAGTCGACACGGGAAGCTCAGCCGATATAATCCACTATGAGGCATTCGACAAGATGGGGATCGATAAGTCGCGCCTCCTACCCGTGAAGACCCCACTACATAGATTTGTCAAAGATAAGGTTATCTCCGAGGGTAATATTTCCCTCCCAGTCACGGCGGGAGAAGGGCAGAACTAAGTGACTCTGTTAGTGGACTTCTTGATAGTCAATGTGACATGAGTCCACAACGTCATATTAGGTCAATCGTCCCTTAACGCAATGAGGGCAGTTGTATCTACTTATCATCTGATGATGAAATTCCTCACGAAAGGAGGGGCGGGTACGTCCGAGGAGATCAGCGAGAAGCGTGGAGGTGCTACTCGATGGCATTAAGGAAGTGTTCAATAAAGCAAGCTCTCACCATAAATGTACTCGACTCCAGAGACCCTGCGAAAGACTCCTTCACAAGGATCTAGTGCCTGTCCAACTAGAGGAGGCCGATCCAAGCAGAACTGTTTATCTCGAGTCGTCGCTAAATGCCAATGTAACACCCTGAAAATCGGGAGTCGAGCAAAGCTCAACTCCCGAGTTCCAACGCATCACTTATGCAGCAAAGATAATGATGTTTAATTGTTGTCCATATTAGTGCATTAAATATGAGTGAGATTATACTTAATCAGCATATCATACTCCAGAGATAATTAAGTTAAGCAAGCGGAAGACTGAGATAGGTATATAAAGTATATAAGTGTTTCTCAATCCTTAGAGTATGAGTATGTTACTAGACTGAATATATACACATGTATTAATCCAAAATTTACAAAAGACGAAAATGTAAATGTCCAACTAATCCTTATAGTCCTTGTAATCCTGTCGATCGGTACATGGTCTACATAAACCCGCCTGATAACTGAACATAGGAGAATTCCTCCTCCTCGTCTACGAAATCCAAATCAGCAGCGTAGACACCATCGCCACCTGCACTACAACAAAGTCTGGTTGGTGTTTTAAAACACCATCCCAGGTGGGATGAGTAGTTAATTCAGTGAAACTATAAAGCAAAGGTTAACATGTTATCAATTCAATCAAGTAATAATGATAAAGCAGTACAACAAACAATTCCTAACTACTCGTATTAATGCAGGGATTATACGATGTAATGATGCATGCCCTCGCCTGCACTCTCTCAGCGACATCATCTCACGATTGCACATGCAACACTCCCGGTAAACGTGCGCTTCCTTTCCAAAGCACATGCAATACGGCGCATGATCGTGTCAGCCAAGTTCTTATTTAGGCTTATTCATACAACAGATTCGGAAAGCTAAGGCACCCCCTTTATATCACTTACCCAAATAATGATCCATCTAGGGTCGCCAATCCCGATTAATTATATACGATAGGCAAGTTCGCAAGTTTACACTTTATGTCGCTACGGGAGGCTCATCACCTCAGCGTAGTCTTAATTCATACTCGAGATTACTACAAGAGGCTCGTCACCTGATCGTAGGCCTATTTTATACTCGAGGTTACTCCACCGACGCCCTACTAACTAACAGTCTATTTTCGAAGGCTCATCGCCAACCCGACTAGGGACCACAGCTAAGCTGCGCCGGGGTAGGCCTCGTTTATACTTGAGGTCACTACGAGAAGGCTCGTTACCTTAGCGTAGGCCGACAGATCAAATATAGTATCCCATACCACCGTATTCGGCTTACAAGTTTGGGTTGCTCACTGGTCACTACGAGGAGGATCATCACCCCAGCGTAGGCCGACAGCTCAATCACGGTGTCCCATACCACCATACTCGACTCATGAGTCTTAATGGATCATGGTACTATGGTTGAAATGGGCTTTACATTGGTAGGTGGTACCTTAGATTCAAGTAGTAGCGTCCATACATGGTAAACACACAATAGGCCAATCGGTTTATTAGACAAGTTCGACTGGTACGAGCGTACGCTGAATTAATCGATATGGTACCACTGTCGACGATCATCGTACTACTCGGATTCACCGAACGCATCAAATGTGGCGAGACTAATTTGGCCACCCAGACAGGAATTGTTACCGATTGCATGGACTACGTAGTAGTTCCAATCATACTCAAATGTAATAAGAAATCACATATGTTACTCATATCAGCATTTAACAAATAATACAACCACAAATCTCATTTAAGCATGTTACCAAACACATTTGACAAGATGACATACATATACATTTTACCCATACATCATATAGTGGCAATTTACAATACATGAAGGAAACTATTCATATGACTAAGGAGACTAAGAATCCTATCTTAATACACTTAATAAGTACAATCCATCAACAAGATCTCGTTCAGACATTTTAACAAACACTTGGACTATATAATAGCACAAACATGAATTAATCTAATTATAGCATATATTATGACAAATCCTTTCATAATGGAGTTGTCATACATACAACAAACATGTATTCTAGGTTAATAGACATGGCAAGCACAAATCAGGATTTCATATTCATTCGAATATTTCAACACACATGGAATGCATCATATATTCACATAGTTCACACACATGTATAAATTATCGAATACATCGTAACTAAGATCATATGGCAGCAATCAAGTCAGACAAAAATTATTAGCTGACATTGAAAGCCTTGAAAATCATAACCTAAATGTTTATAGTCCGCACCTTTCATCGGTTTGCTCGTTACGAACTCGGTTTGTACACCATGCCTTCATCTACGACACAACTGCTACCTGAATCATGAATAGGTTAGCTATTTCGTCATTCTACCTATTTGAATTGCTAAAACATATTAGGGTTAGGATTTTTTACCCAAGAACGGAGTCAAAATCGCCGGTATAGCGACACGAGTAGGATGATTCGACACGTGAAGGGTCAGAAACAAATCCCGGCAACTATCTCTCACTCTCTCTCTCTTCACCTCACCTCTTTCTCCTCTTCTCTCTTATCTCTCCTGGGGTTTTGTAACGCCCTGAAAATCGGGGGGTCGAGTAGTAACTCAACTCTCGAGTTCCAGAACATCACTTATGCAACAAAATGAATGATGATTGAATGTTGACTGTATTAGAGTAGTGAACATGAGTGAGATTAAGCCAAAACAATATATCATACTCCAGAGACAGTTAAAGTTGCAAGCGGAAGACTGTAATAGGTAGACAAAATATATAAACTATGATGAGTCTCCAAAGTGTGATAACATTTCCAGGTTAAATAATTACAAGGACAATCCTAAAATATACCTAATGTGATGACGTGTAAAGTCTCCTATCCCAAATACCATAGCCCCGTCAGTACAATACCAGGTCTTCATAGACACTGTCGAGAGATGAGATAGGAGAACTCCTCCTCATCACCATAGAAGTAGTCCGGCTCTGCTTCACAAGCATCGCCATCACCTGAAACTCAACAAATCTGTTTGGTGTGTACAACACCGTCCCGTAACGTGGGAGTGAGTAGCTAACTCAGTGGAACAATAAAGCATAGGTTAACATGTTATCAAATCAATCAAGCAGTAATGATAACACATTACAATTCAAACATTTCTAACTACTCTTGTTAAATGCAAAAATGATATGACATGATCTTTGTATGCCCTTGCTAAACCACCCTCAGCGACATCATCTTACGTTCGCGCGAATGCTAACTCCCTCGGTCGCCACATCTACAAAGCACATGCGGTGCGATGATGCTCATGATTACCAAGTTTTTATTAATCCATTTCAACCAAGAGTATTGGGAAACTAAGGTACCTCCCTTGTATCATTCCCAAACATGATCCATTCTAGGGTCGTCAATCCTAGCTAATCTCATACGATATTATGGTTTGAGAAGCGTAGTGAAGGCATCGCAAAGGGCTCGTCACCCGTCAGCAGCGGATACTGAGATCTCACCGTATGCGGCTCAATTCTTGGCCGTCACAAGTACATATCTCACCGTACTTGGCTCAATCACTAGCCGTCACCAAGTACGGGTCTCACCGTACTCGGCTCAACTCATACTCTAGTTCGTGAAAGACTCGTCGCTAATCACAAACACTTGGAGTATACTCGAAGATACTACGGAGGACTCGTCGCCGTCGACGAGCACATGGTCTCACCGTACTCGGCTCTCGCCGTAAGTATCGACGGACTCGAATATAGTGTCCCATACCACCATAATCGGCTCACGAGTTTGGTTGCACAATGGTCACTACGGGAGGCACATGACCCCGGCGTAGGCCGACAAACGGCCGAACTTCGACCACGGTGTCCCATACCACCATGCCCGGCTCATGCGTCTTAGCGGATCGAGGTACCATGGTTAACGGGATCGCCACCGGTAAGTTTGGTACCCAGGTTCAAGCAAGAAGCGACCAAACATGGTGAACATACATATACACATATCGGTTTGCTTGACGAGCTCGACTAGCTCGAGCGCACCACAAGTCGAGCGATATGGAGCGCAAAAGCAGCACTCCGTGTGGCCAACCACTATCGCCAACCGAAGTACGACTCGGGTTCGCAGACACGTCCATCGTGGCGATATGAATCTCTACCACAACCGCAAGTCTGTACCGAATGTTTGGACTATAGGCATAGTCCCAAACTCAATCAGAAGCATGAAGTAAAGCATGGGGTAAAGCATGTATTATAAAGCATGAAGTAAAGCATGTTATAAGGCATGTTGTAAAGCATGTTATAAAGCACTATACACATAGGGATACAAATACTTAGAGTTCATAGGTGAGTGGTTAGAGTGAACAACCACATGGAGAGTGTCATATGTGACTCTAAGGTAGCGGAGAATCCCATCTCAGCACCTAACTAAGGTTCTAACACTTAAGCACTTACACTCACAAGTGATTTCACCAACACTTGGAATGCACTATTTCAACATACATGACGTATGCTAGAGAAGTGTGTACTAGGGTTGTCCCTTTACTAAACTAGTATTTTATACATATACATCATATTCATACAAAGAATTAAACATGGCAATCATATCAGCAAATTTTATACGTATAGGGTACTTTCACGTATACCCAATTTCGACATACATAGTGTTTACAAAGGAACATAGATTTCGGCGATCCCTTTCACCAAGCTAGTATTTTAATCATGTATTGTATAATCATACATTAAATACATATGTCAAACATTATTCCAAAAGAAATACGTATACGGTATTTCTACAACACGTAATTTCGACATACGGCGCATTTACAAGTAAACATATATTTTGGCGATTCCTTTCGCCAAACTAGTATTTTATTCATATGTTATATAATTATACATTAAATAAACATGTCAAGTATTTATCCAAAAAAAATACGTATACGGTATTTCTACGTATACCTAGAATATGTGAAATTCTATATTTCACACCGTTAATCAAAACAGGAAACGGAAAGCACTTTGTACATGTGTAATTGCAAGCAGATCATGAATCTACCATTATCTGACATTGAAAGCGTTGAAAACCGTAACTTATACGCTTAAAGTCCTCACCTTTGCCTTTGGAAACGGAACGAATCGCAAGGGTAGTAGAACTTCCGTCTACGGGCGATTTTAGCCTCAAAGAGCGGAATCGGTTAGTCGGTACACATCCTACCTCGATCCCAACTCAAATCAGACCTAGGGTTAGGGTTTCTTACCTTCAAATGAGGTGGAAAACTATTTGGAAAGCGTCTAGAATAGAGCGGTGTAGGCCGTGTAGCCAAAGCAAGCGAGGAGGAGGAAGATCGGCAACAATCTCCAAGTCCTTCTCTCTCTTTTCTCTCTCTCCCTCTAGGGTTTTCTTCAAAATTCGTATGGCTGTGAGAGGGGCTGTTCTAAGCCCCTTTTATAGCCACAAACATTACTTAATTAGACTCAGGTTCAAGGGGTTCTGCTAATATAGGATTTTCGCCGCTTTTCCAGCTCAAAAGGGAAGTTCTGGTGGCCCTCCTTGAACCAAACGTCAGACTTAAGCTCACCATCGATGGATCTACGTGGGATTACGTTTTTGACTGATCGGATTCCCAGATCGCATGTGGCGGACCACTTTCGGATTCGACGGTCAGTGGGCCGACGATCGAAATTCAAGTACATGTAAATGTTCTTGAAATTTTTCTTAATCCGAGGGTGTAATTTGGTCCGATTCACGGTCGGGTTGCTTATCTCGACGCGTCAACAAATGATGCCGATCACTATTCCAGATATTTATTTTGGCATGTGAATAGTGTTTTTCACACTACCTCGCTCCGAATCGAAACGAATGACCGTGGGACATCGGATAAAGCGATTTTTGAGATGATTGTTAAGCCGTGGGGCGGTCCTAGTTCCTTAGCCGGGTTAATCGGACTCCCAATGTGCGATCTAGACCTAATCTGAAAGTTTCGTTTCATTCGAGAGCAGACGGGAAATGAGTTTGGTTCTAAACTTTAGGATAAACTAGCGTCAATGATTCTGCAACTTTTGGGTCTTGCAGATCGTATTTAAAGCGATCCTAACGGATTTCATGGCTAATTGAGTTTCGCACTTAGTTACTTTGTCTCATTTCTAAAGGATTTAGTCCTAGTGAATTCTGGTCGAGGTGGTACTAGGCCTTTGGAGTTTGTATATAAAGTCATCCAAGTTATACTACTTAGCTAGTTTAAGATAGTGTCTAGGGTGAAAGTTCTTAGAAAAATTGGAAGATCAAAGTGATGAAGGGTGAGATTTGTGAAGGAAATGAGTTCAAAGGCGGCTTTAGACTTTGGGATTCAGTTCTGACAAGTTAATGAGGTATTAGGATCGACCCATTGCCTAAGGACGTTTAATCCCAGGTTGGCAAAAATCCGGGGCGTTACAGGTTTAGGAATTTCGTATGGAATGAGAGAGGGGTGGGTAAAGACCCTTATATAGGCTTAGAACTGATGTCAATGGCCCCGTGGATTTCGAACCGTCGGTTTACGACCAAACTTTATCCGTGGAGTAAGGATATTTCCCTGCTCATTTCCATATAGTTGCGGCCCCGATCGACCAACGGCGACCGTTGAACAGACTTCTAATCATATCTGTTGATCAGCGCATCCAAATGGCGGGCCGATCATACACATACATAGATCATCATTAGGGCTAACTATCCTATGGTGTATATCAATATGTACACCCCATAGTGGGCCCTAGAGCTTAGAAAGATCCTCCCATAGGTCTAGTATAGTAAAAACCTAGCCCTTAGGGCCATTTACACCAAATTTGGCATTATAAAAGGGCCTCATCTGGGCACCCCTCTCCCAATACAAATTTACCTTAAAGAAAGGAAAGAGAGAAGAGAGAAAAGGGAGAAAGAAGAAAGGAAGAAGAGAGGAAGGGAGAGTGAAGAAGGGAGAGAGCGTTTGTGTGGGTTAGGAAAATCTTGATGCTTGTAGGATTGGTATTTCCTCAACCAAACCGATGGCTACTACAAAACCTTCACCAAACCCACCCATGCCAAGAAGCGGAGGAATTGGCGGTTTACCCAAATCCTCAAACCTTAAGATCTCAAAGAATGGAAATCTCCTCTTAAAGTGCGGACTATTGTTCTTCAGTGGCCTAGCACCAATTTTATTTTGAATCTAATGATTTTGCTTGTTGGGTGATGTATTTGTGTAATCTAGAGAAACCTAGACAAGACCTTATACTTTATATCCTCTCTAAATCAATGTGGAATGATTATGGAATGTTTGATGTTCTAAACATGATTGGGTGTAAATTGATGATTGGTTATATATTCCTTCCTCGACTCTTGCATGATATTTTCTCATAACTTGTTTGATGTGTTAACCCTTATGTATCTTTTTTGTATTAGGAAATATATGAAATGCTTGGCTTCCTCACTAACCCACACAACACACATGAACCTTTATTTCACAATATTGTTAGCATTTACATTATAGAAAAATCTAAATTTTTGTATCGGAAAATATAAATGCATGATATCGCTCATGTTAATTGATAATCCTGATTGTTGAAATGTTATTGAACACCATCAAAACCCTTGGGTTAGTCAGGAATCTGAGGAGAGAGACGGTGGTCCCATTAGTAGGACTCTCCTGAGGCTAAACCTGTGGCCTTGGGCGGATGCGTATGGGAGACAGTAGTTAGACTACATGGGTCGATTGTACTCAATGTCGTCCGTCGCGTACTCGCCTAGACTCACACGGTTTAGTCCACTTACTGACTAACCATGATTGTTAACCATGTCTGCTCATGCCTGAATGGAACCTGGAACCACTGAATCTCATTGATAACCATTTGAAACTAATCCACTGTCTCAAGAGCCGGGCATGGTGGAATGGGACACTGTATCCGAGATATCAGCCTACGCTGGGGTGACGAGCCTCCCTGTAGTGACCGCGAGCGATCCCTTTCCTAGCACTCCCCATGTGCATGAAATCGGGGATGGAGAACTCAATGGGATCAAAGATTGTGGGGTTTTGGCCTTGCGCGTTGAGGGGTCTTGGCCTCACAACTAATTAAGGGCATTGATATCGTGGGGTGCACTAGTTTCTCCAATCTGCTGGATGAACGGAATTAAGTAGATACTCGGTTAACATTATTCATGCATCTCATTAGTTAGGTTGGCGACTCGGCAGTCGAGATCGCAATGAGAGAGTGTTGTTTATATGCGATCGTTAGACGGAGTCGCACGAGGGAGTGTTGTGGTGAGGGTATGCATCATATCATTTATCATGCACCTGCATTAACAAGATTAGATACATGTTTATAAATGTATGTTTTTCATTAAATTCATAATATAATTGATGTTTGTTACAACTTAAGACTAGTAGCACCCACTGAGTTGATCACTCACTCCCACTCTGGGACGGTGTTTTAAAACACCAACCAGACTTTCCCATAGATGCAAGTGACGCAGAGTATGAGGAACCTGATGACGCAAGTCTTAACAAGGAGGACAAGCTGTCATACTTCCAGCTGATGGGCTGTCCTCCATCGGCTTAGTATACTGTCACGTCTCGAAAAAATCCGTACAAAGACCCGAGTACCACCTCAGACAGAAATCACTCATGACCAAATCCTTTGGAAATTAGGCAAAATTAACTAAGTGTTAAACTAGATTAGCTAGAAAATTCACCTAAATCACTTTAAATACAAACTGCAAGGCCCAAAACTTGCAGAACTGTTAACACTACATTACCCTATAATCTAACATCAATTTCTAAACCCAGTTGCTCTTGAAAGCATCTTGAAACTCTATATCGGATCCGGATTGCACATCGAAAGTCCAATGGCGATGAAACTATACGGTTATGACCGCCTTATTGGTCTTGACTACCATCTCGAAAATCAAGTCCTAACAGTATCCAAAAACGCACAACTTAAGCCCGGAGCATAGTGTGTGAGAAACGTGAATATCTTTAGGATATAACCTGAAACTTAAGTAAATTGAGTCAGTTCGCTTGCGGTCCAAATCTAAGGTTTCAAACCATCAAAATCTGACCCAATTACACCCTTGGGTCAGGAAAAATTTCTTACATATGTCAGTGTACTTGTGGCCCTGATCAAGTATCGGTGACTGTTGAACTGAAACTGGTCTGCCACGGTTAATCTATAAATCTGATTAGACCGAAAACTTAACTTGACCTAAATCCAATGCCAAGGAGCTTAAGTCCGACCGCAGGCAGAAAAGGGGCCTCCAGAAGTACTCCATTGGATCGAAACAACCCTTATTTGGCTATAACCTAAGTATACAATGACCCTGGGGGCCATTCCCATCCGTTCTGGGCCTATATAAGGACCTAAAACCTTCACTCTCTCATGTCATACGAATTTGCAACCCTAGGAGAGAGAAGAGAGAAAAGAGAGAAGGAAAGAGAGAGAGGAAGAGAGAGAGAGAGAGAGTTGGAGTTGGTTCCTAGGATTCAATCCCGACGCTCCACGTGCTTAACCACTATTCTTGTATCGCTATACGGGCGATTCTGACACCATTCTTGGATAAGAAATCCTAACCCTAATCTGTTTCAGGGTTTCAAATAGTGTTAGGGATAGAATAGTTAACCCATTTCGTGATATAGGTTGCCGTTGTGCCATAGACAAAGACTCGGTATACAAACTGAGTCCGTTACTCGTTTACCGGTGAAAGGTGCAGACTATAAATATTTAGGTTATAGTTTTCAAGGATTTCAATGCTGGTTAATGATTTATAACTGATGCGGGTGCCATTTCACATGCTAAATGCGATGCCTGTTTCACTTTATAGATATATATGAACTATGTTGAATATAGTGTATTTCATGTGTTTGTTGATATGACTGAATGAATACGGAATTTAGATTCGTGCTTGCCATGATTATTTATCATGAATATATAACCGTTATGCGTGTGACAACTCCTTGGTGAAAGGATTTGTCCCAATTCCTATTATCGCCAACATACGTTACATATGTTGTAGTGTGTAGTCTAAGTGTTTGTAAAAATGTCTGAATGGATATGGAATTTGGATTAGTGCTTGCCATGATTATTAACTATAAATATATGCTCGTTGTGTATATGACAACTCCTTTGTAAAAGGGCGTGCCAGGATATGTGTTATAACTAGCCTAATACGTGTATGTTGGAATGTGTAGTCTAAGTGTTTGATAAATTGCCTCAATGAGGATATATCTGTTGAAATGCATGTAATGAGGGTGTTGAGATAGGATTCTCAACCCCCTTAGCTATGGTTGTAGTTTTCTTTATGTAACCTATATTACTACTACGTGTTGTATGGTCGAAATGTGTAACATCCTGGATTTTCACTATTTTGGGATTTCCAAAAATTTTTTAAAATTTTTTTTAATTAACTTATAAAATCACTTAATAACCATTAGCACTCAATGTTAGTTTATACTGGGGTGGACCAGTCGAGTTATGATGGGACCAAGTACGGGCCGCTAAGCCAGATCTCCTGTTTACACTTAACAACAGCCCATGTGGGTCACCTAATGATCGAGGAAGGTCAGAAAAATCTAAAATTTTGGGAAAGCATAGATCTCACTGGGCTTGTGGTCCATCGCAGACCAGGGACCCAGTGGATACCCAGAAATAATCTATTCAGGCCGTCCCAACAGCAATTGTCAACCCACCCAAGGCCAAAGTTGAAATCTGGCACTGGTCAAAGAAACTGAGACTTCGGGCCTTCCAGCCATCGGATTCCTTCCAAATTTATGAAGAAGGTCTAATGTATTTTACTACACCCGTCCACAAAATTTGGGACCCGATCGTGGCCCGGTGACCGTTGATCGCAAATCGGGCCCGTACGATCAAACCCCATATCAGATCGTTTTCAAATTTTGCATGGCCCTTCATCGGGCCATGAACCACTTATCCTATAAATTTCATGGCTAGAGGGCCACCATAAATGCCCCATCAATCAGAATGGCCCCCATAGGGCCACTTAAGGGTCGGAAACGCTTACTCAGATCATATATTCGTTCATCTGTTCGTCCTCAATTTTTGCATGGACCCTAGTCGGGCCATAAGGCACCTACACACTGAATTTGGTGGCCAGAGGGGTGTTAGGGCCACCCCAACACCAATAGGAGTCCCATAGGTCTATTTTAGAAATTGTGGAAGCTTGGGGCCAAGGGGCCCAACTCTAGGAAACTGAATCTAGCTCTCTCTCATAACCCCCTCCACTCTTCCACAACTAAATCCCTCTCCCTCATAACTTCCTCCAACCTCCAACAACCAAATCTCTCTTCCTTATAACTTCCCCATTCTCCAACAATCAAATCTCTCTCCCTCATAACTTCCACCATCTTCCAACAACAAGCTCTCTCATAACCCCCACCATTTCCAACGACCAAAGAGAGTAAAGAGAGGGTGAAGGTAAGTTGGTGGACCCTAAATCAAGGTGGGCCCAAGGAAATCAATCCTACAACCTCTTACATCTTCTCCGAGAAGGATCCTTCATCCGCGGTCGCTCTTTCGTCCCGTTGAGCATCTAGGTAAGATCCATCACTAAATTTCCTTGAAACCCTTGTGATGAAGGGAATATGCATGGGAATCTAATATGTGATGGTTGCTCGTAGGATTCCGGCCGTTCTACACCAAGATCCACATCTCCTAGGTCATTCCCGAGTCTTCAACAAATCCGAAGGTGCAGAAGTGGCCTAGCACCAATTTAGTATGAGCTTAATGATTTTGAATGCTTGGATGTTATATTTGAAATTCTAGAGAAACCCTAGGGATTATATGTTTGTTGGAATTATTTGGATGTGCATGCTTAGCTCTCAAATGTGATGTAGATCTTGCCTTTCACATGATATTATATTTGGATGCTCATGTTTGTTTGATTCCTTTCCCTTATATGTGGTGCTTCATTGTGTGTATGATTATTTACACTTGTACTCATGATTTCTCAAGATGGAGGAAGTCTTTAACTTCCTCACATAACCCACACACTCACATGCACCTTATTTTCATGATAATATTTGCTTGTTTGGTAGAAGTATTCGTTTTGTATGGTTGAGATGCATGAGAATATGATATTGATGTGCTAGTTGATAACATGGGTAGTGGGCATGTTGTAGATCCCCTTCACTCTCTTGGGTTGGTCAGGAACATGATGAGAGACGGTAGTCTCATCGGTAGGACTATATTAGGACTAGACCAGTGGGTATGGGCGGATGTGTTCGGGTGGTTGTAGTTCGACTATATGGGTCCCTGGTGCCCGAGGCCACTCGTCTTACTCTCGCCTGACTCGTGCGGTCTAGCCTACTGTCTGACCAACTTTGTTTGTTAACCCTGTTTGCTCACCTATGTATGGAACCTATAATACCTCACAAGCATTATAGCCCATTGACACCTAGATTGTAATTAGTCCACAGTCTTGGGAGCCGGGTATGGTGGAATGAGACACCGTGTCTGAGCTGTCGACCTACGCTGGGGTACCGCGCCTCCTCGTAGTGACCGCGAGTGATCCCTTCTCTCGGCACTCCTCATGTGCTTAAAGTCGGGGATGAGGAACCCGACGGGATCACGGACTGCGGGGATTCGGCCTCACGCGTTGATGGTGCCTTGGACTCGCAACCAGCTTAGGACAGTGATACGTGGGGTGTATCAGATTTCCTAACCTGCTGGATGAATGAACTTAACTAATAACTCGGCTAACACGATCGCATTGCATCGCATTAGTTAGGGTGGCGACTCGACAGTTGAGGTCGCTCTGAGGGAGTGTTGCCATATGAGATCGTTAGATGGATCGCTCGAGGGAGTGTTGTGGCGAGGGCATGCATCATATCATCTATCATGTATATGCATTAATAAGATTAGATAGGTGTTTATGAATGACTACTTTTTATTAAATTCATAATATAATTGATGCATGTTGTAACTTAAGATGAATAGCACCCACTGAGTTGATCACTCACTCCCACTCTGGGATGGTGTTTTAAAACACCAACCAGACCCGTTCATAGTTGCAGGTGACGAGGAGTACGAGGAGCCTGGCGGCATGGGCGTAGATGAGGAGGACTAGCTGTCCCACTTTCTGTTGATGAGCGGTTTTCATCGGCTCAGTAGACAGGATTCTGGATCGCTGAGTAGTGGACTCAGCTTTATTTTCTAGATATATCAATTTTTTTGTGAATTGTTGGGCAACGCCTTGAGCGACCCGTTTACATCTTTTGGATTTGTATATGTTTAACCTCTTTCAATTCAGTAGACTTGTTGTGATTGTGATTCATGCTTCAAATAATTCCATGCTACGCATTTAAACCTGATTAGACACAAAACAATGAAAAATTGGTTATAAGTGACACTCGGGAACTCGGGAGTCGAGCGTGTGTATGACCCCCGATTTTTCGGAGCGTTACAAAATGCTTATGTATGCTAACATGTACACTATGTGTTTGTTAAAATGCTCAAATGAGACTTATATTTATGTTGGTTGTTACATGTTTTTTTTACTAGCACATATGTATTCTTATCGTATTTGAAGTGTGTTTAGGGCTACGGTGTAGTCCAGGCAATCGATAACTAGTTCCGACTGAGTGGCTGAATTAGTTTCAGCCACGACAGATATGTTTGACGAATCCGAGTCGTACGTCATTTGACGACAATGGTTAGTCCACGTGGAATGCTTATGCACTCCATGTCGATCAAATCAACGTGCGCTTGTACTATTCGAGCTTGTCTAGCAACCCGATTGGCTCGATGTATGTTCACCATGTATGGACGTTGCTGCTTGAATCTAAGGTACCAAACTCACTAGTGGAAATCCCGTTTAACCTTAGTACCTCGATCCGCTAAGACTCATGAGCCGAGTATGGTGGTATGGGACACCGTGGTCGAGCTGTCGGCCTACGCTAATCAGGTGACGAGCCCTTTGTAGTGACCTAGAGCATACTCTGAGTCTGCGTTGAGGCGACGAGTGTTTCCTTAGCAGCTAGAGTATAAACTAGGCCTATACTGATTAGGTGATGAGCCCTTTGTAGTGACTTAGAACTGCAATATCATATGAGATTTGCTAGGATGACGATCCTAGAATGGATCATTGTTTGGGCATTGATATAAGGGAGGTATCTTAGCTTCCCAATCCTGCTGTATGAATAAACCTAAGTAAGAACCTGGCTAATCACGAGCACGCACAACATTATGTGTGCCTTTGGCGTAGCAGGAGGGTTGCATGCCACGATCGTGAGATGAAGTCGCTGAGGGAGCGTAGGCGAGGGCATGCATCATTATTTCATATCATCCTTGCATTAACAAGAGTACTTAGGACCTGATTATTATATTGTGTTATCATTACTACATGACTGAATTGATAACATATTAACCTTTGCTTTATAGCTCCACTGAGTTGATCACTCACTCCCACGTTCTGGGACAGTGTTGTACACACCAACAAGACTCTGTCTTAGTTGCAGGTGATGGTGATGCTTACGAGGCAGAGCCAGACTTTGAGGATGACGAGGAAGCAATCTCCTACATGTAGTTCTCGGGTGGGTTCATGTGAGCCATGGCCTGATCGACGGGGCATGCAGGGTTTCTGATTAGATGACATTATGCATTTTATATATTTTGAAACTTTACATGTAAATTATTGACCTGGTAACATGATCATACTCAGGAGACCTACAATTACTTATACCTTTTATATATCTATCACAGTCCTCCACTTGCTTAACTTAATCGTCTGTGGAGTATGACATACTGTTTTGGCTTAATCTTATTCATGTTTAATGTGCTAATGCAAGCAACATTTAATTATCATTATCTATGTTGCATAAGTGATGCGTTGGAACTCAGGAGTTGAGCACCTGCTCGACCCCCGATTTTCAGGGCGTTACATAGACAGATTTTGGATCGCTGAGTAGTGGACTTAACACACTATTCTTTGGACTTGTCATTCTTTTATGATTTTGTTGGGCAATGCCTTGTGTGACCCATTTATATTCTTTTGGACTTGTATATATTTAACCTCTTTCATTTCAGTAGACTAGTTGAAATTATGTTCCATGTTTCAAGTAATTCCATGTTGTACATTTAAACCTGATTAAATGTAATTTGGTAAAAATCAGTTATAAGTGATACCCGGGAACTTGGGAGTCGAGTGTATGCACGACCCCCAATTTTCAGGGCATTACAAAATCACCGGTATAGTGACACGGGTAGGATGATTTGGCACGTGAAGCATCGACAAACAACTATCTTTCACTCTCTCTCTCTCTCTTCACCTCACCTCTTTCTCCTCTTTTCTCTCTTCTCTCTCCTAAGGTTTAGGAATTTTGTATGTAATGAGAGAAGAGTGGGTAAAGGACCTTATATAGGCTCAGAACTGATGCCAATGGCCCCAGGGCCATGGTATACTTAGGATATAGCCAAAGGGTGGCTGTTTCAGGCTAACGGAGCTCATCTGAAGGCCCATTTTTTGCATACGATTCAGGGGAAGTTCCTTGACAATGGATTTGTGCTAGGTTAAGATTTCAGTCTGATCGAATTAGTGGATCGATCGTGGAGGACCAATTTCAGTTCAACTGTCATCATCACTTGATCAGGGCCACAAGTACACTGACATGTATAGGAAATTTTCCTTGATCCAAGGGTGTAGTTGGGTCAGAATCTGACGGTATGAAATCTTAAATTTGACCTGCAAGTGAACGACCTAATTTACTTAAATCTGAGTTTATTTTTTGAAGATATTCGTGTTTCTCACGCACTTTACTTAGGGCTCTAGTTGCGTATTTCTAGATACTATTTGGGCTCGATTCATGCGTTAGTTGTCAAGCCCAGTAAGGTGGTCATAATCGTATAGTTTCGCAGTAATCAGACCTTCGATGCACGGTCTAGGTCTGATACGGAGTTTCAATGTGCTCCCGAGAGCAACTGGGTTTTGAGACTGATCCTAGGTTTTTAGGTAATATAGAGTTAGCGATTCTACCAGTTTGGGTCTTGCAATTCGTATAGAAAGCGATTCAGGCTAATCTACCAATTAATTTAGTTTAGTACTTAATTAATTTTCATCTAATTTCTACGTAATTTGACCCTTGGTGATTTCTGTCTGAAGTGGTATTTGGGACTTTGTACAGATTTTTTCGGGACGTTACAATCTATCCCCTTTAAAGAAATAATTTCATCCCCAAAATTGCCTAAGGGTAATAAGTAAAGGTTTTATTATTTCATTTGCTTAGTTTTCTTAGTTTCGGGCTTATATACGTGTTAGGGTATATAATAACTACACTAGCCTAGCTCATTAAGGTCTACCCCCCTTAAAAGTTTTTACCTTTGAGGTTTGAAAATAAATGTCAAAATCATTATTATTGTGTTAAGTGTTTAATGATAAGGTTCACCTAAGGGTGGTATAATATACTCTTTATAATTAGGCTAATACAAAAAGACAGTTGTGGTAGGCTCAAATCCGATACGTCGATTGCCCGCCTGACTAGGGCAGATAACACGTTGTATCACTTCCTAATTCTGATGGATCCTGGTCTTCTGCTCGGTCAAAGCAGCGAGTCCTTTGGTAATCACCTAGGATTGAGAATTAAGTTAAGCCGTGAATGCCTCGTAGGGATATGGTTTTGAAATTCTGAAATCTAATCATCCTAAGTATTTAAGAAGTATTATAATTCATTGGGAGGTTCAAGCCTCAGGTTTATAAGATTGTCCTTTGGGTCTTGTTCAATGAGAGTTCTTATTTAACTTATGTTTAACTTGGCGGATAATAAGTTCTTCCATGGTGCTCATAGTCAAAAGGCTATACTAGAAGGGTTTTCAATCTCCTAAAATTACATTTGTTGTCACTATTTCGAACATACGGCTAGGGGGTTATGGGCAGATTGCACTTCGGTTTCATTAACTTCGAGGGGGAAGGAAGAGTCGAGAGTTTTAAAATATTTTAGAAGTTTGGAATGTTAACAACATAAGGCCGCGGGAAAGGAAAGAAGAGGGACATCTCCTCGACGCGATATAAACCTTGAATTTATAAGGGGATAAGAAACTTATAATATTTTACTGTAGTCCGCCTCTAACATGAGCTTACGGAGTATTAAACTATGAAACTCAATCCTACTCAAGGGTCCTAATTTAACTGCACAAAAACAACTAATATATATATATATATATATATATATATGTATAATTAAATTTAATAGTAGGATGATTCCTAGTATGATTATAAATAATTTCTAAATAGATGTCAAATACTAACTTCAATATGAAAAGATATGACCAGTCTATTGGCAACTCGAAGTTGTAAAATTTAAATTATTTTTTTTCGTTTCAACCTTTTTATTATTTATAACGTATTTATCACCTCTAATTACCATATTATTTTTATAATTTTTGTAGTAATCCATTGTTAGGCCTATTCTTTGATATGAACTGGTTTAATAATTGAACCCTAATTGCTTTCCTTCAATGACTTCATTATTGACATTCTAAGGAAGATTCAGATCCTATTTAGTGACCTAACCTTACGTATAACCTAGATCAATTTCCTTTGATCCTAGGCCAGTGGGCTATTAGCCACCAAGCTTCCGTTGCGCCTATCAGTGGGTAGACAAGTGTACCTACTTAACCCAACTAAGTTCATAACTTTTCTACCCCCCTTAAAAATTATTCTTACTCTAAAGGCTCAATAATCTGTATCCCGATCTATATGTCGGAACAAGGAGTAATTTAAGACCTATCCTCGACATATAATGGGAAACGACCTCTTAATACATTGGTCATCCTTTCAATGATGATGTGCACTATGGCGTTGGTACCTTGAATGTGGGCAGTGACTTCAGAGGCTAAGGGCATTGCAGCTGCTTTCTCAGATGCTCCAGCCCAAGTGCATGTACATGTGCTTGTTGAGGGCGATTTAGTTGCGCTACCATAGGTCGTTTAGGTGAAGTCGCTATAACACGTGGTGACTAACAGTCGATCTTCTGAGGTGGCGTGAAACCGTTGTCTTTCATCTTAGTAAAACAAAAGGGGTCAGTGTGTCACCCTTTGTTGCAATATGTATACCAACGGCCTGTTCTTCTCTACTGGGTCGGCGGATCCATGAGCCTAGGAGGCGAGTCTACATGTGGCCTCTTACTTAGGATTGGTCGATGCTGTAATTCGGGCTGAGGCCTCAGGCTCATTAGTATACGTGTCCTAGAAACTCTGTCTCCATCTTGTTATATCGTAGAGACATATTGACTAGCTCGACGTAATTAGGAATGCTAGCGCAGCACATCTTAGTGCGGATATCGGGCCGCAGCCCATCTAAAAAATATCGCATTTTCATCGGTTTATCCACCAGTATCAGAGGAGCGTAGCTGGCTAGCTCTGTAAATTTGTTCTCATACTCTGACACGGTCATTCCTCCCTAACGGAGGCAAAGGAATTCATCCTCCTCGTTATGCTAGGTGAGGGAGAAATACTTTCCGTGGAAGTGGGTCTCAAAAGTATCCCATGTCCACACGTGTCTTGTGGGAACTATTCGTAGGACGATATCCCACCATAAACTAGCCTCCTTCTCGAACATATAAGTAACCAGCTCAACTTGTTCTGCCTCAGTGCAATGTAGCAGCTTCAACATCTTAAAGATGCGATCTAGCCAGTACTCAGCCTCCTTGGGTCTGTGAGTAACTACAAAAGTGGGAGGACGGAGAAGCTGAAAGCGCTCAAAAAGATCGCTGGTATTCAGGTTTCCAGCAGGGTGCACAGGTGGTATAGGCAAAACCACATTCATGTTCTGGGCAAGGGCCCCAGTGATGGTGGTCCAAATCTACTATTGTTGCTACATAAGAAGCATCATCTACTCCAACCTATCAAGAGGAGTAGCCGACTGAGGTATGTGTTGCGTCGATGTGGACACGCGGTTCTGTTTGGGAACCGGTAGTGCATAAGGTGTTGGCCCATTGGTGGGACTAGTAGCCGACTGTGAATCCGGCATCGTCTCAAAGTCCGGGCCCAAGCTAGGGTCCGTATGGCTATCGTTCAGGAGAGATGCCCCGTCAATCGATCCGTCAAGTGCAAGACGTGTCGTACTCAGAGTGGTTTTCAGAGGCATTCCCTATACACAACATAGAGTGCAACATGTGTAAGGTTTGAGCAATAACTCTCAATTTTCCAAGCATTATATACATTCCAAATCAGATAAACTTCATGCATTTCATTTAGCCAAAATTGTCACAATACATGAGTTGTAGACTTACATGGATCATGACAGAAGATGCATGTAAGCCAATCTAGCAAAAGCTTTAGATGCTAAGCAAACCAACACTCAACTAAGCCTATCAAGGCTATTACAAAGGAAAGCAAGAAAACAAGGAAACCCCAAAGACGACTACAACATAAGACTAGTCGTCCGACTTTAGTGATGGAGGAGGGGCACCCTTGTCTTGTAGACAACACAGGATAGCCTTCAAGGTGCGAGATAGCTTCTTGAATTTCTGTTTCATGGAGGCCTGACCCTCTTCAAGCTTGGCCCGGGTCTCACTGACCTCCTGTCGTAGGGTGACCTGGCCCTCCTCAACCTGGCCAAGCGGGCTTCTATAGTAGCCCGATCGCAGTGGTGCTCATGTGTGGTAGGAGGAGAGCCCTCATCAGTGTCATGGGCCTCCTCTTCTTCCTCTTCCACATCTTTTCCTCTATCTCGTCTCTGCCTTCTTTATCGCTCACTTCTCCTTCACTTATCGTCTCATCCTCACTCTCATCGAGTCGGGCCTAACGTTGTCGTGACCTCATATTCATGTTGTTAAGAGTAATATCGTTGATGAAATGGATTGACGCAAGCCTTTCTGAGCCAAGTCTGTAGCCGAGTTCACGAGCAAGCTTACATATAAGTCGGCCGAATGGGAGTGAAATGCGTGTCCTAGGAGAGCGCGCAGTCTGAACTATCTGTAGTAGTACATACGTAGGCAGGCACAGTTTGTCTCCTTGCTCAGCTCGATATAAGAAGTCTACCATCAGACACGTACATTCGCTACGATTGCTCTACCTAGGATATACATTATGTGTGAAGATGTGATGGAGCAGACGAAAGTCGGGAGTCATCTTGGACGCTAAGAGGCAATTGCCTGGATTCCAGTGGACCAGTTGGTCACAAAGAATTCACGTGCGGTGATCTTTTTCACGCACGCTCCTGAGGTTCTTCTCACTGGCATGAACCTCTCCACGCGGCATCCCCATGATCCGGGTTATTAAGTCCACATTGAAAATAGCTTCACGCCTTCCCACAGGGATAGTGAACTATAGAGGCTCCAGCAGTGGCTCTCGTATATAGGCGTAACAGGCTCGGACGGTGCTCTCATTCGCACGGGACTTGCCTTCGAATATGGGACCCCACCCGGCGTCCAACAGAAGATCGATCACCGGATAAAGCCCAAATAGTTTCTCGTCCACATGTGCTTCAAAGAGGACCCTACAGCCTTAAAATCTTTCATGTGCCATATTTGTCAGTAGAGACCTTTCGAGAGGAAGTTAGGGATCGATTTTTCGCTTCATTCTTAGCTCTCAATCAATGCTTGTGCTAGCCTCGGCACCTTTCTACCTCCTTGAACGGGTAGGGTGGCTAGGCCCAGCTTCATCCGTGGAAGCCTTCTTCTTCCCCATGAGAGAAAGAAGTGTGTAAATGGAGAAAATTGCTGCCACAAACTCAAATAGAGCCATGAAAGTGAAATAAAACGAAAGGGTAGGATGGGTTATTGGATGTTGAGATTTTTGAGACACCAAGGAGGGTTTGTGTGCTCAAATGAAAGGAAATGAGGGAGATAGGAGATGAGTTTGAAAGGACTGGTGGGAGGTGTGTATGGAATGAAGAAAATGAAGAAGATATGAGAATGGATGAAGGATTTGAGAGAGAAAAATGAGACTTTTAGGAGATTAGAAAGCTTGGAGGGGTGGGAATGAAGGAAAGGAAGCAAATAAGGGGGTTATAAGGGCCCCCACACGTGTCCACGGGCCCCACACATGTCCACGTTGGTCGGCCTGACAGGCCCGCTGTCCGTGGACGGTGAGGCCTCGCCGTTGGGGCAATGTCATCGCCGTCCACTGGACACGTGGGGGATGGCTCACCCCAAGGGTGATGTTATCCCCCCCCCCTCCGGGGTACCGTATGTGTGCGAGGACCACTTTAGTCCCCCCTGATTTAGGCCGTTTGGGCCCCTTAGTCCGTTTGAGTCGTTTCGAGTCCAATCTCACGCGTATTCACCCTACTCGGGTTATTTGAGTGTGGAATATATCGAATTATGGTCTAAAATCATCGATTAACAGTCTAGAAAAGGATTGGGGCCATCTCGCATGATCATAGATGCTTATGGGTCCCGTTTCTATGGTCAGTTTCACTTCAACAGTCATATGATCACCATCGGGCGAAACTTGGGGTTCTAAGATCATCTCTACATTTCATCGCTCCTTCTTAAGTCAAAGTACGTCAGTGTGCATCGTGTGACCATAACTCAGGTCCAGTTTAATCCAAATCATGCTTTTATACCAACTTATAACGCCCTGAAAATCGAGGGTCGAGCAAAGCTTAACTCCCGAGTTCCAACGCATCACTTATGCAACAAAGATAATGATGTTTAATTGTTATCCATATTAGTGCATTAAATATGAGTGAGATTATACTAAATTAGCGTATCATACTTCAGAGATAATTAAGTTAAGCAAGCGGAAGACTGAGATAGGTATATAAAGTATATAAGTGTTTCTCAATCCCCAGAGTATGAATATGTTACCAAGCTGAATATATACATATGTATTGATCCAAAATTTACAAAATACAAAAATGTAAATGTCCAACTAATCCTTATAGTCCATGTAATCCCGTTGATCAGTACATGGTCTACATAGACCCGCCTGATTGCTGAACATAGGAGAATTCCTCATTCTCGTCTACGAAATCCAAATCAGCAGCGTAGACACCGTCGCCACTTGCATCTACAACAGATTTTGGTTGGTGTTTTAAAACACCATCCAAAGTAGGAATGAGTAGCTAATTCAGTGGAACTATAAAGTAAAGGTCAACATGTTATCAATCCAATCAAGCAGTAATGATAAAGCAGTACAACAAGCAATTCCTAACTACTCTTATTAATACGGGGATGATATGCAGTAATGATGCATGCCCTCGCCTGCACTCCCTCAATGACATCAACTCATGATCGCGCATGCAACACTCTCAGTAAATGTGCGCTTTCTCGCCAAAGCACATGCAATGTAGTGCATGATCGTGTTAGCCAAGTTCTTATTTAGGCTTATTCATACAGCAGATTTGGGAAGCTAAGGCACCTTCTTTTATATCACTTACCCAAACAATGATCTATTTAGGGTCGTCAATCCCAATTAATCACATACGATAGGTAAGTTCGCGAGTTTACACTTTAGGTCGTTACGGAAGGCTCGTCACCTCAACGTAGTCTTAATTCATACTCGAGGTCACTATGAGAGGCTCGTCACCTGATCGTAGGCCTATTTTATACTCGAGGTTACTCCACCGACGCCCTACCAACTGACAGTTTATTTTCAAAGGCTCGTCACCAACCCAACTGAGGACCACAACCAAGCTGCGCCGGGGTAGGCTTCGTTTATACTCGAGGTCACTACGAGAGGGCTCGTCACCTTAGCGTAGGCTAACAGCTTGAATACAGTGTCCCATACCACCGTATTCTGCTCACGAGTTTGGGTTACTCACTGATCACTACGGGGAGGCTCGTCACCCCAGCGTAGGCCGACAGGTCGACCACAGTGTCCCATACCAACATGCACGGCTCATGAGTCTTAGTGGATTGTGGTACCATGGTTGAAACAAGCTTTACATTGGTAAGTGGTACCTTAGATTCAAGCAATAGCGTTCATACATAGTAAACACACAATAGGCCAATTGGTTTATTAGACAAGTTCAACTGGTACGAGTGTACTCTAAATTAATCGATATGGTACCATTGTCGATGATCATCGTACGACTCAGATTCACCGAACACATCAAATGTGGCAAGACAAATTCAGCCACCTAGGCAGGAATTGTTATCGATTACCTGAACTACGTAGTAGTCCCAATCATAGTCAAATGCAATAAGGAATCACATATGTTACTCATATCAGCATTTAACAAATAATACAACCATAAATCTCATTTAAGCATGTTATCAAATACATTTGACAAGATGACATACATATGCATTTCACCCATACATCATATAATGGCAATTTACAATACATGAAGGAAACTATTCATATGACTAAGGAGACTAAGAATCCTGTCTTAATACACTTAATAAGGACAATCCATCAACACGATCTCATTCAAACATTTTAACAAACACTTAGACTACATAATACCACAAACATGAACTAATCTAAACTTAGCATATATTATGACAAATCCTTTCATAAAGGAGTTGTCATACATACAACAAACATGTATTCTATGTTAATAGACATGGCAAGCACAAATCAGGATTTCATATTCATTCAAACATTTCAACAATTACATGGAATGTATCATATATTCATATAGTTCACACACATGCATAAATTATCGAATACATCGTAACTAAGATCATATGGCAACAATCAAGTCAGACATAAGTCATTAGCTGACATTGAAAGCCTTGAAAACCATAACCTCAACGTTTATAGTCCGCACCTTTTGTCGGTTTGCTCGCTACGAACTCGGTTCGTACACCATGCCTTCGTCTACGACACAACGGCTACCTGAACCACGAAATAGATTAAATATTTCGTTGTTCTACCTATTTGGATTACTAAAACATATTAGGGTTATGATTTCTTACCCAAGAACGGAGTCAAAATCGCCGGTATAGCGGCACAGGCAGGATGATTCGACACGTGAAGCGTCGAGAACAAATCCCAGCAACTATCTCTCACTCTCACTCTCTCTCTCTCTCTCTCTCTCTCTCTTCACCTCACCTCTTTCTCCTCTTTTCTCTCTTCTCTCTCCTAGGGTTTAGGAATTTCGTATGGAATGAGAGAGGGGTGGGTAAAGGCTCTTATATAGGCCCAGAACTACACCCTTGGATAAAGGTTCTCTGCTTGAGAGGGTCATCTGCTTGAGCCAGGGTCTCCTTTGTTTACTGTTCTGTGCAGGACCAAGTTTCGTCACGAGCACGCAGGGCTCGCCGGAGGGGGTCCCAGATTCTTGTAACAACAGTAGTCATTTCCCTACCCATGTTGCAACCAATAAATCAGGATTCATTATTTCTAAGGGGTTGTTTGATTTTTTGTACGTAAATAGTGGTAAATAGGCTTTTATTATTCTTCAGAAGGAATTCTCTCTAACCACCCGTAGTCATAACTACTAGCTTTTGATGTTAAAATCGAGAATTAAGAATTAAAATATGTAGGGCCCAACATGATGTATGCATCTCGTGCATGCCTTCCAATCCTTTTACCAGCTCATTTTGGAGCATGAGCCCAAGATTGAAAGGATCCAAAGCACGAGTGGACCACACTACTTGAAATTGAGAGAATTGAATGCCTACTATTGATATCTTCTTGATGGCCATAGAAGTTATGGATAAAGCTCACCCTATTTAAAATGAGATTAAAATTACTCTTTTAACTTCGTTAAGCTTTAGTCAAAAATATTTACAAAGCGCAACATTCATTTTATAACCATACAAGTTGAATGCAGCATGGCTTAGGGCAAATTTTGAGAGCAACTAATAGACTATATCGGTAAATTGAAGGCGTTCACAAGCTTATATTTGTGTTTTCCCTTCATCCATGTCTGTTTGACCTTATGAGCATGTTAAATTACCATTACACATAACTGTTGGTTGTAGTAAGTTTTCAGCTTTCAACAATGGACGCCATTATCCATCTTATTCCTATGGTGTGGTCTACATGAAATTATAAATATTCTGCCTCATTTTTTACTTTTTCCCCAAAATGAGATGGCAAGACAGTTGGACACCATGCATGATCCGTACACATACATCACGGTGGGACCTACAAATCGTTGTTGCTCAAATCTCTATTTATTTTCTAGAAGGTAATATAAAAATTTAAAGCCTAAATACTAGTCTAAATCTCCTTTGATCAAAACGGTGGAAGCCATGATATATATATATATATATATATATATATATATATATATATATATATATATATATAAACTTTTAAATAGTTTTACAAAATTCAATAGGGTTAAATTAGGATTTTAAGTTAGATTTTTTACTTTTTTTTATTAAGTTAGATTTTTTCCTTTTTTTTTTAATTTTAAATTTTATTTATTTATTTTGAGCTATACTAGGAGTTCAACATGTTTTGTTTATATAAGGCTATGTTGTACACAACTTTATTTTATTCAATAATATCATATTTTATTTTATTTTATAAATTTTATATATTTAAGTACTACTTTTCATTAGAAAATAATAAAACCTGCTTTTTATCTGCGTTCTGGGTCCAATTTGGGGCACCAAATCAATGATCAGGATTCCACTTGACGTCATGCCCTCCAATTGCGGATGTAAACCCTCCAACAGTATAATTCATATTCCCAAAAGGGGTTTGTTTTACCTCCTGCCACTAGGGATCTACCAGAACAGACATGTTAGGATAATCTAATGATTTTTAACCGTCCATATTCTAGCTACAACCATGTAAAAGCCATTATCTGTTAATCACACTTCAGCAATGATTACAACTTTTGATGTTTAGAGTTGCATGCGAGCCATTGAAATTTTATGTTTGATTGCTATAAATTTGTGACTGTGGTGTTCACTATTAGCACCATTTGGAGTAGTTTCTTAGGGTGGTATGTAAGGAATAGAGTGTTGTGAAAAATATTGATTAAAAATTATTTTAAATAAATAAAAATATGTATAAGCCGTTTTGAAACAAATTGTATTTTGTCGCTTTTAGGAATATTCCCGAATCGGAAATGAGATTTATAATATAAAAAAAATAAGGTTCATAGGAGAGATGTGGAGTATCTTTATATTTCTTTGGTTGATCCGTGGAAAATCGGGACTTGCATGTTTCTTTGCACTGGAACACCCGCGCTCAGGCTTGGTCTCGGTCTTGGGTCCGGGCTCGGTGCAAGGGTGCGGATATGTGAGGCTGTGTGGCTATAGAGATACTAGTGGCGCACTTTACACTTCACATGAGACCTGTGTAGTTTTATAGAGGCTAGAAAGTACTGTTGCATTTGGCTAGCCTAACAACTATAAAATGGTTAGCCAGTGAGTCTAAACAGCTAGCATGCAACAACAATTATCTCACATGCACAACAGTTAGAAATTGCCAATAATGGCTAGTTTCTTACCAACGGCTAGAAAACAGTCACATTGATTTATGACCCTAGACTAAAACGGTCAGCCACCCTAGCCTATATAAACAGTGCATGGATGATTCAACAGACCATCATCAACACTCGAATCATACCTACTTATGAATCAGAGCAAAGAAGCAATAGTATACTTTGATCAATCAGTAAAGTTTATACAAACCTTAGTCAAAAGACTTCAGGAAACAAACCATCCCCGTGGTTTAGAATTTTCTAATTCTCTTTCTGAATTTGGATATTTTTCGCTATTTTATCTGCTAGAAAAATTGTGTACGGAGTTCCATTCGTGGTTCTTTGTATTTGCTGAATGCAGATCCACACCCAAGCTGATTTTATCATAAAAGTTGTTTGCACAAATAACGCTTCAAAGCCAGCATAATCACACGTGCTTTGGCCTGTCCTTGTTATTTGGTTATATAATTTTTACCAAAATTGTAAATTCTATAATTCTGCGATAACAAAGGGTTCACAAAATAAGACGGTTCTGATTATCAGACAACTAAGCGTGTGGGCCACAGTGAGCAATGACACGCTAGATCCTGAGTCCTCTTACCTGGGTTTTTCAGTAGGCATAGGCGAGACCCATATTTCAGTGATCTCGACCACTTGTACTGATGGGATCACTGTAGATAGATCATGCAAAAAATTAAATAAAATCCCCCAGGTTGGCAGATCCAACGGACGAATTTAGTGCCTTTTTCAGATGAATGTGGCCCATTGCTGTATTTCCCTTCTTAACGGTCTATTTGCATGCAATAATTTAAATATCAGTGTCAACCATCTACAAGCTTTTTACGGACGCGGATTGCCTCCTACCCCGCCCCTCTCCAGCTGGGAACGGGCATGAGCTTTGCGTAGCCACCGTGATGTATGGGTCTTATCCACACCGTCCATCCATTTTTTCCTATCATTTTAGACTATAAGCCCAAAAAAGAGGCAGATCCAAGAGTGAATTCGACCACACCTAGTAAGCAGCGGTGATAGTGATTCTCACCGTTGAAACTTTTCTAAGGCCCACCATGATGTTTATTTGTCATCCAACCTATTCATAAAGTTAAAAATAGCTGGATAAAGATAAAACACAAATATCAGCTCCATCCAAAACTTCAATAGCCCCCAATAAGTTTTCAACGGTAAGAGTTTAATCCCCATCGTGTAGTACACGTATATCTTGTATCTACCTAAAATTTGTGCTTTTAACCTAAAATGATAAGAAAAAATGGATGGACGGTGTGGATAAGACCCATACATCACGATGGCCACTCAAAGCTCTTGCCCGTTCCCAGCCGGGGACGGACGGGGTAAGACGCAATCCGCGTCCGCTTTTTACCACCTAGTTCATCCGCCGTAGATTAATTACAACAGATCCAACGGTCTAGATAAATCAACCATGGTCCCCACCTGTAAAAATTAAAATCCAGTATACATTCAACATCCACGAGCTGAGTATCATATAGTTTCCTAACCCAATCTCCCCAATTCCTATTTCTTCCCATCTCTCCCTCGAACAACTCTCCCAATCTTCCAATCTCACCACCCAATGCCAATGTACAATCTCAAGAGAAGAACCCAAATCCTACTTTCTTCAATCCCAATCTCTACTCTTCTCCTCCTACTATTTGTATTTCATACAACCCAACCCAACCCAAAAACCTCAAACCCTTTACACATCCACCAACACCTCCAAATTGCAAAATCCACATGCGAAGGTACTCTACACCATGACCTCTGTGTATCAACTCTCTCTTCCATCCCCAATCTCTCCTCCAAATCTCTCCCTCAGATTATCTCATCCACCATCAATCACACCCTCGACGCCGTCCAACTCTCCGCCTCCAACTGCTCCGGCATCCTTCACAAACTCCCAAAGCTCGACACCCTCCAGAAAAGAGCCCTCGATGACTGCCTCGAGCTCTTCGACGACACCATCGAACAACTCCACGTCTGCATTTCCGACTTATCTCCGAATTCCGCTTCCAAACACATCAACCAGCTGCAAGCATTTTTAAGCGCGGCGATAACCAATCAGTACACATGCCTCGACGGATTCTCGCATGGGGACCACCACATGATCCGACCGTTGATTAAAGATAGATTATTCCACATTTCACATCTGGTTAGTAATTCTCTGGCGATACTCAAGAAGCTGCCGAAGGAGAAAAAGAGGAGATCGAGAGAAGCGTTTTCGGGTTATGGAGAAATGGTGGATGGATTTCCTTCGTGGGTTTCGAAGAAAGATCGAAGGCTTTTGCAAATGAATGGAAATGATACGAAACCCGATTTGATTGTTGCGAAAGACGGGAGTGGGAATTACACTACAATCAGTGAAGCTGTTGAAGCTGCACCTAATCGTAGTGATGTTCGATTTGTAATTTATATAAAGTCGGGGGCTTATTTGGAGAATGTGGAAGTTGTGAAGAAGAAGACGAATCTGATGTTTGTCGGAGATGGAATTGAGAAAACGGTGGTGAAGGCGAGTCGGAATGTGGTGGATAACTACACTACTTTCAGATCTGCAACCGTTGGTAAGCCTCCCTCTCTCTCTCTCTCTCTCTCTCTCTGATAAAAAGAAAATACAAAAATCAGCTTCATCCAAAACTTTCGTGGCCTACAAAAAGTTTTTAATGGTCATTTATCACTGTTTCTAGTGGTGTGGTTCACCTGTGATCTGAATCTTCTTAATTTTTGGGATCTTGTCCTAAAACGAGATGTGAAAGAAGATGGATGGCGTGGATATGGGTCCCACACGATTCCCCTCCCCTCAAGTAATGCTACGGCAAGGCCACGGTGATGTGGATGTGACATGACATCCACTCCTTTCATCGTTTGCGACGGATCGTGTTAGGACGTGAGACGAAAAATTAGGTGGATTCGGACTCATGTTGGCCAGAGCACTACGAACGGTCACCGTTGAAACCTTTATGGGGCCCACCAAAGTTTGGATAATATGATATTTAGTTTTTTCATACATCAACGGTTGTAATCACGGCCGATCTGCCTCATTTTTTAGCCAATGCCCCTAAAATTAGCTGGAAAAATGAATGAACGGCGTGGATAAAACACATACATCAAGGTGGGCCCACAGCGCTTTTCCGGCATCGACGTGCGTAACGGAGGACGCGGATTAGCTACTGACGGGTTGAGCAGCGAGACTCGCTACTGAAGTGACGTTACCAAGTTCTGTGGGTCCCACCATGATGTATGTGTTGTATCCGCACCGTTCATATATTTGGAGAATCGTTTTAGGACATGAAAAAAAGAAGGAGACAGATCCAAGTTTGTAGTGGACCTTACCACAGAAAACAGAGACTGACGCCCACCGTTGAAACTTTCCTAAGGTTCACCGTGATTTTCATTTGAGATCCAACCTCTTCATTAGTTAACAAAGACATTAAAGAAGGGAAAATACAAATATCAGCTTGATCGAAAACTTTTGTGGCCCGCAGAAGTTTTTAATGGTGGGCCTCACTCTCTCCACTGTTTTATATGGTGGGGTCCACTCGAGGTTTATATCTGACTCATTATTTGTTTCATGCCTTAAAATGGTCTCTCCAGATGGATGGACGGTGTGGATATAAAACATTCATCATCGTGGGACCCACAGAATTTGGTGTCGTCACTTCGTTCAGCAGCGAGTATCGCTGCTCAACTTGTCAGTGGCTAACGCCGGTGATGGAGGGTCGCTACCGAACTGAGTCCTATCTCTACACAGTTCCCACGTGATTGACGGGGCAGGTTTGAGCGTGAAGTTTGACACGTGTCGTAAGCTGCACGGCTATACATGTGTGTGGAATTAGCAAACCGCTCTTTACCGTACGCGGATGGCGTCCTACCTCCGCCCGTCTCTAGCCACGAACAGGCAGTTCTATGGGTGGGCCGACCGTTATGTATCTGTTTATCCATGCCGTCCATCCCTTTTCCTTCGTACCACGCAACATATGACTATTACATTTAATGCAACTTGCATTTAATGTTATGTGCATTTAATACAACCAAGATAATTATTTGATGTGGTCCACTTTGATCGTTGGATCTGCCTAATCTTTGTACTCATACTTTTAAATAATTTTAAATGATGTGCATCGACAAACAGATACATCACTGTGGGTGGGCCTACACCCCAGATACATCCGCGTCCCTCTATACCTCGCCAAAAAATACTTTGATACTGGGAAGATTGTGATGGATGATATGCGGGCACGTAAAAATTAATTGCACACGAGTCATGCTAGTAAATCAAACTGAATCACCCAAACTGCGGCTCCCAATTTAGATAAATCATGAATAAAAATTACAAATATTTAATTACCTGACGTCATATTGACGCATTAATTAGACGGGTAAAAATGAGAAATGGTCTGATTTTTATTAAAAAGTGTCCGGCAATCGGAGGTTAGGGTCGTCCGTTCATTCAATCTGTTTAGTAATAGTGGGTTATGATGTGTTTTCCACAGTTTAGTAGTTTGGATTGAGTTCATGATGCCACGTGCATAATTTCTATGCGCCTGAGTATCATCGACCGCCAGAATATAAAATAACTCCCCTTTTACTTTATTTGGCAAATGATTGTAATAATGGAACTCTCTGTACTATCTTCGCACGCGGTTTGGGCAGTGAACCAACGACGCGAAATGCGTACTGCCCCCACCCGTCTCCAGCCACGCACGGGCAGTTCTGTGGGCGGTCCCACCATGATGTATCTGTTGATCTATGCTTGCCATCCCTTTTCTTAGGTAGTTTTAAGGTATGATGACAAAAATGCAGTAGATCCAGCGTTAAATTGAACCACACCAAAGATAACTCTTGCATTTAATACAATGACATTTAATGCTTTATGTGTTTAATGAAATGGAGTTTAGGGCCCGTTTGGACGGGTGGATTGGAAGGGATTGAATGGTACCAGGGTGGATGGCATGGATTTCAAGGCAATGATGGTGTTGTCCGTTTGGACGGGTGGATTGGAAGGGATTGAATGGTACCAGGGTGGATGGCATGGATTTCAAGGCAATGATGGTGTTGTCCGTGGATTGTCTTAAGATCATGGGATTGCTATATCACAGGATTGCTATATCAAGTCTGTTTGGCATGGCCGGCCAATCCCCGGGATTAAACCTTCTCATCCCTTCTAATCCCTCTAACCAAACAAGTCCTGGGCAAATTTGAATGGATTAGGGTGGATTGAATGTGATTTAAAGGTAATGATGGTGTTGTCAATGGATTGTCTTAAGATCCATGGGATTGCTACATCCCGAGATGAGATCACCCCGTCTGATCGGCACGCTCGGCCAATCCCGAGATTTAACTTTCAATCCCTTTCGATCCCATCTAATCCCTTCCAATCTGCCTAGCCAAACGGGCCCTTATTATCTTGCGTGGTCTACTGAAGCGTTTGATCTTACTCATTTTTGTATAGATACCTAAAAATTAGGGTTGTACACGAGTTAAGCTTATTTATTAAAGCTCGAGTTGAGTTCAAGCCAAGTTCGACCATGGTGTATTTCAACTCGACTCGTAGCTTGAACTCGGCTCGGCTCGAGTAATATATTTTATTTAATTAATTAATTAATTAATTAATTAATTATATATAAGTTTTTTAAAAAATGTTAAAACTTTTTTACTAAAAAATCATATCAATCCTACCTGTCTCCGTTCCCTCGTTTTCTTTCCCTTACCTACCGAGGTAAACTCGACTCTACTTGGACCACTAGCTCGACTCGAAAGCTTTGGCAAAAAAGCCAAGCTTCAATGTTGAGCTTGAGGGCGAGCTCAAGCTCAAGCTCGAATATGGCATGGACAAGTCAAGCCAAGCTTAGCCCACCTTGACTCGACTCGGCTCGATGTACAGCCCTACCTAAAATTATTTTAGAGAAGAGATGGACGGTGTGGATTAACAGATATATCACAGTTGACTGGCTCACAGTACCGCCCGTTCGGGGCTAGAGAGGACCGGGGGTTGTACGCAACCGGCATCCGTGAAACAAACACGGTAAGCTAGATGGTGTCACGATGTATGTGATTTATACCTGTTTATACATTTTTCCTGTTCATTTTAGGGTATAATCCTAAAAATTAGGCAAATTCAAATCTTTGGTGGGCCACACCATTGGAAACAGTAGGGATTGAGCGACTACCAACGAGAGTTTTTGGATCAAGTTGATATATGTGTTTTTCCTTCATCGGGTCTTTTTGACCTAATCAAATTGGTTGGATGGAAAATAAACATTACAATAGGCCTTATGAAATTTTTAACAGTGAAAGTTCAATCAATATTATTTTCTTGTGGTGTGGTCCACTTGTGATTTAGATTAGTCTTATTTTTTAGCTTATAACATAAAATAAGAAGGAAAAATGGATAGACGGCTGGGTAAAACAGAAATATCCAGCTTTAACACCAGCTAGCTAGCTGGTTTTGGAAAAAAAAAATTAGGACAGTAGACGTTTACCTTCCATGTGTTTTTAAAATTTTTCTTTTTTTTTTTAATGGATGGTGAGAACTTGTGTCATGAGAGTAGATCTTTAGATAAAAAAGAGAGTTTTGGACAAAAATACCTATGCTTATTAAATAAAAGCAGCTAAAAAAAAGTAGGGATATTTTTATTGTTATTGGTTTATCTCCGTAGGTAGAGTTTTAAATTAGTAAGGTAAGTTTTGTTGGGGCCAAGAAAAGAAGGAAAAGAAAAAAAAAAAAGAAAAAAGAGAGGTGGATGGAAGTTTGTGTCTATGGTAAAGAATTGCGCTTGGGTGTAATTTTAAACTGTTTTCCCTGGAATGGCGAGTGTTGAATCATACTGATATATAAGAAAAAAAGAAAAAGGTGGAGCATCCGATGGACGGAATAGATTTAATGCACGTTAAGTTTTCCTGCTTCCACACGCAATCGTTTTCCTTCAACCAAGGCATGACGCATGCGTGATAAGTGCGACAAGGGATCAGGACGGTTAGCCTTTTTGTCGTTTTAATGGTTAGAAACGATCATCTTGGAAGCGTGGCATTGGATGAACGGTCTAGATCCTCGAGATCTTTGGCCATTTGCAGAGTATGAGTTATGTTGTTGTACGGTAATTCCAGAGTGTCGGTTGTACGATGTCGATCCCACAATTATGTTCCGACACGCAGGCTATGGTCCAATGTATCACATGCGCAGCGTTCCAACGCGTGATAATTACAAAAGTTCTATCTGCGTGGGCCCCACGGGAAAAGAAATTCGTCTACTGTCGCGACATACCGAGCGCGCGTGACGCGCACTTCGGAATCCAAGGAAAAGTAGGGAATTTTATAAATTAAAAATTAAAAACTTTTTCGTTCCGATGCCTTTCTCAAAATGATTTTAAAAAGCTCTCCCTTTAATCTAGTAACTATCATTGGAGTACGGGTTGGGCCTCACTTGATGTTTAGATGGGTTTAAACATCTAATTCCCTTATTGCACAATGATTGCATGTATTAGATGTGGGTTTAACACCATTATTGCACAATGATTAAATGCATAAAAATACTATGGTATTTTAGCCATCTGGGATAAAAAATTTGCTACGGCAAATTATTGGATTAAGCATAATCCTCTTTGGTGGACCATAGAATTGTAATCATGGAGCTAAATTCACAACGGATTCACTTGTACACATATAATATCGTGTATAAAAAGTGTATATGGATGGACAACATGGATAAACACATGCATCAATGCGGGGCTCCCATGTGTAGTGGATGAAACCACACATGGTACCAAATGCAATTTCATCCCACCTAATCCCAACATTTCCCATCTTCCCCAAATGCCTTTTATAGAATTTGCACGGAGTAAATGGAATTCCATCCTACCTAATCCCATTTAATACCATGCGCCAAACACCTCCTTAGTATATTTTACAATGGGTTGAGATTTAAATTTTGATGTGAGTTTAGAGTGAATTTTAAATATTAATATTAATTTTGAGGTTTAAAATTTATCTATGCGACTCACTTCGTGGGTCGATTCACCTTGGATGGATCATTTTAGTAAAAGATTGATAGGTTGTTCATCGCAAAATGACACCTGGCTAAAAAATCACGGTCAATTTCCGGTTCACCTTCTTTTGGCCCAACCATGCTAGGAATGTATTTGTGACACATTCTATATATGTAACTCACCTAAATTACAAGTCATATTATTATTTTTAAATAGTATACCTAACATGAGATTACACACCTAATGATCGAAGTGGATTACACATTACAGTATCCTTTTTTGAAATTTTAGTGTCAATGTCCGCTCTCACAACCAACTTTGGAAAGGTTAAAAAGAGGTCCACCCATGATTTTTATTTTCAATGGGAGTATAATGTATACATGACATTCACACTAACCATTAGTTGTAGGGTTAGAATGCAGTGATTATATGAATCCACTCCAACCATTAGATTTCACACAAAAATCTAAGTCCAGCACCCTAAATTCAGGTCCATTCGTGATTCATTAGAGCCACACCAAATGAAAAGTTTGGAAGGTGAGCATTGCTCTCTTTATGGTTTCCAATAACGTGGTCCACCTGAATCATGGATGTGGCTGATTTTTGGACTGTGAGCCTAACATTAGTTGACTCACTTGATGGTCGTGGTGGATTTCACATAAACACCACCGTGGGTCCACCCAAGTCGCCCATCCCTTTGCTGGCATGGTTAAACGCGAATCGCCGTCTAGTAAATCCCAGAAACGTGTTAGATGTTATTTCAAGCTTCTTGTTCATTTCCAAGATGCATACATGTGTGAGATCTGGCCCGTCCATATGGTGGGTTTCTTGTTGATATTTAGTAGCCTAAAAAATACGCGCCAGGTGTCATCATCTGCCGGGCATTGCGTGTATTTAATGGGCATCGTTGGTTATTCGTTTTCTAGCTGTCCGCTTTTGTGAAGTGTTAGGCCCACCTGAAGAGTGGACCATCCAGATCACCAGTCTAAGAAATATGTACTGGTTGACTTGACCAATGAACAGCCCAGATCTCATACATGTGTGTCATGTATGGAGCAATTTTGTTTCGCACGTGCAGATTCGTACTTTAAACTTACAAATAGCATCCCTACAGGGTCGTATTTGAAAAACTATCACACGTGGCTCATGATCGAGATTGTCCACTCATGGGCCTGATTGTAGATGGCCACGGCAGAAAATCATTGGTATTGGATGATCCTCACCATCCATCTGACAAATTGAGATTTGCCTTTTTCAGTGCAGAGAGCATGAGGCCGGATCTACGAAGTTTTGTGGATTAAGCTAAACCTACAACCCGATGTGTGGTTCCTGAGTGATGATTTTCATAACATCCAATCGGTCCATCATGTATGCCTTCTCATGCTTTACTTGGAGGCACAAAATTAGGCTGATCCAAAAATCAGGTGGGCCACACCATGTAAAATCATGCCTTCAACCTCTACAATCCCATGGGATGGCCCACCTGAGTTTTAGAATGGCCTGATGTTTGGGTGTCCGGTCATCCAGGTGGAGCACATCTTCTGAAATGAATTGGATGGTATATAAAAAACACAGTTGGTCCCACACACAATCTGAAAGTTTTTAATGATGAACATCCCCATCTCAACCGTTCATGTCATGTGGCCCACCTAATTTTCGAACCCACCCAAGTAGAATGAGGGGGACTACACAAGATGGACGGATTGGATTTCTGTCTCGAACTCTTAATCAGTCAGCCAAAGACAGGCCTGTGTGAGCTAGCACCCTGGTTAATCTGTATCAAGGTTTAAAGATACAACTCATCCGAGTTGACTCGGAGTCAGTACAATCCCATCTGGTTTGATACTCCGAGTCAACCCGACTTGGGCAAGTCCTGACTCGACTCAGGGCTGAATGAGTCGATCTGAGTCACCGAGTCTTTAAACCATGATCTGAAACGACTCTTTCTGGGCCGACCTATTGAAGTAGGCTAGCCCAAGCTCATTCCTTTCCCTACTTCAAACCATTCTACATGGGGTGTCAGATGGGCTTTCTTAGCACAGTCCATCTTCGATCAAGCCCACTTTCATCGAGGTCCAGCCAGAGCTGCGAGGCCCATGGCTTGGATGCTGGCATGAGTTACAAGAAGGGCTGAAAGTTGGGCGGGTTCAACCCGACTGACTTGACATTAGGTTGGGCTCGGGCAGGATGTATCGGGTTCGTTATCGGGCTTGGGCTATACAAACACCAACCTGATAAAACTTGAGTCAGGCTTGGATTAAGGTCTCGGGTTGCCCAATCCAATCCAAACCGGATCGATATATAAGTTACTTATAAATTATAATTGAGTATGGATAGTCTTTGTTGAATGCACCAGAAATTCTAGTGTTGTGGGGTTTCATTGGTCCACCTTATTTATGATGACTCAAGCTAACAAGATAAGTCAGATTTCTCTCTCCCAAATAGATTGCATGCTATGCAACACGACTTTTAAATTAGTAGTTGTCATATATTTTAGCTTGTTGTTTTAGAAAAAAAAATGAAGTTCTTTACAGTAAATAACTACATATATAATTAATAAAATTATAAGGACAAAAAATAAGATGTGTATTAAAAATATAATAAACTAATGTAATAATGAAAATATTAGCATTTATCCACCTGACCAACTTGACCAAGCCCGCTTGGGTTGGGATTGGATTGAGAATTCCCAACCCGAGATTTGGTTGGGTTGGTTAGGGTTTAAGTACAGGAACCTTTGGCTGGGAGCTAGGGTTGAGAACCAACCCAACGAACTTGACAGAGCCCACTTGAGTTGGGCTTGGGTTGAGAATTCTCAGCCTGCGATTGGATTGGGTTGGGTTGGGTTAGGGTTGAGGTATAGGAATCTTGAGTTGGGCTAGGGTTGAGCACCAACCCGACCTAACCTGCCCAACTTTCACCCCTAGTTACAAGCCTCATAATAAGTCGAATTTAAGTTGGTGCGCCTAGCCTGCACAAAGCCCATAACGGTTGTGCTAGGCCTGGACTCAGCTTCTTAGCTCCAGAACAGAAAGAATGCATTCCTTCTTCTTCTTCTTTCAATCTAATTGACAGCTTTGCTTCAGCTGTAGTTGGTTCTGGATTCCTCGCGCGCGACATTAGCTTCGAGAACTCAGCGGGACCCAGTAAACACCAAGCGGTCGCATTAAGAAGTGGTTCTGATCTATCAGCATTCTACCGCTGCAGCTTTGTCGGCTACCAAGACACCTTATACGCCCATTCCCTTCGCCAATTCTACAAAGAATGTGACATTTACGGCACAATTGATTTCATCTTCGGAAACGCAGCTGTGGTATTCCAGGACTGCAATCTCTACGCTCGTAAGCCAAATCCAAATCAGAAGAACATTTTCACTGCTCAAGGAAGGGAAGACCCAAATCAAAACACTGGAATTTCAATCCAAAATTGTAAAGTGACGGCCGCAGCTGATCTCACCTCAGTGAAATCATCATTTAAGACATACTTGGGCCGTCCCTGGAAACAGTACTCAAGGACCATTTTCATGGAGTCGTTCATTGATGATCTAATCGATCCCGCCGGGTGGTTGGAATGGTCAGGTGACTTTGGATTGAGTACCCTCTACTATGGTGAGTACATGAACCATGGGCCCGGTGCAAACACCTCTAGTAGAGTGACATGGCCAGGTTATAGGATCATCACTAATGCTTCAGAGGCAAGGCAGTTTACAGTAGAGTATTTCATTCAAGGAAATGAATGGCTCACATCAACTGCAATTCCATTTGTATCAGGTTTGAAATAAGGAGTGTGTTATTCTCTCACATTCTATTTCATGCTACATTGCATTTTTTAGGTCTTGTTCTTATCTAAGATGTGTATGAGTTGTTTCATGGTTCAATGACTATGATGCTATTTAATGCTTTAATTTATGGGTTTTAATGAAAGCTAGGAAAAATTGTGTTTGGGTGTGCTATTGAATTGAATTGTGATAATTTTCTTGATGCAGAGGAAATGACCAAACTGTAGTTTGGTAGTATTCTTAATGTGGAAGTAGCCCTCAAATTGCAATTACATTCCTTTCAATCTCAATGGATGCATGGATAAAAGAGAGGATGCATGGATAAAAGAGAGGAGTCCATCGTCGTCTTCTCAAAATTAGCTCTTAAATTCATTGGGAAAGAAAAATTCTAATAAATATAAATAAAATTGATGTTATTGAGCGAAGTACTGATGATAATGCATTTGATGTGCTTTTATAAGCAAAAGCAACTCCAGAATCATAATTTGACTTGAAATGAGAGACTTTCCCGAAATAATTAAATTACTAAAATAATAAAAAGATGTCTAATCCTACTAAAACTCATTAAAAAAAAAAAAACTCTTAAATTATTAAAATAAAGAATCTGAACCACAATCAGACTCTTAAATATAGTAGAAAAAAAAGAAGTAAGTTTTTGAAGAAAATAATAAGTTTTAACTTAAAATCCTAATTTTACTCTGTAAGATTGAATTTTGCATAGTTATTTGGGAGCAAACTAAACATAGTTTGTTAGCTTGGGTGTAGGGTTCGTCGACATCTTTTTAACAGTATGTTATACATACAAAATGGATAACTGGAAGCAAAGTTAAGGCCGTTGAAAGTTATAGTGCATATTTAGGCCATTTTTCACTTGGTTGGTACCTTCTAGCCCGATTTTTGTCGATCTTTCTGCCACTTGTTTTACATCACTTTGGAACTAAATATGAAAGCAACATATTTTTCTAAAACCTTGTTATAAAATATTGCAATTTATTATTTTTATACATGTTATTGAGTGGATTACTGAAATTTCATTATAAAGTGTCCAAACATGCCCACACACCCTTGGATCAGTTAATAGAGTGGCATTTTCTCGTCAATTTGATGCCCCATGTGAACAAATCAAGTGGGCCCACAGACACCTATTTCTGATTAACATTCATCAAAGTCACTAGGAGCCTAGGAGTAGAAATTTAGCTGCCAAGATAGCAGGCGCCAAATGTTCGAACAAAAAAATGCCCTCTCACATTGGTGATGAAGCGGCATCCATACGACAAAAAAATGGTGGATAGTAAGGATTTTTTTTAAAAAATAATTTCAAACCAAGAAATCTCATTGAGTCGAATGGAGTACGTAATGCGGTCGATACAGTCAATTAGGCTGAAGCTGGGCTGATTGGACAAGCTTGAGCCCACATGGGTTCAATCCCTTTACACTCCTTGCAAGTCCTTGTTAATTAGTCTACATGACCTTATTAAGGCTTCTAATGCACTGGGCTTGAGTTGGATTGAGGTCTGTCCCACCTTGGCCCACAAAATAAAACCTAATTCCAAGCCCGTGGGCCACACCCACTCGAGCCCGGTGTGAAATGCGCATTAATCACCCCTGGTAAGGAGTCTTGAACAGGGACCTCCTCCGTGGGCCACACCCACCCCGATCGTGCCCCTGCATCCCACAAGCGACTCCACTCGAGCCCAGTGTGAAAATGCCCCTGCATTAATTGCCCTCGGTGAGGAGTGTCGAACCCGAGACCTCTAGCTCTTATACCAATTTGATGCGGGACAATTCACAACTTGCTCTAAAAGCTCGAACTGTTAGAGTATGGCAAATTAATCCCTTTATCTCATAGCCCAGGCCCCACATCTCATGGGTTTTAAGACTTCGACCGAACTTCCTTCGTGGGCCCCAAATCACATGGGCCGCCCACCCCGAGTGTGTCCCCGCATTCCACAGGTTACCCCACTCGAGCCTAGTGTGAAAAGCGCATTAATCACCCCTAGTGAGGAGTCTCGAACACGAGACCTCTTCTGTGGGCCGCACCCACCCCAAGTGTGCCCCTGCATCCCACAAGCGACCCTACTCAAGCCCAGTGTGAAAATGCCCCTGCATTACCTATGATATGCCTAAACAAACTGGTCTGGCCCAGCCTAGAAGACCTTAGTTGAGATCAAGATCGTGTAATCAAATGTAATTTTGTTGCTACACAAGCTTTACATGAACCAAGTTAGATCAGTTAGCTCGCTCGACTCGACCTGAAAAAACTCGATTCGACTCGGTTCGAAACTGAGTTTGAGCTGATTTTTTTATCTCGAAAAAATTTCGGGCAGAGTTCGAGCTTGCTCGACTCGACTCGGATCGAACCCCAACTCAATCAAACTTGGTTATTTTGATATTGCTGTTACTTAGTAAGTGTTCAATGAAATGACGCAGGAGAGGACGTGAGGTTGATCACCGTCTTCCTTAAGAGGATAACTGTTTTGAATCCACGAAACTTATCTAGACTCCTCATAGAGACTCCTCAAATCCACAAGGAAAAGAACAAAAAAAAAATAAAAAATAATTTCTATAAAAATTGAAATTGATTGATGAATGAAACAAACGAGTTCACAACCCTTTAAATAGGGATACCAAGCAATGAGAGAGAAATTAGAATCAAACTATAACTAAAACTCCTAGAATTTGCAACTTACTATAAATAGTAAACTTACTATTTATATACGGTCGTGATGTCTACTAGCGCGCAAGGTTTTTGGCAAAAAATAGTAAGTGTCCTATTTCGCTTCACCAAGCTATTCTTCTAATTATTCTAAGCTCTTTTCATGATGAGGGTAACTCCTAAAGTCCAACGGATGAAAAGTTATATTCAAACTAAGACTTACTATTTATAATAAAAATGGAATTAAAATAGGGAAACAACCGTTGATCTGGTGATATTTCGCAAATCCGGCTTGCATAACCCAGCATAGCGAGGTTAGGTGGCTAAAGTAGCTCGTTCTACCCCAAAATTATATATTTTACGTCTAATAACTCATTCCGGATTGCGAGATATGCCTGATTTTAGGTCCAACTGTTTAAATCACTTCTGTCGTCGACTGGGCCTTTTCTGATCTATCTTGGCCATGAAACTGTCCGCGATCCTCTCTACATCAATCCCCTCCACTTCAAAAGAACTCATCCTCCAGTTCTCGTCTTATCTGGTTTATGATACTTGGTCAGGTCTGCCACATTGAAAGTTCATGAGATTGCGATGTCATCTAGAAGATTAATAATATAAGTGTCGTCATTGATCTTTCAGATGATTGGTACCAGTCCAATCTTCTTATTCTTCAACTTGTTGTACGTCCCAGTCGGAAATATTTCTTTGCGCAGATGGACCATAACGTGGTCGCCCACCTCAAACAAATTTTATCGTCGGTGCTTGTTCGCTTGCTCCTTTTATTTTTCATTCAAGGCATGTAGCTTGGTTTGTACTTCCACATGAATAACCATGATCATGTCTGCCATATGTTCTGCTACAATGCTTATGCCCGAGAGTTTAGGTAAAGGCACCAAGTAAAGTGTGTGGCGAGGTACTCATCCGTAAACATTCTGGAACGGGGATTTCCTTATCGAGAGGTTCACCATGTTGTTGAATGTAAACTCCGCTTGAGACAAGGTCAAATCTCACGGTTCGGTTTTTCTCCTAAAATACATTGAAGGAGGTTTCCTAACGTGCGATTCGCAACCTCGGTTTGCCCGTTAGTCTCTGGGTGGTAGGCGCTGCTGAACTGAAGTCATATATCGAATCAATTCCATAAAGTCCGCCAAAAGTGGCTAACGAACTTCGTGTTACAGTCAGAAATAATAGTCTTGGAAACCCCATGTAGCCACACAACCACTCTAAAGAATAGATTCGCCACGTGTGTTACATCGAGAGTCTTCTTGTATGGGATAAAGTGCACCATCTTAAAGAAACGATCTACTACCATGAACACTGAATCCATGCCGAGTTGTGTTTGTGGGAGATCAAGCATGAAGTCAATAGATAAATCTTCCCAAGGGTTGTCAGGCATGGGTAACAGGGTGTAGAGGCCCTTATTCCGAGATTGCCCCTTGAAGGTTTGACAAATATAACAATGTTGAACTATTTTTCTCACATCACTTACTAATTGCGACCAATAATATCATTCTTCCACAAGAGCTCGTGTCTTGTCTTGCCCAAAGTCTCTACTAAGGCCACCTCTATGTAGCTCTCGAATGATTTATTCCCTTAACGAACTTTTAGGGATGCACAATCGATTCCCCTTGAAATGAAGTCGTCTTGCATATGTAAGTTGCTGGGGTAACCTTCTTGGTATTTAAGCTCTGTGTCCTTGAAGTCGTCGTCGGCGGCATATATGTCCTTGAGGTGCTCAAACCCAACAACCTCATTGCTCATAGTAACTAATAAAATTGCACAGCGACTCAGTGCGGCTACTTTGTTCTGTTGCCCAGACTTATGTTTCAGCACGAACGTGAATTCCTGCAAAAATGAGACCCACCTAGCATGCACACAGTTAACATTAACTTGGCTATTAATGAATTTGAGAGATTGATGGTCTGTGTAAAATATGATTTCCCTTTGAATCAAATAATGTCTCCAATGTCATGGTGTCTGTACCATTGCGTACAATTCAATCTCATCTGTAGACCACTTCTTTCATGCATCACTAAGTTTATCACTGTAAAAGGCTATAAGCCTACCTTTTTGAGATAAAACCCCCCTAATTCCGACATATGAGGCATCACATTCAACTTCAAACAGTTTCTCAAAGTTGGGAAGTACAAAAATCAGTATCGTGGACAACCTATGCTTAATTTCAGCAAAACTCATGTTGGCTTCGTCCGTCCACTGAAACTAACCCTTCTTCATGCAATCTATGATTGGTGACACAATGGTATTGAAATTTTTTATGAACCGAAGATAAAATATTGTTAGTTTATGAAAGCTTCGCACTTTGTGAATTTTGGTGGGAACCGGTCATTCTTTGATTACCTTCACCTTTTACTCATCCACCTGAATGCCCATGGATGTTACGACAAGCCCATGCTATCGGTCATGAAGCTGCACTTTTTTAAATGAAGTTGTACTTTTTAAAATTGAGATACAGTTTATTTTTAGGGAGCACTTGAAGGACCTTTGTAACACCCTGAAAATCGGAGGTCGTGCATACACTCGACCCCCGAGTTCCCGAGGTCACTTATAACTGATTTTCATTAATATGCGTTTAATCAGGTTTAAATGGGCAGCCTGAAATTTCCTGGAACATAAATCACATCCACAACACGTTTACTGAAATGAAAAGAGGTCAGACATATATATATATATATATATATATATATATATATATATATATACAAGTACAAAAATGTAAATGGGTCACACATGGCGTTGCCCAACAAAATCACCAAAAGAATAGTATGTCCAAAAGAATAAAGCTGAGTCCACTACTCAAAGATCCAACGCCCCATCTACTAAACCGATGAAGACCCGCTCATCAGCTGAAAATAGGAGCACTCATCATCCTCCTCGAGGCTCACGTCGTCAGGCTTTTCTAATTCTACATTACTCGCATCTATAGGCGAGTCTGGTTGGTGTTTTAAAACACCATCCCAGAGTGGGAGTGAGTGATCAACTCAGTGGGTACTATTAATCTTAAGTTGTAACAAGCATCAGTTATAATATGAATTTAATGAAAGGTAATCATTCATAAATGCCTAACTAATCTTATTAATGCGCATACATGACGGATGACAAGATGCATGCCCTCGGTACAACACTCCCTCGAGTAACTCTATTTAAAGATCACGTATGACCAACACTCCCTTCGAGCAACCTCGATTGCCGAGTCACCACCCTAACTAGGGCAATGCAATGTGATCGTGTTAGCCGAGTTCTTAGTTAAGTCCATTCATCCAGCAGGTTGGGGAATCTAATACACCTCACATATTAATGCCCTTAACTGGTTGCGAGGCCAAGACCCCCAATGTGTGAGGTCAAGGCCCCGCGATCCTTGATCCTGTCGGGTTCCCTATCCCCGACTTCAAGCACATGGGGAGTGCCGAGAAGAAGGGATCGCTTGCGATCACTACGGGGAGGCGCATCACCCCAGTATAGGCCGACAGCTCTGACACAATGTCCCATTCCACCATGCCCAGCTCACGAGGTGGCGGATCGGTTTTAATTTGGTTATCGATGGGCTACAACGATTGTAGGATGTTCCAAGTTCCTTACATATGTAAGCAAACAGGGTTAACAAAACAAGGTTGGTCAGCCACTAGACTAGACCGCATGAATTAGGCAAGCACGTGGTGGAACAACATCGGGTACGAGCAACCCATGTAGTCTAACTACTGCCGCACACACGCACTAGCCTAAATCCATGAGTTTACCCTTAAGACGGTCCTACCAACGAGACTGCCTTCTCTCTCCTCGTATTACTGACCAACCTAAGGGTTTGAGTGATGATTCATAACATGTCAACTAACAGGGTTATCAACTAGCATAAACAATGGCATGTTTTCATATTTTCAAAAAATACAATTCAAATTTTCCTACAAGGCAAAGCTAACAATGTTGTGAAATAAGGTGCATGTGTGTTGTGTGGGTTAGTAAGGAAGCTAAGCATTTCATACATATCATAGGACCAAAATGCACAAGAGTTAATGAATCATACATATTACAAAGCAACATCACATGAGAAAATCATACAGACATGAATATGTAATCATCCATTGTAACCTAAGCGTGTGAGAAGCACGAACAACAACAATGAGAACTTAAACAAACATACAATTCCACACAATCCCCAAACAAACGTCCAAACCCTAGGTTTGCTCTAGATTCTCTAAATACATCATCCAAGCAATCAAAATTATTAAACTCATAGTATAGTTGGTGCTAGGCTACCTAAGGATAATAGTCTGCACCTTAAGAGGAGATTTCCATTCTTTGAGATCTTAAGGTTTGTGGATTTGGGTAAAACCGTCAATTCCTAAATCAAATTAAGAAAGACAATATTAATGCCTAGAAATCTACACTAGGTTGCTCTATTGAAGGGAAAATATATCATTCTTACCTTCGCTTATTGGCATGGGTGAGTTTGGTGGAGGTTTTGTAGTAGCCACTGTTTTAGTTAAGGAAATATCAACCCTATAGGCATCAGGATTTCCCTCACCTACACAAACACTCTCTCCCTTCTTCACTCTCCCTTCCTCTCTTCTTCCTTTCTTCTTTCTCCCTTTTCTCTCTTCTTTCTTTCTCTCTTTCTCTTTTTCTTTTCTCTAGGGCAAAAATCGTATGGGGAGAGGGAGTGCCCAAATGAGGCCCTTTTATAATATCAGATTTGGTGTAAATGCCCCCAAGGGCTAGGTTTTTACTATACTAGACCTATAGGAGGGTATTTCTAAGCTCTAGGGCCCACTATGGGGTATACATATTGATATACACCGTAGGATAGTTAGCCCTAATGATGATCTGCGTATGGACATGTTCGGCCCGCCATTTGGATCCGCCGATCGACAGATATGATGAGAAGTCTGTTCAACGGTTACCGATGGTCGATAGGCGCCGCGGCTATACGGATATGAGTAGGAAAATATTGTCACGCCCCAAACCCGAAAATCCGATTCACAAAAATTCCGATCGCCGAATCCGGTGTCGACAGCCTCTGTAGTACCCCATTCTCGGCTCCTAGCGTCATATGCCAGATTTTCGATCCTGAGATCCTACAAGGAGGATTTTTTTTTAATGTACATTTAACTCGTAATAAGCATAACCACAATACTACCCAATTCACAAAGGCAACAACATTATCACATATCCACTAATATAATCATTTGAATATAGTGCTGAAAGGAAAATACATATATCAAAAATCAAAGCTCCAGAAGACAGCTGCATACTCCAAGCTCGACGCTACTGCAACCTAATATTACCTGCAAGCATCTATTGTGCATAAGCTTATAACAAGCTTAGAGGGTGGTGTAAGTGTGTACACAAGGTAAGTGCCAAGTATTCAATACAATGTCATCATCATACAGTACCGAAAATATGGTAATATACAAATCGTACAATATCGAAATAAGCAGAATTACTAACAATGTCATGAATTACCAGAGTAAGTAGAAATCTTGACGACGAGCAGAATTATCGTAGTAAAAGTAAATATCGGCAAGATCATAAGCTATACGATAACAGAGTAAGCGGAAATATGGACAAGTCCATGAGTTAATCAATATCAGAATACGCAATATAGAATATCTATACAAATGATGAGTCATAAAGAGACAAATATCAAATGCAAAGGATGCAATGCAATATACATTCCTGATGAGTAACATATATAGCGTCGGCCATACCTAGTCCATATAAATGCAGAAGCACAATAACCCAAATTGCCATATGTCGCAGATGTAATGCAACATGTAGTGCGAATGGAATGACCATGCTGGAGTGTGAATTCGGGATGGTAGTACGTAGTATCGTAGGCTATGGGGTCCATCACAATGGACTTCTATCCAAACTAGTCTCATACCTAATTTGGATAGTCAGACTCCATGTGGTAAACTCCTAATCTGAGGTCAGTCGCGCGCCCCAACCGAAATCCTGGCCATCGCGAAGGTACACGTAACAAATAGTTGCGCACCACCAGCCCGAGTGGATAGTGAGTGAATGAATGGATGAGTATGTAACTCCTACTCAATAAGTCCACATATCAGTACGGTTCATCTCTGGAATCATCACCGGGGTTTAGTATACTCCAAATGGCACTATCTCTCTCCCGCAACACAATCCAAGTGAGCGTAAGAAACCTCACTATCCGCCTGGCCAATAGTCTGCCAATACCTATCCGACACGTCGATAGCGAACCTATTTCTGAGCTGGTCAAACTCAGCCTAGTAATGCCCCTTGCTCTCGGGCGAGTAAGGCCACACCCCTTTCCAACCGACCACGACACAGTGGGAGATGCGGCCTCTTGGTATTCGGCCCTCGTGCGCTCATATATCCACTCGGTCTCGACATTGGAGTCATCTCCTGGCCATGGAGGTTTAGGAATTTTCATCCAGGGACATCTATGGCGCCCGTATGCTAGAACCAAACATTTTAGGTGTCCCATCTGGCCATCCACAATATGCCTGTGGAGGCTACGACCCTGATGTCGCTAGGGCGTATAACACACAACGAAATATGCGTGAGTCACACAATCCAGTCATGCATCAATCCTGCGCATACCGTGCACTCATGTGAGATAACCTCCGCCTATTAGGGAGTCTCATAACAATACGCTCAATGATATATGCAATGATCAACCACATCTCATAACAAACATGCAGATGATGCGTATGGGCATGTATCATGATGCTACGCTGTCACATACTATAATCGGTATCAATAACCGGCATCGACAATCGACCTCGATAATGTGGACATTTAACCAACATTGCCCCCAAGGAATGGCCCTCATAGATCCTAACATATAATTGGCCCACAGCCTCACACAAAAGCCTAATATACAACACAATGGGCCTTACTCAAGGGCCACATAAACACAACAGGTGGGCCTTGCTCATGGACCTCCAATACGTGACATGTGGGCCCTACACATGGGTCTCGAATACATCAAATGGGTCATGCATCATGGGCCTAATACATATCACGATGGGTCTTACCCATAGGCCACGAATTCATCACAATGGGCCTTACCCATGGGCCTCAAATACATTAAATGGGTTGTGTCACATGGGCCTCATATATATTAAGGTGGGCCTCAACGGATAGCCACAAATACATTCAATGGGTTGTGTCACATGGGCCTCATATATATTAAGGTGGGCCTCAACGGATGGCCACAAATACATCAAGATGGGCCTAATCACAAGGCAGCTCCCAACATGGTGGGCATTGAGTGTGTACCACATACATTATGGTGGGCTTGCATATGGTAGTCCATGTCCCTAAGAATGTTTGAACAACATATATATAACACATTATGGTGAGCCTCTCAAGTCGGCCCTATGGTGGACGTTCAATCACCACTATTTATAGTATGGTCCACCTGGGATTTGGGCCTGCCTCTTAATGGGCTGATGACCCTGCATAAACTAGAAATGGCTAGGCAGCGTGAGTGTACAACACATACACCATATTGGGCCTCACATTATAGTCCATGGTGGGACACCCCAAGTGAATAATCTAATCCGTTCACCATCTTGGCCACCTCGAATGAGGTCATATAGACTCTGACTAGGACTGATTCGGATGACAAGGGACTCCAAAGAGGGCCCTGGGGTGTTTCAACAGATGGGCATTAATACCCTAAGTACGGCCCGCTCGAGACTCATATTTCCCTCAAAATTTGGTACATGGCCTAAAATTATAAGGAGGAGATGGTGGACGGTGTGGATTAAACAAATCCACCATGGTGGGGTCCACATGTGGTGGCAGCCAAGTAATGCTTCCACCCCCACCGTCCATGGCAAGTCCGGGGACTCTTTTTTTTTTCTACCTTCTCCTCTTTCTTCCTTAATTTTTTTTTTATTCTACCATGTAGGGCCCACTGGTGGATAATCCATTCCGTCAATTATATTGACCAGCTCTCTATGGAGCAAAGGAGTCTAATGATGGATAGGTCCACCACTTATACACACAACAGTAGGTATTAGAAAGTTCCAACAGTGGAAATTTGTTTCCCTTGGTGGGGTCCACTAAGAACTAAGATTTGTCTCATTTTTCGACTCATAGCCTAAAACCACATGGGGAAGGCGGTGGATGGCATGGATTAAACATATACATTAAGATGGGGTCCATGGTTGGACGCCCCACCCCACGTCCGCATGGTTCACGTGAGGGGTGCTCCCACTACCACCATCGGTTGTGGTGTGGTCCACCAGTTGGTTGGATCGAGTAGACCTTTGGGCTCCACGGCTAAAGTGTACCAGAAAATGGACGTATGGTGTGGATCTAAGAAATACATCAATATGAGTCCCATGAGTGAAAACTCACTCCAAACCTCTCATGCAAAAGTAAGAAATGACGTAGGTAAACTAACCCCTTAACATGAGTGGTATGGCACACGTTGGATTCGGATTAGCTTCATTTTTTGACTATGAGCTGGGAAATGGAATGGACGGTGTGGATAAGACCCTTACATCAAGGTGGGACCTACATGAGTGGCCCACCCAAAAGCCTTAAATTCAAACCCTTTTCTTTCTTTACGTGAGTACATGTCACAGTCGGTTCACACCTCACTGTTGGACGGGCTGTGAGGATGTACATACATTTAAGGTGGGTCTCACACAAATACAACTAGTACATATGTATATATAAAAATATCTTTTAATATTATATTAATATAAGTTCAAATGTCCAGCTCCTCTATTCAACGGATGGCTGGGAGCTAAAAGCAGATGGACAGCATTGACACAACGCATGCATCACGTGAGTCCACACACACATGAGTCCCACGGCTGCTGAGCAGCAAGATAAAACACATATATCACGGTGGGTCCCACGTAGGGCCCACCATATAATATCATATATACTATTATATTAATATTATAAATATACACACTTACATATGCAAAATATAATATAATATAATATTATATTAGAGAAGAGAGTCGTCAAATATCCATTTATGTTCGCCTAACTGAGGGACAGTGTGGATTATCCACATAAGGCCTATCTGATGGACGGTAGAAATGTAAGGCAAGTACATTAGGTGGGTCCCATCCCACACGTGCAGTACGTGTAGGGTGGCCCCACACCTTATGAAAACAAAAGGACGGTGTGTGTGCAACACACGATCACCGTGGGATCCACCATCCTGGACAAGGACGGAGTGGATATACAACAACTACATCATGGTGGTGTCTACACTGATGGTAGGTGTGGGTTACAATACATACATCAGTGGGTCCCACGTGGGGCCCACCATAACATTTACCTACCGTCCAATCTGTTGATAGGGTCACAGGGACCTGAATGAAGGGTAAAAACAAATTTCATATTGATCCAAAACTTTTGGACCACAAAAGGATTCCAATGGTAGACATTCACCCCACCACTGTTCCCTGTCGTGTGGGCTACCTGAGCTGTGAATAAGGCTGATTTTTAGGGAAACCTAGTTCCAAAAAGGGAACCCATCAAATACACGGTGTAGATATGCAACATACATCATGGTGGGGCCTATGGTGGGGCCCACCATTCCACCTTAAACCAGCAGCGAGGATTTTGCTTACTGCAGCTTCCAGAGGACGCTAACAGCAGCAGGGGCGCCCATGTGTATATGATTTGTTTTGTTTTCTTCCCTTTTTTTTTTTTTTTTAATATACGGATTCTTATGTGTGGGGCCTGCGTTAGACAAATCCACACTGACTACTAGCCTCTCTGGCTTGTAATAGAACTAACGAGTCTAATATGCAATATTTTTGACGTATAGAAACATCTCAGCGGGCCTTAACTGTATAAATCACCTAAAAACCACTGTTTCCTATGTTATGGCCCGCCAGAGGTTTAGATCGACCTCAAATTTTGGTTCAACGACTAAAATGAGATGGGAAAAGGGTGGACGGTGTGGATTAAATCCATACATCAAGGTGGGGCCTGCATAAGCAACCCGTCCAAAAATATAAACCAAGCATTTCATTTATTTATTATTATTATTATTTTGTTAATACACCCATTGTCATTCCACGCTCACAACGTCTAGCGTCCAGGGACACTAGAAGTGGACGTATTTACCAAGGTGGGTCCCACGTGTGGGGACCACGGCTGGTGGGACTCACGGGAACGTGGCCCACTTGATCAATTGATATTTGAGTTTTTCCATCACCGATAAGTAGGGCCCACATGGCTTGGACGGCCGTGGGGTCTATTTGATGGACGGTTTGGACATCACATGCATCAAGGTGGGGTACATCCGGGTGGGCCACACGGCCATTTCATTATACCAAAATAATGAAAGAGAGAGGGAGAAAGAAGCACCCACCTTGATCTTCTTAGATTCCTTCTTCCATGAATGCATTTTAAAGTTCCAATGGTTGAGATTCAACGGTCGAGATGGATCGTGGATGGTGAAGATGAGAGTTATGAAGTGGGCCACGCAAGGCCTCTCATGGAGGCTTGGACGATTCTTACATGGAGAATGAGAGAGAGAGAGAGAGAGAGAGAATGAGAGAGAAAGAGAGAGGTGATGGGTGAAAGGTGGTGGGTGTACTTGATGTAAGGGAAAGTTAACTTTGGAGAGAGGTGGTTATACTTGGGTATGGGTGTAAGTGATGGGAGTGATGTGTACTTGATTGATGTGACCGATGTGATGTGTCGTAGAGATTCTCTCGATATTTGCAACGTGTGGCGTTTTCCTCGAACTGAACGTGAGCCCACATCTCCTGGCCTGGGTATCGGTTTGGCGCACAAGTCACGGCGTTAGAACCGTGGCGACGACGCGATCACTAAGGTATAAGTTTTGGGTTGAGCCGAGTTCAATAAGCGGGACTCGGCCTAAGATCGCACGCAAACGTCGAATATAGTTGAGGGTCACCGGAATTCGACAAGTATGATCGCGTAAGCCTACAGAACTGTACGGACTAGGGCATGGGTCTTACAAATATCCTTACTCCACATGTGAAGTTTGGTCATAAATCGACGGTCTGAAATCCTCAACTTTGCCTAAGAGTGGATGACCCATTTCACTTAAGTTTTAGCTTCTTCCTTTAGGGTATTTGCACTTCTCATGCACTCGTCCTTTAGCTTAAGTTGAGCGGTTCTAGACAGTACCCATGTTCGAATCCCATGATGGATGTCAAGCCCAGTAAGATGGACATTATTCTATAGTTTTAAAACTAGTGGCCCGCCAACGAGCGGTCTAGAGCTTATTCGAAAAATCGGGATATTTCTAGAATGAATTTGGTAGTGAGATTTCTCGTGGGCAATGATCAGGGTTTGGATTACATTTGTTTATAGTGTGGCCTATTTATAACTAGTGAAAGTGGAGATTTGGTTATGATTACTCTAAACCGTCAGTTTTAGGCTAAAAGAGTAACGGGTTTGATTTGGTCTATTAGTCAAGATTCGAGCCTTATCTGACTTGGCTTCGGTTAGATCTTTAATTTAGTCATGATTTTCTTGATTAGTTAGCGATGGGTCGGTTAGATTTGGGCCCTATGTGAGTAAATAATGGGGTTAAACTTGGTGTTCAAGTGATTGGTTGGATTCGTTGGCTTCTTACGATTGATTAATCGAACTTGTGCAGTTCTTTGCTGGTTCCACTCGTACGTAAGCTAACATTGAGTGCTAATGGTCAGTAAGTGACAAAATAAGTTAATTATAAAAAAGAAATTTCAAGGATTTTTGGAAATCCAAAACAGTGAAAATCCAGGATGTTATAATCTACGCCCCTTAAAAATAATTTCGTCCTCGAAATTACCTAAGGGTAATAAGTAAAGGTTTCATTATTTCATTTGCCTGGGTTTTGTTGATCTTAAGTTTAGATGCAGTGTAGGGTGTATATTATCTAGGCTAGTCTGGTTCCTTTTAGTCTACCCCTCTTAAAAATAATTTCACCCTGATGGTTTACTACAATTTATTTATTTATGTATTTATTTTTTAAAGATTTGGGTTCATGACGACAATTTCCCTTTATCTAGAGTAAAAATATTTGTTTTAATGTTCGACCCACACGGAGAGACGGTTGTAGTGGGCTTGAACCCGATACGTCAATCATCTACCTGACCAGGGTAAACGGCTTATTGTATGCCTACTTCATCCTGGTGGATCCTGGTCTTCTACTCGGTCAAAGTAGTGAGTCCATTGGTAGTCGCCCAGGATTGAGAATTGGGTCAAGCCGCGAATGCTTCGCAGATGTATACTTTCATAATTCCGTAATCCAATTATCCTAGACATTGGAGAATATCCAAATTTATTAAGAAGTTCAAGTTTCACATTTATAAGATTTTCTATTGGGTATTTTCATTGTAAGTTCTTATTTAATTTATGTTTAACTTAGTGGGTAATGAGTCCCCCATGGTGCCTATGATCAAACAATTATCTTACAAAGGTTTCTAATGGCCTAACGTTGTATATGTATATTATCATTTCGATCTTATAACCAATGGGTTATGAGAAAATTGTGCTTCGGTTTCAATAATTTCAAGATGCAATGAAAAATTGAAAGTTCTAAGATATTTCAGTAGTTTGGAGGGGTGACGACGGTAAGAAGGGCGTGAAAAGGAAAGAGGAAGAACATCGTCTCTTTTACGTGCTATAAACCTTGAATCCATAAGAGAATAAGAACACATAATATTTTAGTGAAGTTCGCTTCGAATACGAACTTAAAGAGTCTTAAACAATCAAACTCAACTCTACTCAAGAGCCGCAGTTCAACCGTACCAGACAATACTTGAAATAAAAAATACACTAAAAATAATTTAATTTAATCATATAAGACAATTTCTATCATTGTTAGAAGTAATTTCTAAAAAGAAACAAAATACTACAACTCCAATATGAAAAAATGCACTTGGTTCATTGGCAACTCGAGGTTACAGAAAGTTTCGGTTTCAACCCATCTATTGTTCATAATATTATTGTCACATTTAGTTACTATTATTTTTATAATTTTTTTTTTGGTAATCTATAATTAAATTAACATTTATCTCACAAAATTTCAGTTCATTTTAAGCTCCAGAAAAATTATAAAAATTTCTGGAAGTAACGGTTGTCCAAAACTAATGAATTTTATATGATTTCAAAATGTCTCTATTTCTTGTAAGGTTTCTTATACTTTTGGTAACTGAATTATTTTTAAAATTTTTATAAGGTTCTATAATTAAGTTTAAAGTCATCTCACAAAATTTCATATCAGTTGGAGTTGTAAATAAATTATTAAAATTCTAGGAGCAACAACTGTTGAAAATTAAAAATTTTTGGATAGTTGGAAAAACATCTTAATTTTAACTATATAATGATTTTTATTTTATTTTTTCTTATTTTTATATGAAACTAGACTCATCAAGCTTCAATTTGGCTTTTGAATCACCTAAATTGGAGTTGTAACGAAGGAGATATGTATTTTTTTAAGTTGACCCAAAATGTAGAAAAATTTTGGTGGGGACAACGCGATGCGGGCCGGCGGGGGCAACGCGGGCTAGCGGAGGCCACGTGGGCCTCTGGCTTCTCGGGTGGTCGATGTCTTCCGATGCACATATCTCATAAACCAGAATGAGTTATTCGATATGCCATATATGAATTTGGGGTAGGAGAAGTCGATTTACGTAATAAGCCTAGTGGTTTCACGAGATTCCCCCTGGTTATCGGTCAAAATCCTATTTTTCTATAGTTTCACTAATTTCAGTAAATTTCAATTCACCTCTATGTCTTCACCCAGAATGGGTCGGAACTATCAAATTTAGTCTAGTATTAGCTCATTTGGACTTGGACGGTGGTCTCGACCGTCTAATCATTCAGTTCCGATTCGTTCCTATCATCGGACCAAGGTATTATAAGTCTCTCGGACTCATTTCTAGTGCCACTACCCTCTCTCACTCCCCAATCTTAACTTTTTAGAAGTCTTACCGTTCATCTAATATTGTCAGTTCCGGTTTTAGGAGGGTTCGTACCATTCTAAGTCTCTGTTGCGTTTCTTCTATTATGTATCCTCTCAAGTCAGCAGACGCATTAGTGAGTTCATGACCCATGGTCAAATGGATTCCAAACTATTGCTCTGATACCATCTTGTAACGCTCTGGAAATTGAGGGTTGTGTATACACTCGACTCATGAGTTCCCAGAGTCACTTATAACCGATTTTCATTAATATGTGTTTAATCAGGTTTAAATGCGCAGCCTGAAATTTCCTGAAACATAAATCACATCCACAACATGTTTACTGAAATGAAAAGAGGTCAGACATATATATATATATATATATATATATATATATATATACAAGTCCAAAAATGTAAATGGGTCGCACATAACGTTGCCTAATAAAATCATCAAAAGAATAGTATGTCCAAAAGAATAAAGCTGAGTCCACTATTCAGCGATCCAACGCCCCATCTACTGAGCCGATGAAGACCCACTCATCAGCTAGAAGTAGGAGAACTCATTCTCCTCCTCGAGGCTCGCGTCGCCAGGCTCCTCCAATTCTACATCACCTGCATCTATGGGTGAGTCTGGTTGGTGATTTAAAACACCGTCCCAGAGTGGGAGTGAGTGATCAACTCAGTGGGCATTATTAATCTTAAGTTGTAACAAGCATCAGTTATAATATGAATTTAATGAAAGGCAATCATTCATAAACGTCTAACTAATCTTATTAATGTGCATGCTTGACGGATGACATGATGCATGCCCTTACCATAACACTCCCTCGAGTGACTCATCTAACGATCGCGTATGACCAACACTCCCTCAGAGCAACCTTAACTACCGAGTTGCCACCCTAACTAGTGCAATGCAATGTGATCGTGTTAGCGGAGTTCTTAGTTAAGTCCATTCATCCAGCAGGTTGGGGAATCTGATACACCCCACATATCAATGCCCTCAACTGGTTGCGAGGCCAAGACCCCCCAACGTGTAAGGTCAAGGCCCCGCGATCCTTGATCCCGTCGGGTTCCCCATCCATGACTTCAAGCACATGGGGAGTGTTGAGAAGAAGGGATCGCTCAGGGTCACTACGGGGATGTAAGACTCGTATCCTAGTCCGTACTAATCCGTTGACTCTCGCAAATTTCGGTGACTTGTGACCTATAATCGATGTTTGCGAATGACCCTAAGTCGTATCCCGTAAATCTGAGTTGGCCTAATCCAAGACTTGTACTATTACGACCGCACCGTTGCCACGGTTCCGACGCCACGACTCACGCACTGATCTGATACCCTAGCAGGGAGATGTGGGCCGACGTTTATTTCGAAGAAATGTCCCACGTTTGCAATCCCAAGAGAATCTCTACAACATGTCACATCAATTAATCACTCAATCAATCAAAGCTTTCTTTTTCCTCAAGTCAATCAACTTTAAAGTCAACTCTTTCTCACCTTCTCTCTTACACACCTATACATGTCAAGTACACCATCACCTCACATCCATCACTCCATCACCCATCACTTCTCTTACAACCACCCTCTCTCTCTCTCTCTCTCTCTCTCTCTCTCTCTCTCTCTCTCTCTCTCTTTCTCTTCACATTTTCCAAGCACCCAAATGAGCTCACATCCAAGCCTTTTCCAAGAGAGAAGTGATTTTGTGTGGCCCACTTCCCACCCCAAAATCCTTCATCTTAGCCATTCACCTTTTATCACCTTTCATCACCTTCCATCAAAGTGAAGTACAAGGGGACCGGCGTTCCAATGGACCAAGAAGATCGAACGGTAGGTGCTCTATAGGCTTAGATTTCTTTTTTTTTATGAAGGGTCAAGTGAGGCCTACCGATTGATGGTATGGATCTCACTTTGGACCCTAGGTATGGCCGATGGCCCACCTTAATCCTCATGATCATTCCATGATGGGGTCATTCTCCATGGACCCTATCATAATGTTTATTTTCCTTGTATGGATAGGTTATCTAGACCTTACATTTGGTGGAGAAAGGATCTCCACCGTTGATTTTCAATTTGATGGGCCCATGTGTAATGGGACCCACTTGATGTATGTTTTAAATTATGCAAGGGAGGGCCCGTAACGTTGGGGTCCCTCCATCACATGTGTCCCTCTCTCTTTCTCTCCCTCTCCCTCCCTTTTTCGTTTATTTTGTGTACGATGATGTGGCTGTGTGGCCCACTCAAATGGACCCCACCTTGATGTGTGTCTCACCCAAGCCATCCAACCATTTGGTGGCCCACCGTGGTAGCATGTATGTGGGTGGGGATTTGTGAAGTGTGGAGTGTGGTGCCCTAACATGCATAAAAATAAATAAATAAATATAAGTTTGATTTAAAACTTGGGGTGGGCTGCTCATGTAGGCCCCACCTTGATGTATAAATTAAATTCACACCGTCCATCTAATTTCCCAGCTCATTTTAGGCGTTGAGCTCAAAAATGAAGCTAATCCAAATCCCAGGTGGGCCTTACCACAAATGCTAAGTGGTTGGGTTACCATGTCATTTCTTACTTTTTGCATGGGATGTTTGGAGTGAGTTTTCACTCATGGGACCCATATTGATGTATTTCTTAGATCCACACTATTCGTCCATTTTCTAGGACATTTTAGCCATGGAACTCAAAATTATGCTCGATCCAACCATCAGGTGGACCACACCACAACCGATGGTGGTAGTGGGAGCACCTCCCTCACATCAACCATGCGGACGTGGGTGGGGGCGTCCCAACCATGGACCCCACCTTGATGTATTTGTTTAATCCATGCCGTCCACCACCTTCCTCATGTAGTTTTAGGCTATAAGTCGAAAAATGAGACAAATCTTAGTTCTTAGTGGACTGCATCAAGGGAAAACACCGTCCTATTGTTGAAACTTTCTAATACCTACTGTTGTGTGTATAAGTGGTGGACCTATCCATCATTAGACTCCTTTGGTCCATAGAGAGCTGGTCGATATAATAGATGGTATTATCCACTAGTAGGCCCCACATAGTAGAATAAAATAAAAAAAAATAAAGGAAGAAAGAGAAGGAAAAAAAAGTAAGTCATTGAACGCCCAGTGACGGTGAGGGTGGAAGCATTACTGAGCTGCCACCATACGTGGATCCCCCCATGATGAATTTGTTTAATCCACACCATCCACCATCTTTTCCTTATAACCTTAGGCCATGTGCCAAATTTTGAGGCAAATACGAGTCTCGAGTGGGCCATACTAAGGGTATTAATGCCCACTTCTTGAAAAACTTTAGGGCCCTCTTTAGAATCCCTTGTCATCCAAACCAGTCCTAGTCAGAGTCTATTTGACCTCATTCGAGGTGGCCAAGACGGTGAGTGGATTAGATTATTAACTTGGGGTGTCCCACCATGGATTGTATTGTGAGGCCCAAGATAGTGTGTGTTGTATATTCACGCTGCCCAGCCATTTTTAGTGAATGCAGGGTCGTGGGCCCCATTGAGAGGAGGCCCAAATTCCAAGTGGACCATACTATAAATAGTGGTGATTGAGCATCCACCATAGGGCCGACTTGAGAGGCCCACCATAATGTGTTATATACATGTTGTTCATCCATTCTTACGGACATGTGCTATCTTATGCAGGCCTACCATGGTATATGTGTTTTATTCCAAGCCGTTCATCCATTTCTCTTTCTTTTGGACGTGACCCACCATAATCTGGACGATGGGCCCTATCATGATGCATGCGTTCATCCATGCAGGCCACTATCCAGGTATGGACAGTGGGACCTATGCAATATATGTGTTTTCTCCAAACTGTCCAAATCATGGGGCCTACCTTGATACATGTGTGGCCCTTGCATGAGGCCCATGAATGAGGCCCAATTTGATGTGATGTATGAGGCCCGTTCGTTGAGGGCCACCTTGATATATATAGGGCCCATTTGATGAGGCCCGATGTAGTGTATTCGGAGCCCATGGGTTGAGACCCATTATGATGCATTAGGGCCCATGGGTTGAGGCCCATTATGATGAATTTGGGGCCCATGGGTTGAGGCCCATTGTGATGTATTAGGGCCCGTGGGTTGAGGCCCATTGTGATGTATTCAAAGGCCCATGGGATACAACCCATTGCAATATACATAAGGCCCATTGATGTGGCCCGTTTGATGTATCTGAGGTCCATGGGTCAAGGCCCAATGAGATGTATATAGGACCATTGCAATGTGTAATTTTACCATGGTATAAACAATGATGTTTTATGGCGAGCCATGCCTTGGGAGCAATGTTGGTTTGACATCCACATTGTAAGATTAATGTTGGTTAAATGTTCTCATTATAACTCTCCCTAGGGCCCATTGATAGGCCCATACTTGTTATGTGTTGGCCGTTTAGGCCCATCCTCGTTCGAAGGATAGTTCATCACCATATAACATGCTTAGTATAGCTCCATGATTCATGCCCATATACATCATATGTATGCTTGATATGAGGAATGTTTGATCATAGCATACGCTATTGGGCAGACTATTTACGGGACTCCTTATGAGACGGAGTGCCCACATTATCGTGCCGTACGCGCAAGACTAGACATGGGTGTCTTTCAGATATAATGATGATAACACACTTCACTCACATGACACACTCGAGTTCAATGATGAGGGAGATGTCAGTTTATTTGAACCTCAACCTAATTTAGGAATAGAATGTGAGGAAAGCAATCACATCCCAAGTGTGAACTACATTGAATTGGAAGCTGATAAGTATTGGGATGAGATTCATGAGAGCACAACCCAAATTTCACTGGAATCAACTTCAATTATAGTCTAGGAAGGTGATCACAAGGCACGGGAAGTTCTACTCCACCTATCTGACATGGCTAATTTAAATGTGGAGGATGAACCACTTTCACCTAAACCTTCCAACCTTTGCGAGGCATGTTTGGACCACTCCCCTGAATTGAATGATGATAGGATTCGGGAGATGGACGATTTACTTGACATGACTCTGGAATTTGAAACTACCCAGTTGAGGCTACAATCTGAGTTATACACTTTAGACGATTCAATGCCTCCACTGAGAAGCTTCAATGACCAGAGTCTTTATATCAATGCTCCCCTTATTAATCTCCAACTTGTCTGTGGCAGGAGCAAGAGAGCATGCGTTCATCCGCTTCTAGAGACGATAGAACCCTTGAGCAAATCATCACAGACTTCGATGCAGGAGACGAGTTACTCTCAGCTGAATTTTCCGATTCTTTGGACAATTGCGTGGCACACTTTTTAGATTCGAATGATCCTATGATTAAAGAAATAGTGGATGCCTTGCAAGAAACTATCGTGGTAGTTGTTACTAATTGAGAGAACCCTTACTCTGAAGCCCCTCCTTCCCCAGACCCTGAATGTTTACCATTGAAGGAAGAGGAGCTGAAAATTGAACTGACGTCTGGAACTTCAGAATGTGAATCGTATATACTTTGGATACCTCAGGCAAATTGACAACAAATTTTTGATGAGGTGTATAAGTTTCTCTGGAACACCATGCTCCAGGGCGTCTAAGCCTATTGCAAAAAAGGCTTTTGGATGATCTTGTTGAAAAACCTACTGAGAAACTTATCAAGATATTGGCTGAAAGAGGAACCTTGCGGCATGATCGGGTAGTTTTTTTTCTGTTTTCATAGGACTAGGGTAGTTTGCTTTCTACGTTGTTTTAGGATAGTTGTTTTTATTAGTTTCTCTCTTTTGTTGATTTGCTTTCATGCTGAGATATTTGTGGAGAAGCCTCATGATTCTTTCATTCAGGTACTATCTTCCCATCACTTCTCATTTACTTTCATTGTCCCATGTGCATTGCATGCTCACACCTTTTACATTGAGGACAATGTAGATTTTAGGTTGGGGGTGGGAGATTAGGTTTCCTAATCACTATTTTCTTGGTTTTGAGTAAAAATTGTGAAAATTTTTAAATTTTTCTGAAAATTCTTACGAATTTGAAGTGATTGTGATGATCATCTTGGATTTAGAATTACAAGATAAGTGGTGTTGGTAATTTATGACTCTTAGATTCCATTATTTGTAAGATTGCATAATTAAGTTTGAATTGTTAATCCACGATCAAGAAGTTTTAAACATTAATCGAGTCATGATTTCACAGGACATATCTTGCTTACACATTAAGGTTTCAGTTCAATATTGAAGGATTAACTTGGTAATCACTAAGCATGGAAGGAACCAGCCTGAAATATTTTGCCATCAGTGTATAAAGAAGAATTGAAAAGGTTGGGTGAATAATCTTCACCATAGGTTTGCTCCCTATAGGTGTGGATTCGATTTCTCATGGTTGACAGTTGGAAAGAGTTGGGGGACTAGTTTTCACCATAGGTTTGCTCCCTATAGGTGAAAACTTGATTCCCCTCTTGACATTCTTTAAAAATAAAATAAAATAAAATAAAATAAAAAGAGAGAGAGAGAGAGAGAGAGAGAGAGAGAGAGAGAGACTGGAAGAATGAAAGAATGACTTGTGAGGCAAGTTTTGGGTTAGGTTTAGTTGTCATAAATGATCTTGTTGGTTACCGATGCTATCATGAAATTGACGATTAGATCTCTTAATGCGGATAAGCCGAGATTACACTATACACTCATGGAACTCAATGTTTAGAATTGTTCTAATGGATGGGTTAATACTTTGAACTTGATTATGAAAGTGACCATGTGCTTGAGTCCAGCAGAAAGTAATACCCAACATTCATGAATTTTAGAATTCTAGGATCCGAATTGTTTTTAAAAATTCACCCGAGTTCGTAGAAATTGTCCAGCAATTCTCAACTTATTTTTCACATACTTTGCTCGGGACTAGCAAAATGCTGGTTGGGAGTTGTGTTGAGGGTCAAATATTACATATTAGACCCCAGTTATTGTCTAGATTTATGAACATGGTATTGTTTAACGGCCTGTTTTAGTCATGTTTGTGATGCAGGGTGTATTTACAAGCTTTGATTAGAATAAGATGGCAAAAGCATGGATTTAATGCTCACGAGTCACCAAGGGAAGGGACAGACTCCAGGGGACTAAGATCGACGAAATTACATGCCAGGGATCCGAGAAAATCAAGAAACTAAAGCTCAAGTGGCCTGAAAAACATCCAAAATGCAAGATTACTGGGTTTCCACCATCAGTTCAGTTCGAAACTTCATACTTAGCTTGAGGACCATAAATTAACCGTACACATCGAATTTAAGCTCTCAGATCCTGGTGGAAGTGGTCCAACGGGCAGATCAACCCATAAATCTCAATCTGGGGCCCACCTGATCTTTGAGATATGCTTCAAGTCTAGTACCAACACCTTAAATTAGATGATAAAGGGGATAAATGGATTAGATTTCTCAAAATATCACAGTGGGACCCACTTTCATGGAATGAGTGTGCACAGCACACATGCACTAAAGGTGCATTGGACGCAAGATACGGGTCAAACCACCTTTGACCCGTATCTTCTTCAAAAATGGAACTTCCGTTTCTCTGCTGCGAACCTGGACGTGTGTCCTCCGTGCGGACGATGTGAGCCCACCATCATGGTACAAACGGCTGATCCAATCCGTCCATCATGAATATGGGACTAAACTGAATAAACCCACGTTTACTCTATGCAACCATGCACACGCACGTGCCAACTAAGGAGGTCACAAGAAGGCTGCATGGCATTGTTCAAAACAGTGCAGCCTAATTAATTCCTTGGGGCCGCGCCATATATGGATCAAAACATGGTTTCTGGGGCTAAGATTCCGAGAGGAATCCAGTAGACGGAGGGGATTTCCTAAAAAAAATAACTGAAGTGGGCCCCACCATCACTTCAACGCAAGAGAGGCTTGTGGCGCACGCGTAATGGAGACCCGGTTTATCCGGGCCATTGAGCGACCAGGGACAGGATCAGTCCAATGATCCTGGTCGTTCAAAACGTCTCCAGGGACGTGCCGACTGAAGCCAAGAAGTGTGGATGTCTCAGATTCATCGTTCGTTGGCTGCAAGATGATCCGACGCAAGTTGGTTCCCAAGCTTGACGCATCGACTGACTGCTGGCTGCATAAAGCTCGATGGAGGAGTTTCTAAAAAGGGGGCTACACCGACTCTTGCAGAAGGGGGAATCTTTCTACAGCTACGTATAAAGAGAAGAGAAGGAAGGGAGAGACGGACGGCTAAGACGTGGGAGCAGTGACAGACAGATTTTCTTTTTATTTATTTTTTATTTTTTAATTTTGTTTGTTTAAGGGTTAGCCTCATCATGATGTGTTAACCTCTTAGCTAGTGCTAAGAGGTGAAGCTTGTAGTGTGATGGGATTCTGTTTACGGTTCTGATTCATGTCGAAGTGATTTTGATGCTAGTTTGATTAATAGGAATACTTTCTATTTTTAATAGTTTGTTGTGACTAAAATTACAATAGATCTGCAATGGCTGTGAATATTTGCTTCCCCTTTCTATGATGATGAAGTCAGGAGGCCCTATTGTTCACCATCGTCTCTTGGGCATGGTTGGATGTCGGTACCCTTCCTAATGTAACGCCCTGAAAATCGAGGGTCGAGTAGTAACTAAACTCTCGAGTTCCAGAACATCACTTATGTAACAAAATGAATGATGATTGAATGTTGACTGTATTATAGTGAACATGAGTGAGATTAAGCCAAAACAACATATCATACTCCAGAGACAATTAAATTTGCAAGCGGAAGACTGTGATAGATAGATAAAATATATAAACTATAATGAGTCTCCAGAGTGTGATAACGTTACCAGGTTAAATAATTACAAGTACAGTTCTAAAATATACCTAATGTGAGGAAGTGTAATGTCTCCTATCCCAAATATCATAGCCCCGTCAATACAAGTATCTGTGTCTTCAGAGACCCGTCAGAGAGTTACATGATAGGAGAACTCCTCCTCATCACCATAGAAGTAGTCCGGCTGCTTCATAAGCATCGCCATCATCCGAAATTCAACAACTGGGTTGGTGTGTACAACACCGTCCCGTAACGTGGGAGTGAGTGATCAACTCAGTGGAACAGTAAAGCATAGGTTAACATGTTATCAATCCAATCAAGCAGTAATGATAAAGCAGTACAAATCAAACAATTCTAATACTCTTATTAAGTACGAGAATGAAATGGCATGATGCTGTATGCCCTTGCCAAACCACCCTCATGCGACATTATCTTACGTTCGCGAATGCTTAACTCCCTCAGTGCGCCACATCTACTAAGCACATGCGGTGCAATGATGATCATGATTACCGAGTTATTATTAGTCCATTTCAAACAGCAGTATTAGAAAACTAAGGTACCTCCCTTGTATCATTCCCAAACATGATCCGTTCTAAGGTCGTCAGTCCTAGTTAATCTCATACTGGTTTGAGAGGCGTAGCGAAGGCATCACAAAGGGCTCGTCACCCGTCAGCACAGATACAGATCTCACCATATGCGGCTCAATTGTTGACCGTCAGCTCGAGTACAGGTCTCACCGTACTCGGCTCAATCACTAGCCGTCAGCTCGAATACAGGTCTCACCGTACTCGGCTCAACTCATACTCCAATTGCATTACATAGTTATAATCATAAAGCAGTTGAGCATGTTATGAATCGCAACACAAGCATGAGTTTATACATGTTCAATTCCTAATCACACAACAATCCAAGGAGATCATATACATAGTTAAAAGAGGTTGAGAATCATATCTCAACACCCTTATACATAACAATTTGCTAACTACTACTCATTCAGACATTTCAAGAAACACTTAAACAAACATGCATCAATATACATGACATATGTCGATCACATAGGCATTAGGCCAAATCCTTTCACTAGGGAGTTGCCCCAATCATAACACGCGTACACCCACGACGGATAGTCATAGCAAGCAGGAATCCAAGTTCCATATTCATTCAGTCATTTCCACAAACACTTGGGCCACACATTTTAGCATATATGGTGTCTATTGGCCGTGGCGTGATTTAGGGCAAATCCTTTCGTCAAAAGGGTATCGCCAATACAACAATCATGAATCCATGACAATTAGTCATGGCGAGCATGAATGAGGATTCTATACTCATTCAGTCATTTTCACAAACACTTAGAATACACTAATACAACATACATGGTGTATGTTAGCAAAACATGTATTAGGGCTATCCTTTAGCCAAGTGAGTATTTTATCCATGTATAATATATTACTACAGCAAATAATCATGATAAATGCATCTCCAAAATTTATACGTATACAGTATTTTCTAGAATACGCATTTTCAACATACATACTATATACAAGCAAACATATATTACGGCGATTCCCTTCGCCAAGCAATTATTTTATACGCACATAATATATTTATACGATGATTAATCATGATAAACACATCGCTAAAATATACATGTATACGGTACTTCTTACATTACCGTATTTCTACATACATAGTGTTTATTAGTAAACATGTATTTAGGCGAATCCTTTCGCCAAATAAGTATTTTATCCATACGTCATATATCCATATGACAAATAAACATGTCAAACACATTTCCATAAAAAATACGTATAAGGTATTTTATACGAATACCTAGAGTATGTGAAATTCCAAATTCTACAATTCTAATCGAAACTGAAAACGGAAAGCACTTTGTACATGTGCATTGCATGCAGATCATGAATCTATCATTATCGACATTGAAAGCGTTGAAAACCATAACCTATACACCTAAAGTCGCACCTTGTGTCGTAGAATCGTAATCTTGAGTCGATAGGTTCGCTAAGGTTCCGTATACGGGAGTTTGACAAACCTAAAGAACCAAACAAAGTTAGCTATTTCATAACCTACAACCTATACAACCCTAAAACAGATTAGGGTTAGGGTTTCTTACCTAGAAACGACGCCGGAATCGCCGGGAAAGCGATGAGAATCAGGCGGAGGAGCCCGAATAGCGGCAGGGAACAGTAGAAGGGAGTTCCTCCCACATCTCCCTCACTTTCTCTCTCTTTTCTCTCTCTCAAATCCAAATTCGTATGGCTGGAATGGGAGAGGGTTTAAGGTCCTTTTATAGCCTAAAACTTTTCCAAAATAAACTCAGGTTCAAGGGTTATTGCTATTATAAGCATTTCGGCGATGTTCCAGCTCAAAAGAGTGTTCTGATGGCCCCCCTTGAGCCAAACGTCAGACTTAAGCTCACCACACATGGATCTATGTGGGATTACGTTTTCGACTCGATCGGATTCCCAGATCGCACGTGGCGGACCACTTTCAGTTCAACGGTCAGTGGGCCACGATCCGAAATTCCAAGCACATGTAAATGTTCCTGAAATTTTTCTTAATCCGAGGGTGTAATTTAGTCTGATTCTGACGGTCTGGTTGCTTAATACTGATGCGCAAGCGAATGGTGCCAGATCACTATTCCAGATATTTATTTTGTAAAGGAATAGTATTTTTCACACACTCTTGCTCCGGACTTAAGCGAACAGCCGTGGGACATCGGCTGGATTTGATTTTCGAGATGGTTGTCAAGCCCAGCGAGGCGGTCCTAAGTCCTTAACTTCGTATTGTTTGGACTTCCGACGTGTGGTCCAGATCTGATACGGAGTTTCGATGTGCTCCCGAGAGCAGCCGGGTAATGAGATCGATCCTAGATTTTAGGGTAACCTAGCGTCAATGATTCTACAAGTTTTGGGTCTTGCAGATCGTATTTAAAGCGATTCAAACGGATTTCGTAGCTAATCTGGTTTCACACCTAGTTACTTTGTCTCATTTCTAAAGGATTTAGTCCTAAGTGATTTCTGGTCGAGGTGGTACTCAAGCCTTTGTAGTTTGTATATAAAGTGATCCAAGTTATACTACTTAGCTAGTTTAAGATAGTGTCTAGGGTGAAAGTTCTTAGAAAAATTGGAAGATCAAGGTGATGAAGGGTGAGATTTGTGAAGGAAATGAGTTCAAAGGCGGCTTTAGACTTTGGGATTCAGTTCTGACAAGTTAATGAGGTATTAGGATCGACCCATTACCTAAGGACGTCTAATCCCAGGTTGGCAAAAATCTGGGGCGTTACACCTAACCTTCATACATTGATTGATTGGTTGGTAATTATTTTAATTCTATTGTTTGCTTTGTCTCCTGGGCATGGTTTGGTGATGGAATCCATTCTAATTCATATACCTTTCATCTCTTGAAAATTAGATCAAAGTAAGTTCAGTTTGATTTTCATGGTTACACTCTTCAACCGGATAAAGATGAACTCTAAGTCCGGTTGAGTTTTTGACGCAGGCATTAGATCTCCCTGATCTCTACAAGTGGATCCTCTGAATCCCTAGTGTCCTCTCCTCTGAATTCTCTTAAGTTTTAGATAGTTATTTTACTATTATTCCTCAAATTACAATTGATTTAGATTTCATCTTAGGCCGGTTCTAGTTCTAATTAATTTCATATTATGTACAGGTTTCAGTCCCTGTGGATTCGACCTCAGTCTTACCGAGTTTATTACTGCATCACAACCCTATACTTAGGGAGTGAACATCAAGATGAAACCACCCATATGAAACACCTCAAGAAGGTTGTAACATCCTGAATTTTCACTGTTTTGGATTTCTAAAAATCCTTGAAATTTCTTTTTTGTAATTAACTTATTTTGTCACTTATTGACCATTGGCACTCAATGTTAGCTTACACACAAGTGAAACCAGTAAAGAACCGCACAAGTCTAATTAATCAACTGTATGAAGCTAACAAATCCGACCGATCACTTGAAAACTAAGTTTAGCCCTATGATTTACTTATATAAGGCCCAAATCTAACCGACCCATCGCTAACTAATTGAGACAATCATGACTAAACTAAATATCTAATCGAAGCCGAGTCAAATAAAGCCCAGATTTTGACTAACAGACCAAATCAACCTCATTACTCTTTTAGCCTAAAACCGATATGTAACGCCCTGAAAATCGGGGGTCGCGTATATACTCAACTCCCGAGCTCCCGGGGTCACTTATGACCGGTTTACATTAATATGTGGTTAATCTGGTTAATTGCGCAAATATGAAATTTCCTGAAACATGAAGAATCACCACACAAGTCTACTGAAATGAAAGAGACCGAAAGAAATACATACATCTACATATATACATGTCTAAAAGAATAAAAGGGGCACATGGTGCCACCCAACAAAATTGCAAAAAAAATAATGTGCCCCAAAAGAATAGGACTGAGCCCACAGCTCAGCGATCCGATCACACCTCACCCACTGGTGGGAAACCATCCATCATCTGGAAATAAGACAGCTCATCTTCCTCCTCAAAGCTCGCCTCCCAGGCTCCTCCAGCCCTGAGTCACCTGCATCTATGATTGGGTCTGGTTGGTGTTTTAAAATACCATCCCAGAGTGGGAGTGAGTGATCAACTCAGTGGATGCTATTAGTCTTAAGTTATAACAGGTATCAATTATAGCATGAACTTAATGAAAAGCAGTCAATCATATACATCTTGCTAATCTTATTAATGTGCATGCGTGTTAGATGGTATGATGTATGCCCTCACCACAACGCTCCCTCGAGCGACTCCATCTAACGATCGCATATGATAACACTCCCTTAGAGTGACCTCGACTTTCGAGTCGCCACCCTAACTAATGCGATGCAATGCGATCTTGTTAGCCGAGTTATTAGTTAAGTTCATTCATCCAGCAGGTTGGGGAATCTGATACACCCCACGTATCAATGCCCTAAACTGGTTGCGAGACTAATGACTCATCAATGTGTGAGGCCGAGGCCCCGCGGTCCGTGATCCCGTCGGGTTCCTCATCCCCGACTTCAAGCACATGAGGAGTACCGAGAGAAAGGGATCGCTCGCGGTCACTACAGGGAGGTGCGGTACCCCAGCGTAAGCCGACAGCTCGAACACAGTGTCCCATTCCACCATGCTCGGCTCACGAGACTGTGGACCAATTTTAAGTGGGTTATTGATGGGCTACAACTGTTGTAGGGTGGTTCAGGTTCCATACATTTGCGAGCAAATAGGGTTAACAAACAGGGTTAGTCAGACAGTAGGCTATACCACATGAGTCGGGTGAGTGTGAGACGAGTGACATCGGGCAAAAGGGACCCATGTAGTCGAACTACAGCCACTCGAACACACCCGTCCAAACCTACGGGTTTAGCCATAGCTAGTCCTACCGATGGGACTACCGTCTTTCCTTATGTTCCTGACCAACCCAAGGGTGTGAGGGGATCCATAACATGCCAATTCTATAGATTATCAACTAGCATAACGACCACATGTTCTCATGCATCTCATACACCATTCAAATTCTCATAGCAAGCAAGACTAACCATAACATGAAACAAGTGCATGTGAGTTGTGTGTGTGTGCGAGGAAGTTAAGCACTTCCTTCAATTCCAGAAATCATGTGCACAAGGGTAATAAATCATACACACATTGAAACACCACATATGAGGAAAAAGGATAGAGCAATCATGAACAAACTATCACCCATACATAATATCATGTGAAAGGCAAAATCAATACCAATATGAAAGCTAAGCATGCAATCCATACAATTCCAACAATATACAACTCCTCGGGTTTCTCTAGATTATTCAATCATAGCATCCAAGCAATCAAAATCATTAAACCCACACTAAAATTGGTGCTAGGCCACCTAAGAACAATAGTCCGCACCTTGGATTCGATGGAGACTTGAAAACGACCTAGGAGATGTGAATTTCGGGGTAGATCGGTCGGAATCCCTAAAACCAATCCTTGCATGTGAGAAATTTCATTTCAATCCTTTCTTAATACTCGGATCTCAAGAAGAAAGGGTGAGAGGTTCTTACCTAGATGACCAACGGATGAATTTGGGGTTGTGGCGGAGAGTTTCTTCTTGGATGAGGGGTAGGGAGTTGAAAGAGTTGAGTTTCCTTGGCCCCACCTCGATTTAGGGTCCTCCTTAGCTCTCCTCTACTCTCTCTACTCTCTTGCTCTCTCTTTACTCCCCTAACAATGGTGGTTGTGGTGGGAGTTATGAGCCGAGAGAGGTTGGTTATGGGTGGATGATGGAGGTTTATGAGGGAGAGGATTTATGGGTGGAGGATGTAGGAAGTTAAGAGGGAGAGATTGTTGTTGGAGAATGGAGAAGGGTATGAGGGAGAGGGATGCTTGTTGTTGGAGAATGGTGGGAGAAATGAGATAAGAGCTAGGGTTTATTTCCCTAGAGTTGGGCCCTTTGGCCTTAAGTTTCCCCAAATTCCCAAAATAGCCTTCTAGGATTCCATATAGGTTTTTGGGGCGGTCCTACCACCCCTCTAGCTACCAAATTCGGTGTGTACATGTCTCATAGCCTAATGAGGGGCCATGCAAAATTTGAGATCAAACGGATGAACGAATATGGGGGTTGAGCATAGGGTTTCAATCTTTAAATGGCCCTAGGAGGCCCATTTTGATTGATGGGGCATTTCTGGTGGCCCTCTGGCCACGAAACTTATAGGATAGGTGCTCTATGTCCCAATGAAGGGCCATGCAAAATTTGAGGCCGATCGGATATGGGGTTTGGTCGCATGGGTCTGATTTGCGATCAACTGTCACCGTGCCAGGATCGGGTCCCAGACTTCGCGAGCGGACTTAGGCAGACACGTTAGACCTTCACCATAATTTTGGAAGAAATCCAACAGCGGATAAGCTCGGAATCCCCACTCCATTGACCCATGCTAGATTTTCATAATGGCCTTGGAGGGTTGCATTTGGCAAGTGCCGCGGGGATGGCTTGGATAGTTATCTTCTAGGCGTCCACTGGGGTCGTGGCCCGCAATGGACCCCAAGCCCAGCAAGACAGACATCATTCTATAGTTTTGGAATTAGTGGTCCACTAACGAGCGATCTAGAGCTTGTTTGGAAAATCGGGGCATTTCTGGAATGAATTTGATAGTGAGATTTCTCGTGAAAAATGATTAGGGTTTGGATTAACTATGTTTATAGTATGGCCTATTTATAACTAGTGAAGGTGGAGATTTAGTCATGATTACTTTAAACCATTGGGTTTAGGACAAAGGAGTAATGGGGTTGATTTGGTCTATTAGTTAAGATTTGGGCCTTATCTGACTCGGCTTCGGTTAGATATTTAATTTAGTTATATTTGTCTTGATTAGTTAACGATGGGTCGGTTACATTTGGGCCCATTGCGAGAAAATCATGGGACAAAACTTGATATTCAAATGATCGGGTGGATTCGTTGGCTTCCTACGGTTGATTAAATGGACTGGTGCGGTTCTTTACTGGTTCCACCCGTGTTTAAACTAACACTGAGTGCTAATGGTCATTAAGTGATGTTATAAGTTAATTAACTAAAAAAATTTCAAGGATTTTTAGAAATCCAAAACAGTGAAAAATCCGGGATGTTACACGATAGTTTAGAGTAATCATGACAAAATCCCCACTTTCACTTGTTATAAATAGGCTACACTATGAACATAGTTAATCCAAACCCTCATCATTGCCCATGAGAAATCTCACTACTAAATTCATTCCAGAAATGCCCCAATTTTTCCAATAAGCTCTAGACCGCTCGTTGACAGGCCACTAGTTCCAAAACTATAGAATAATATCCGTCTTACTGGGCTTGACATCCATCGCAGGTGTCGGACATGGGTATTGTCCAGAACCGCTCAACTTGAGCCAAAGGGTGAGTGCATGAGAAGTGCAAATACCCTAAAGGAAGAAGTTGAAACTTAAGTGAATTGAGTTGTCCACTCTTAGGCAAATTTGAAGATTTTGGACCATCGATTTACGACTAAACTTCACACGTGGAGTAAGGATATTTCCCTACTCATATCCATATAGCCACGACCCTGATCGACCATCGGTGACTGTTAAATAGACTTCTCATTATATCTGTCTATTAATGCATTCAAATGGCGGGCCAAACATGTCCATACGCAGATGTCATTAGGGCTAATTATCCTACGATGTATATCAATATGTATACCATAGTGGGCCCTAGAGCTTAGAAAGACCCACCCATAGGTCTAGTATAGTAAAAACCTAGCCCTTGGGGGCAGACATTATAAAACGGCCTCATTTGGGTACCCCCTCTCCCTATACGATTTTTGCCCTAGAGAAAAGAAAGAGAGAAAGAGAGAAGAGAGAAAAGGGAGAAAGAAGAAAGGAAGAAGAGAGGAAGGGAGAGTGAAGAAGGGAGAGAGTGTTTGTGTGGGTGAGGGAAATGTTGATGCTTATAGGGTTGATATTTCCTCAACCAAAAAAGTGGCTACTACAAAACCTCCACCAAACCCACCCATGCCAAGAAGCGGAGGTAAGAATGATATATTTTCCCTACAAAAGAGCAAACTAGTGTAGATTTCTAGGCATTAATGTTGTCTTTCTTAATTTGATTTAGGAATTGACGGTTTTACCCAAATCCCCAAACCTTAAGATCTCAAATAATGGAAATCTCCTCTTAAAGTGCGGACTATTATACTTAGGTGGCCTAACACCAACTATACTATGAGTCTAATGATTTTGATTGCTTGGATGATGTATTTGGAGAATCTAGAGCAAACCTAGGGTTTGGACGTTTGTTTGGGGACTGTATGGAATTGTATGTTTGTTTAAGTTCTCATATATTGTTGTTTATGCTTCTCACATGCTTAGGTTACAATGGATGATTACATGTTCATGTCTGTATGATTTTCTCATGTGATGTTGCTTTGTAACATGTATGATTTATTAACTCTTGTGTATTTTGGTCCTATGATATGTATGAAATGTTTAGCTTCCTTACTAACCCATACAACACACATGCACCTTATTTCACAACATTGTTAGCTTTGCCTTGTAGGAAAATTTGAATTGTATGTTGGGAAAATATAAAAATATGTCATTGTTTATGTTAGTTGATAACCCTGTTAGTTGACATATTATGAATCACCACCGAAACCCTTAGGTTGGTCAGTAATACGAGGAGAGCGAAGGCGGCCCCGTTGGTAGGACCGTCTTGAGGCTAAACCCATGGATTTGGGCGAGTGCGTGTGGGCGGTAGTAGTTAGACTACATGGGTCGCTCGTACCAGATGCTGTTCCGCCACGTGCTTGCCTGAATTCATGCGGTCTAGTCTACTGGCTGACCAACCTTATTTTGTTAACCCTGTTTGCTCAGATATGTATGGAACATGGAACACCCTACAACCGTTATAGCCCATCAATAACTAAATTGAAATCGATCCACCGCCTCATAAGCCAAGCATGGTGGAATGGGACACTGTGTCAAAGCTGTCGGCCTACGATGGAGTGACGCGTCTCCCATGTCATGCTCCAAACTCAAAAAATGGGCTCACAAAATTTGCCGAATACGGTGCTGACAGCCTTCGTAGTGCCCCATTCTCAGCTCCCGACAATCATATGCCAGATTCCGATCCTGGGATCCTACAATGAGGATTTTCAAAATGATTTATTTTTTTTTGTAATGGAGCATAATCACAAGTTTACCCAAATAACAAAGGCAACATCATCATCACATATCTACTAATATAATCATTTGAATACAGTGCTGAAAGAAAAAACATATGTCAAAATCAAAGCTCCAAAAGACAGCTACATGCTCAAAGTTCAACGCTGCTGGAACCTAACGCCACCTGCACGCATCTGTCGTGCATAAGCTTATAGAAAGCTTGGAGGGTAGTGAAAGTGTGCGTAAGATAAGTGCCAAGTAGACAATAAAGCCCATAAATCATACATCATTGAGATAAGCAAAAATACTGACAAGATCATACGATATCAGAGTAAGCGAAAATATACTGGTAAGTCCATGAATCATTCAATAACAGAATACGCAATGCGGTTCAGCTATGCAAATGTGGAAGCCAAATATCAGGTGCCGATGATGCAATGCAATATACAAATCCTGTTAAGTCCGTCTAGGCCATATAAGTGCAAAATATAGTAACCCAAAATACTAAGTATTACGGATGCAATGTAATATGTGATGCGAATGAATGACCATGCTGGAATGTGAAGTTGGGATGATAGTACATAGTATTGCAAGCTATGGGGTCCACCACAAGGGACTTCTATTTAAACCAGTCTCATACCTAAATTTGGATAGTTCGACTCAATGTGATAAACTCCTGATCTCAGGTTAGTCAAGCGCCCAACCGAAATCTTGTCATACGAAGGTACACGTAACAAATAGTTACACAACACTAGCCCGAGTGGATAGTGAATTAATAAATGAATGGATATGCAATTCTTGCTCAATAAGTCCACATATCAGTACGGTTGCTCTCTGGGAAAATCATCGAGGTCGATTACACTCCACACCGACTGCCTCCTCCCTAGTTGCATAGCCTAGTGAGTGGAAGAGACCTCACTATCCGCCTTGCCAGCAGTCTGCCAATACCTACTCGGCTCATCGATAGCGGACCCATTTACGAGCTGGTCATACTCAGCCTAACTTATAGCCCACTCACTCGAGCAGATAAGGCCACACCCCCTTCCAACCGACCACGACACAGTGGGAGACACGGCTTCATGGTATAGGCACTGACGCTCATATTCAACTCGGTCTAGACGTTGGAGCATCTTGTGGTACCAAGGAGGTTCTGGAATTTTCACCCGAGGACATCCTCCATGCTCACAGTGCTAGAACCAAGCATTTTCAGTGTCCTATCTAGCCATCCACGATGTGTCTGTGGAGGCCACGACCTTGATGTCGTTAGGGCATATAATGATCAAGTCACATATATACGAGATGCATGAGTCATACTATCCAGTCATGCAACAAATTAGAAATTAGAAAAAGTTAGAAAAAGTAATTCTATAAAAGGGATTACCAAATTAGAAATTAGAAAGGGATTACCAAATTAGAAATTTAGAAAAAGTAGAGAATTTCTAATTTAGAAAAAGTAGAGAATTTAGAAAAAGTAGAGAATTTAGAAAGGGATTACCAAATTAGAAATTTGTGTCAGGATCCTATAAAACAGGAAACAGGTTAGTTTCTAAAAATAAAATAAAAAAACTTTAACCTAAAGTTAGTAAAATCCTAATATTAACCTAATTCTAAAACTAATTAATCTCAGAAAACGTAACAGTCAATCTCCAGCAACTGCGTCAAAAACTTGTTTACTCCCCAAGTATAGGGTTGTGATGTAGTAATAAACTCGGTAAGACCGAGGTTGAATCCATAGGGACTGAAACCTATACGTAACATGAAACTAATTAGAACTAGAACTAGCCTAAGATAAAATTTAAATCAATTGTAATTTGAGGAATAATAGTGAAATAACTATCTAAAACTTAAGAGAATTCAGAGGAGAGGACACTAGGGATTCAGAGGATCCACTTGTAGAGATCAGGGAGATCTTATGCCTGCGTCAAAAACTCAACTGGACTTAGAGTCCATCTTTATCCATCCAGTTGAAGGGTGTAACCATGAAAATCAAACTGAACTTACTTTGATTTAATTTTCAAGAGATAAAAGGTATATGAATTAAAATAGATTCCATCACCAAACCATGCTCAGGAGACAAAGTAAACAACAGAATTAAACTAATTACCAACCAATCAATCAATGTATGAAGGTTAGGAAGGGTACCGACATCCAACCATGCCCAAGAGACGATGGTGAACAACAGGGCCTCCTGACTTCATCATCATAGAAAGAGGAAGCAAATACTCACAGCCATTGCAGATCTATTGTAATTTTAGTCACAACAAACCATTAAAAACAGAAAGTATTCTTATTAATCAAACTAGCATCAAAATCAGTTCGACATGAATCAGAACCATAAACAGAATCCCATCACACTACAAGCTTCACCTCTTAGCCCTAGCTAAGAGGTTAGCACATCATGATGAGGCTAACCCTTAAACAAACAAAATTAAAAATAAAAAGAAACTCTGTCTGTCGCTGCTCCCACGTCTTAGCCGTCCGTCTCTCCCTTCCTTCTCTTCTCTTTATACGTAGTTGTAGAAAGATTCCCCCTTCTGCAAGAGTCGGTGTAGCCCCTTTTTTAGAAACTCCTCCATCGAGCTTTACGCAGCCAGCAGTCAGTCGGTGCGTCAAGCTTGGGAACAAACTTGCATCGGATCATCTTGCAGCCAACGAACGATGAATCTGAGACATCCACACTTCTTGGCTTCAGTCGACACATCCCTGGAGACGTTTTGAACGACCAGGATCATTGGACCGATCCTGTCCATGGTCGCTCAATGGCCCGGATAAACCGGGTCTCCGTTACGCATGCGCTACAAGCCTCTCTTACGCTGAAGTGATGGTGGGGCCCACTTCAGTTATCTTTTGGGAAATCCGTTCTGTCTACTAGATTCCTCTCGGAATCTTAGCACCAGAAACCATATTTTGATCCATATATGGCGCGGACCCAAGGAATTAATCAGGCTGCACTGTTTTGAATGATGCCAAGCAGCCTTCTTGTGACCTCCTTAGCTGGCACGTGCGTGTGCATGGTTGCATAGAGTAAATGTGGGTTTATTCAGTTTAGTCCCCTCTTCATGATGGACAGATTGGATCAGTCGTTTGTGCCATGATGGTGGGCCCACATCGTCCGCATGGAGGACACTTGTTTAGGTTCACAGTAGAGAAACGGAAGTTCCGTTTTTGAAGAAGATATGGGTCAAAGGTGGTTTGACCCATATCTTGCGTCCAATGCACCTCTAATGCATGTGTGCTGTGCACACTCATTCCATGAAAGTGGGTACCACCGTGATATTTTGAGAAATCTAATCCATCTATCCCCTTTATCATCTAATTTAAGGTGTTGATACTAGACTTGAAGCATATCTCAAAGATCAGGTGAGCCCCAGATTGAGATTTATGGGTTGATCTGCCCGTTGGACCACTTCCACCAGGATCTGAGAGCTTAAATTCGACGTGTACGGTTAATTTATGGTCCTCAGGCCACGTATGAAGTTTCGAGCTGAACTGATGGTGGAAACCCTATGATCTTGCATTTTGGATGTCTTTCAGGCCACTTGAGCTTTAGTTTCTTAATTTTCTCGGATCCGTGGCATGTAAATTCGTCGATCTTAGTCCCCTGGGGTCCGTCCCTTCCCTTGGTGACTCGTGAGCATTAAATTCATGCTTTTGCCATCTTATTCCAATCAAAGCTTATAAATACACCCTGCATCACAAACATGACTAAAACAAGCCATTAAACAGTACCATGTTCGTAAATCTAGGCAATAACTGGGGTCTAATATGTAATATTTGACCCTCAACACTTGACTGAATATCAAAATAAACCATAATAAATTGCCCAATAAAGGTTTCAGAACTTGTTTCATCAACCCCATGAATGTGCTAGGCTTGTTCGAAAGACCAAAGGCATGACCATCCATTTGTACAGTCCTTCATTGGCCTTAAATGTTGTCTTCCACTCATTACCCGGCCGTATTCGAATCTGATGGTAGCCGTTCCTCATATCCAATTTAGAGAATTATTTCACGCCCTCAAGCATGTCCAACATATCATTCAGTCGTGGTATAGGAAACCTGTATTTTATGGTGATTTTGTCGATGGCCCAACTATCAACAAACATGTGCCAATTTTCATCTTTCTTAAGAGTTAATAGAGTAGATATGGCGCATGGGCTCACGCTTTCTCGGATGAGACCCTTACAGATCAGTTCCTCCACTTGTCCTTGCAGAATTTCACACTCCTTCGGACTCATCCAATAGTGAGGACAATTTGGTAAGCCGAACCCAGGGACAAGGTTGATATGATGTTGGATATCTCGCATGGGAGGTAATCCATTGGGAAGGTCATCAAGCCAAATTTCTTTAAACTCATGCAGTAAGGGTTTTAGTTCATAAGGGATGTTAGTGGGATCGAGTTCTTTCCCTTTCATAATTAGTGCATAGGCCTATCCTGTTTCTTTGGATTCCTCCACAAAGTCCTGTATGTTTAAGAGAAAATGACCATCTACTTTAGAAGTTCCAGGTGGTCTCTCTAGATCCATAGGGGCCAATATAGCTTTCCAATCGTCCTTAACGAAGATATACAAATTATCTCGCCCTTTATGAGTGGCATCACCATCGGATTGTTAGGGTCGATCGAGTAGTATGTGACATGCTTCCATGTCAACCACATCACATACTACTTCATCTTAATAATGTTTGCCAATTAAAAAAGATATGGTGCATTGTTCAGTTACCTTTGTTTCATTGACCTTATTCATTCAACCGATTGTATATGGTGAGGAATAACGCTCCGTTTTCAATAATATTTTTCTACCATTACCCTAGAGATAATGTTCTTGCTGCTCCCACTATTGATAATCACATCACAAACTTTTCGTTTCATCGTACACCTAGTTCAGAATATGTTATGTCATTGTGGGTGTACTTCTTTCCTTGGTGCATACAAAAGTCACCTCACGACGAGCGATTTGCCATGATCCTATTGAACCTAGCCTGACTTGTCCATTTTGTCTTCTATAGCGTGCCCTGGTTCCTCAATACCTGGAAACTCGTTGGCATATTCAGCACTACCATCATTTATGGCAAGGTTCACCACTTGTCGCTGGGGACAAGTATTTGATAAGTGACCTAGCTGGCCATAACGAAAGCAATGGTCCCTCATTGGCCTAGCATAGGAGTTTAGGATCCGGCTTGGGCCAACAGCAGTTGATAATCCCCTTTGGGGTTCAGTTTCTCTGCTTCCTTGATCTCAATTCACGGGTGCAGGAGATTGAGTGCATGCTCCTACGGGCTCCTTCCCCTTTGGTTGTGAAGTTCCTCGGGGTGAGCTTGTCACAGTAACCCTAGCGGTAGGATATGTCTGTGTGTTGGGACGTTCAAGTTATACTTCCGCTCAGGTAACCAACTTGATTGCATCGTTCATTGTCTAAACAAAATGCATCTAGACTCGATCCTAAATCGACATATGCAATCCACCATTGAATCGGGTGACTTGTTGCAATTCAGTTTCGGCCAAATTGTTACGCGCCGCTAAGCAGTAGAATTATTCTGCGTAATCTTTCACCGTCCGACTACCCTATTGACAATTTTGGTATTATTGGAATAGTACCTAATCATAATTGCTAGGGAAACATCATGCGCGTAGCAGTTGCTTCATCCGTTGCCATGTGTGGATTGGTGCCTTCATATTTTCTCGCCCGTGTGAGTGGTAGTTATTCCCACCAAGTTGAAGCTCCACCTTTCAACTTATAGGTCAAAAGCTTGACCTTTTTTGCTTCATGAATGTCTATATAGTCAAAGAATCCCTCAACCTCAGAAAGCTAATCGAGGAAATCCTTAGTTGGTCATTGAAGCTAAGAATATCGACCTTCATCTTGAACTCCCGATCTACCCAATCGCCACCTTGTCTGGGATATTGGAGGACTATGTCGTCGACCTCCTCATCCTTGGATCCTCCTTCGCAAGGGATTATTCTTTGGTTCGTTGCTAGCATTATTCCGCTATCAGGGTGATCACGAGTTTCTGTAATAGGTGGCGGTGGATTACCACCATGAACACGAAGCTGCCCTAGGGCCTCCTCTAAGCGATCCGCTATGCGATCGATGGAAGCCTGCAACCATTGCATGGCTTCTCGATTCTCTCGTTGCGCTGCTTCGAAAGTTGTCGCTGTTAAAGGTAAATTCTCTAAATCACCGTCCATAGGATTGTTGTCTGACCCGTCGTTAGAAGCCATAGATACGAAGAAAAGCCTCGTTCTGATACCAAATTAATACAAGGGAGGACATGAGGTTGAGCACCGTCTTCCTCAAGAGGATAACTACTCCAAATCCATGGAACTTATTTGGACTCCTCATAGAGTCTCCTCGAATCCACAAGGAAAAGAATAAGAAAATAGAAAATAATTTCTATAAAAATCGAAATTGATTGATGAATGAAATAAATGAGTTCACAACCCTTTAAATAGGGATACCAAGCAATGGGAGAGAAATCAAAATCAAATATAACTAAAACTCCTAGACTTCGCAACTTACTATAAATAATAAACTTACTATTGATAGACGATCGTCATGTCTACTAGCGCACAAGGTTTTCTGCCAAAAATAGTAAGTGTCCTGTTTGGCTTCACTAAGTTATTCTCCTAATTATTCTAAGCTCTTTTCACGATAGGCGCAACTCCTAAAGCTCAATGGATGAAGAGTTATAATCAAACTAAGACTTACGATTTATAGTAAAAACAGAATTAAAATAGGGAAACGACCGTTGATCTAGTGGTATTTCGCAAATCCGACTTACGCAACCCGACATAGTGGGGTTGGGTGGCTAAAATAGCTTGGTCTACCCTCAAAATCATATTTTACGTCTAATAATTCATTCGGATTGCGAAATATGCTTGATTTAAGGTCCCATGGTCCGGATCACTTCTGTCGTCGACTGGGCCTTTTCTGATCCATCTTGGCCATGAAACTATCCGCAACCCTTTCTACATCATGAAATGACTCGACGAAGTGTCCCCTAGTGGCGAGGAAGGTATAGATATGAAAAAAAAATACCCTTGTATCTTCATTTTTATGTTGCTTAGTGAGTGTTTGATGAAATACCTATAAACTGATGTTGTTGTTTTACATTCTGTGAGAAATTAAAGGTGCACTCCATGTATTTGAGAAAATACTGCAAAGGCTCGATCTCGGCTTGAACTAGCTCGAGCTGCTGACTGAGCCGAGCTGAGCCGAGCTGGCCAGTCAGGCTCGACGACCGAGCCGAGCCAAGTTCGATCAAGGGTCAGCTAGTGGCCAAGCCGAGTCAAGTTGTGCCAAGCTCGACTCGGCTCAACTAATGTACACCTCTCCTTCTATTATGAATTCCCACAGCCCATTTCAGTTGCTTGATACTCAGCTTTTTGTACATATGACAATATCGTAAAAAATTCGAACTGATGGTCCCGTAGTCCTTACCTTGGATGCTCTGTGTTCAATAATTCAAGCCAAATAGATAAATTCTAACCGTTGGATTGGATGAGTTCTTAGTTAAAAGATGGACGGTCAAAGGAACTTTAGTTTTAAGTCCTTTGATTACATTGGTTAGGATTGTAGATCAGTGCGTTCACTGAGTAATGGCCCATCTAAGGTATAGCTTACTTGATGATAGGATCTCATCTTGTACACATTTGACTCGTGTGTTGAAAGGAAGTCATCAAAGGGTCACCCCACGGAAAAGGGCAAACGCGAGGAGTTATGCTTTTGGAAAGTGCACCTGCATCGAAGCGGATTGGGTATACTGATTAAACTCTGTAGGGTCCACCGTGATGTATATGTTTTATTCACACCATCCATCCGTTTTACCACCTCATTTTAGGGCATGACACCAAGATTGAAGCGTATCCACACCAAGATTGAAGCGTATCCAAATCTCAAATGGACAACAAAATAAGAAACAATGTTAATTGAACACCTATTGTTGAAAATTTCTTGGGGTCCATATAAATTTTGTATCAAGTTAATGTTTGTATTTTTCCTTTATTTATGTTTGTGTGACATTATGAACAAGTTAGACGACAAATATATTGGAACTCACGAAAGCACACAGAGTAAAATCAAACAAAGTAATTATAATCGTACAAACAAACCCAATAAGAAGGTATTTTGAATTTTATGTAGAAAACTATTTTTGGAAAAAATCACAGCACAAAGGGACAATAATGCACTATGAAAGAAATGTTATAAGAGATAGTAGATCTTAGCCGATTTGATTAACTCTCGAATCTCCTCTGAAATCCCTATCTATGCCCTTGAACTCTTTAGAACAACTTAGAAATTCCTAATTCTCTCCATAATCCCAATTACACTCTATATATACCACCTAATCTTAATAGAAAATAAATCGCGCACTTATGCAAAATTATATGTGCCTTCAATGGGTCCTTTGATGGTATCGATAGCCATCAAGGACCGGTCAATGACATCGAGTAACAACCTCCAAAACTATCGAACAATCAACTAGAATTTTTCTAAATTTTCTCGATGGGATCGATCATCTGTCGATGGCATCAACATTTGCTTGATGAGATCGAGTAGTCTGTTGATAACATCAACAGACCTATTACAGACAGATTTAAAATATTAAACAACATAATAAACACACAAATGTGGGCTCTGCGAAGGTTTAACTGTTGATGTCATTATCCTTATTCTTCTTTGTAGGTCTCCACTTGAGCTTTGGATATGCTTCAATTTTGTGCTCTTGTAATAAAATGAGCCAAAAAAAAAAAAAAGGATTGACAACGTGGGTAGGATATATACATCCACATTAGGCCCGACAGCCAATACACAATCTACTTCCACCTGCATCATCCCTCAAAAGTCAAAACGAGGCAGATGTGTGAAGATTAGAGCCGCCCATCAAGTCATCCTATATAGCACACCTTGATCCATAGTTCAAGTGGCAGACTGAGTGAAAGATACTTCGTTTCAACGCTTAAGCCTTGGTACCAATCCCCCAGTGGGGGTGGCTAACAGTGATGTGTGAAGTGACAGTGGAGTGTACCAACAAGCAAATTAATTTTTTATTTTTTATTTTTTAAAGTCATCCTATTCAGTAGTTATTTTGTGGACTATTGGTGAACAAATGAAATGAATGGTTAATAGTAACAAATCTAACGATGCAAAATCTGACACCCACATGATACGTGCTTTTATTTTGATACAAAACAACAGGTGTTATTCGATTAGATGAATTATACTAAATAATCTTCTTCAAGATTTTATAACAAAACATACAAGATAACTATTGTTCAATAAATTTTTTTAATTCTTTTATTTATGAGGTCGAGCACCGTCTTCCTCAAGAGGATAATTATTCGAATCCACGGAACTTCTCTGGACTCCTCACGAGAGACTTTCGAATCCACGAGAAAAGAGAGCGAGAAAAATAGAAATAAATTCTAAATAAATTGAAATAGATTAATGAATGAATAAAAAACAGTTCACAACCCTTTAAATAAGGGTACTAAGCAATGGAAAAGAAATCAGAATCAAACTACAACTAAAACTCCTAAAATTTGCGACTTACTATAAATAGTAAACTTACTATTTATAAACGGTCGTGATGTCTACTAGCGCAAGAGTTTTCGGCCAAAAATAGTAAGTGTCCTATTTGGCTTCACCAAACCGTTCCCCTAATTATTCTAAGCTCTTTTCGTTGGACGCAACTCCTAAAGCCCGACGGATGAAGAGTTATAAACAAACTAAAACTTACTATTTATAGTAAAACGAAATTGAAATTGAGGAAACGACCATCAAATCAGGGGTTTCTCGCAATTTCGGCGTCATAACCCGGCATAGCGGGGTTGGTTAGCTAAAGTAGCTCGTTCTACCCCAAAATCATATATTTTTCGTCGGCTAACTCATCCGGAAGATAACTGATTTAAGGTCGATGGTCCGGATCACTTTTCGCCGACCGGGCCTTTTCTGATCCATCTTTGCCATGTAATTGTCCGCGACCCGCTCTACATCAATTACTATCTAAATAAATTCTATGAAATGAAATTTAATTTTTTTTCAAAGCTTATAAAACTAATATTACTATTTTTATATACATTCATGAACGAACACACACACACACACACTCTCTCTCTCTCTCTCTTTATATATATATATATAAAAGCTTGCCCGTGCAACACCTACGGTAGGGATTGATTGATGAACGGCCCTAATCTCATGCATTGTTTCCACATGTAAGTGAGTATACGTTAAAACTCAGTCAAGGGAGTCCATTAAGAATTCCTCTACAAAACACGGAAATGGATTGGCCACTCCCCTGCCACCATCCCGGTGGCTGATGGTCGGTGCTCTATGGGACCACCATGATGTATGTGTTTCATCGATTCCATTCATCAATTTTAAAAGATCATTTTAGGACTTGGTTACAAAAATGAGAGGGATAAAAATCTCAGGTGGACCACACCACAGGAAAGGAAAACAGTATTGATTGGATAAGGCCCACTGTACTGTTTATTTGACATCCAATCGGTTGATTAGGTCATAAGTTCCAGATGAAGGTAAAAAAATATATATATATTAGCTTGATAGCCCCAAAAAGTTTTTAATGGTTGACATTCATTCAACGCTTATTCCTGTAATGTGGTCCACTTGAGATTGGGATATACCTTATTTTTGGTCTCATACAATAAAATGATCTAGAAAAATAGATGGACGGCATGGATGAAACACATACATCATGGTGGACCCCAAAGAGCACCGACCATCAGCCATTGGCTGGTCGCAGGGGGAGTAGCCAATTCGTTTCCACAAAACACTATCCATGATGGACGCGGATTTCCTGCGAAAGCCTTTCGCAGGAAGTTCCTGCGCAAGGATGCAGGGTGGGGCCACCACCATTGTTTTTGAGAAATATACTCCGTTCATCCGTATTGCAAGATAATTTTAGGACAAGGTACAAAAAAAGAGGTGGATCCAAGACTCAAGTGGGCCACACGAGAGGAAACAGTAGGGATTCAGTTAGAACCATTGAAACATTCTTATGACCATAAAAGCTTTGTTTTAGGCTAATTTTTTTGTATTTTCACTTCATCCTTGTGTTAATAACCTTATAAACGGTTTGGATGGCATATAAACATCAAGGTGAAGCCCAGGAAAGTTTCAACGGTAGGTATTTCTTTCCCCAATTTTCCCTCTCGAGTGGCCCACTTTAGTTTTGGATCTACTTCGTTTTTGGTCGATTTTCCAAAAATGAGCTCACCAAATGGATGAACGGAGTACATTTCTCAAAAACATGGTAGTGGCCCCCACACAGCATTCTTGCGCAGGAACTTCCTGCGAAAGGCTTTCGCAGGAAATCCGCGTCCATCCATGATGGAGTAAAATTCTAGCACTGAAATGTATGCAGTCACCCTAAAAAGAATTCACTTGGTATACAAGTAATTCAAACTGACCAAATTATAGTTGACCGTTTAGATATATCATAAATTAAAATTTATACTTATCTAACCATAGGATTGGTGCACATTTATTCAACGGATGAGATTAAAAAAAATAAAATTCAATGATCCTGTTTCAGTAAACGAGCCTCCACTAGTGAGAGGTTATGATTATTCAACTAATTTTATCACGGAATTTTCACTAAGTTACAATGTTTTCCACAATTTAGGCGGTTTAGCGGCAGTTAATGTAAGGTACAGCTACACTTTTTAAGTGCCCGTGTATCAAGCATCATTAGACTCTGGAGTATCAAATAACTTCCCTGAATTATATTCCGAGATAATGACAAAACCTTTTACCCAGCGGTTTTTACGAAGGAATACAAACTTTAGTTACCAACTTAGACTAACAGGTGCGGACAGCGACTTTGAGGACGAAACTACCTCTCCTTTCACGGAAACGGATCGGGTACTCCCCCTGCCACCCGCCAATGGTGGATGGTCGGTTGTCTGTGGGCCCCACCATGATGTATTCTATTCATCCATGCCGTCCATATATTTTTTCGTATCATTTTATGGTATGGGACCAAAAATGAGGTATATCCAAATCTCAAGTGTACCACATTACAGGAAACAGTGTTGAATGAGCGTCGATCATTAAAAACTTTTTGGGGGCCCACTGTGATGTTTGTGAGAAATCCTCCCCGTCTAAGTTCATTCGTAGGTCCCAAAGACCTGGATGAAGAAGAAAAACAAATTTCATAATGATCCAAAACTTCTATAACCCCTAAAAGGGTTTCAATGGTAGACATTCAATTCCCCATTGCCTTTTACAGTGTGGTCTACTTGATAGTTAGATCTATCTTATTTTTCGTCTCAAGCCTGAATATGAGCTCGCTAAATAGATGGATGGTTTGGATATAACACAGACCTCATGATGGGACCCACAAAAGGCGTTGGGGATTACAACAACAAAAGAAAAAAAAAAAAAAAAAAAAACTTATGGCTACGGTTTTTCTCTTGCTGTTGTGGATTCCACGATTCCAACCACGACCTATCGCTACGGTTATAACCGTAGTTATAGCTATATCCGTGTCTTCTTCTTTTTCTTCTTCTTTTTCTTTCTTCTTCTTCTTTTTTTCTTTTTTTTTTTTAACATGGAGAATTATATTCTACCTACATTTTTCTCTAACACATATTTATATAAATATGTATATATAAGCGTATAAAAAAAATTATCTCTTTTTTTCATTTCTTTCTTTATTCATATAACAAGAATGTCTTCTAAACCAAAATTAATTACTTGACGTACCATATATGATTTTAAGGCTAAAAGTTGGGCAGGCTCAACCCAACTAACCTGTAATTGACCCGACATTGGGTTGGGCTTGGGCAGGGTGTATCAAGCTTGGTCTTGGGGTTGGGCCATACAAACACCAACCCGATAAAACTTGGGTTGGGCTCGGGTTGAGGTCTTGGGTTGCCTGACCTAACACGAACCCAATTATTATATAAGTTCCTTATAAATTAATTATAATTGAATGCAGATCATTTGTATTGATGGCAAAAGAAATTCCAATGCCTCCCCTCAAGCTAATAAGATATGCCAGATTTTCCTCTCCTAAATAAATTGCTTGATACAAAATGCGACTTGTAATAGAGTAGTTGTCCTATATTTTAGCTTGTTTGTTTAGAAAAAAAAAAAGCATGAAAATGATTGTGAAGTGAAGGTAATTGACCGTGAAATGAAACGGAATCACCGGAATTGAACGTGAAATGCATAGAAACGACCGTGAATCAACACGGAATCACTGTGATTGACCGTGAAATGCATGGAAACGACCGTGAAGGGAATTGACCTTGAAATGCATGGAAACGACCGTGAATCAACACGGAATCACTGGGATTAACCGTGAAATGCATGGAAATGACCATGAAGTGGAGCGAATTAATCGTGAAATGCTTTTATTGGTCCACATCATTTTCGATGATTCATCTCACATGTAGACTCCTACATGTCAATATCACATCTGGGGACAATATATACATTGACTTCCCTTTCCAGAGTGAAATGAGAAACGGAACTGCCTGGATTGATCGTGAAATGCATAGAAATGACCTTGAAAATCTTTGAACTGGGGGTTATTTTAAAAATCCAAACATGATGGGAACTTGAAAATCTTGGAATTTTGGATAAGAAACAAAAAAATCAGAACACGATGGGACCCACGACAAGAACACATTATTATGGGCTATTGTGCTAAGCTCATAATGAGCGGGCCAAACTGGAAATTGAGCGGGCAAACATGGAAATGAGCGGGAAAAACTAGAAATTCAGTGGGCCAAATTGGAAATTGAGCGGGCAAACATGGAAATGAGCGGGAAAAATTAGAAATTCAGCGGGCCAAATTAGAAATTGAGCGAGACAAACTAGAGATTGAGCGGGCCAAACTGAAAATTAAGTGGGATAAACTGGAAATTGAGCGGGCCAAACTAGAAATTGAGTGGCCAAACATGGAAATGAGCGGGACAAAGGAAATTGAGCGGAACAAACTGGAAACTGAGAGGGCTAAACTGAAAATTGAGTGGGCAAACATGGAAATGAGCAGGACAAACTAGAATTTCAGCAGGCCAAACTGAAAATTGAGCGGGCCAAACTGAAAATTGAGCGGGCCAAACTGAAAATTGAGCAAGATAAACTGGAAAATGAGTGGGCCAAACTGAAAATTGAGCGAGCCAAATTAGAAATTGAGCAGGCAAACATGGAAATGAGCGGGACAAACTAGAATTTCAGTGGGACAAACTGGAAATTGAGTGGGCCAAACTGAATTCCTACATTCCCTTGCTCAATTACTATGTTCCCTCGCTCTATTTCTAGGTTCCCTCGCTGAATTCCTAATTTCCATAAATCCAAGACTCACTCTCAAACAAATTAAACAATGAATGCCAAAATTCCATCTCTCAGAAAAAGAAAAAAAAAATGTCCAAGAAAATGTTGATTTCCAATTTCTAAAAGAAATCATTCAAAAACAAAATAACTACCAACTCAAAAGTCTCAAACAATTCTAGCGTTCAGTATTAAACTACAAAACAACACTGATTCCGTTTTTGTTTAATCTGATACTCTCACCACCACATAAATGACACACTAATGCCAACAAGAACCATATCCCACAACTTACAAACAGTTACAAGTTCAAATCTTTGAAAGTGCAATGGCCTCAAAAACCCCCATGATCACCACTAGCAACTACTTTTCCACTCCCAAATTCAACCAACCACCCAAAGATTTGAATGCGGGGTTCGGGGTTGGCCGGGTAGGCTGGACAGGGGTTCGGGGTCGACCGGGGTTGGACAACGGTTCGGGGTCGACCGGGTGGAAATGACATTCACATCTCAATTGTAGTGTGTTTTCTTTTATGTTTGTATTCTTTTGGCTTTGGCCTTTCTTTCAATACAACATTCCACAAAATTATCCTTTTATCTCAATACTTAGCAAAGCAAACTCATTTCTAATTCATTCATTTGAGGATCTACCCTGTTAACATTCACATTGATTTTTTTTTTTTTTTTTTTTAGGTCCTTTACATTTCAAATTGAGCAATGAGCACCATCCTATAGCTTCCTATCAAATGGATGCTTATAGATGAAGAAATTGTTTAATAGTCTAAATTTAACTTTTTATTTTTTAAAACTTTTCTTTTTAATTTTTCTAAAATCGGGTACCGAGCTTCTAATCTTCGAATTGATGCTTTAAATGTTGTTTTGATATTTGCAAATGTTGTGGTTGTGGCTGGAAATGGGCCTTAAACAATTCCTTGCAGAAGAAATTTTGAGAGGAGAAGCAAGAAATGGATTATATGCCTAAAGGGGGATCTCCAGCAAGGAAAATATACATATAAGTTGTAGTATTGACAAATGGCTGACAACAAGTAGATAAGTGCAACCCACTTATATTGACAAATGACTGACGACACCCGACTTGCACATTGGACTCTCGTTATGTCCATGTGGTTGTAGAATTTTCTTCTAGCATCAATATGTGGCTATAGGATTGTTACCTGTAGCATAGGTGTGTATGTTATTGTCACAATTATAGTGGAACACCATATAAATTTCAGTTAAAATTCCTCACTTTTACATGCCAATCCAAACAGATAAAAGGGAATAGAATTGCATATTTTCCACAGCAACTCTTGCAACATTACAAGCAAATGAGAAGGAAATGAAAATTCAGTGGTTTTACCTAGGGAACAAATGCTTTCAGATTTCACTTTTCTTTTCCATTTTCACCTTTTTGATTCACCCTATCCAAACAGACCTTAAGGATTTCAAGTTTGATTTCAATTCCAATACATGCTTCCAACCAATTAATATTTTCTAGAGGGAATTTTGCATGCTTGTTCTAGAGTTTTGGGGTAGAAGAAGAAGTAGCCCACCTAAGAATTACAATGATTGTTTCAAAACTGGTTTTGACAAGAGCTTCAATGGCCCTCTCTTCGTTAGGTTCAGAGCTGCAATGGCCATCTCTCTTCCTCAGGTTGAGAGCTGCAATGGCCCTATCTCTTCCTCAGGTTCCCTCTCTCTTCCTCAGGTTCAAAACCGCAATGGCCATATGAATCAAGGTACAAAATCTCTCTCTCTCTCTCTCTCTCTCTCTCTCTCTCTCTCTCCTCTCCTCTTTTTTTTCTTGTTATCGATCTAAACCTGGGCCAATTCGATCTGACTCGGTTTTCCTGACTAAGTCGGACTCGGATCAGTTTGGCCCGCTCAATTTTCAGTTTGGCCCGCTCAATTTCCAATTTGGCCCGTTCAATTTCCAGTTTGTGTCGCTCAATTTTTAGTTTGGCGTAATCAATTTCCAGTTTGTCCCGCTCAATTTTCAGTTTGTCTCGCTCAATTTTCCGTTTGGCCAGCTCAATTTTCAGTTTGTCCCGCTCAATTTCCTGTTTGGCCCGCTCAATTTTCAATTTGGCCCCCACTTAATTTCTAAACTAAAAATTGAGCGGACAAACGAAATTTGAAGCCGAAAATCAAAATTAAGCTGAAAATCGAAAATTAAGCGCAAACCGAAAATTAAGCGGACAACTGAAATTAAGCGGCCAAATCAAAATTGAAGCAAGACAAACCGGAAATTGAAAGCCCTGAAAATTGAGCAGACAAACCGCTGAAATTGAGCCCTAAATCGAAATTAAGAGGGACAAACTGGAAATTGAGGGGGACAAACTGAAAATTGAGTGGGCCAAACTGAAAATTGAGCGAGACAAATTGGAAATTGAGTGGGCCAAATTGGAAATTGAGCGGGACAAACTGGAAATTGAGCGGGATAATTAAACTAAAAATTGAGGGGGACACTGAAAATTGAGCGAGACAAATTGAAAATTAAGCGGGCCAAACTGGAAATTGAGTGGACCAAACTGATATCGTTCCAATATGACCCAAATCCAACAGCTATAATCCTACTTGTCCTGTTACAATACATCAATGACCCGTTGTAGCTGACCCCATTTTAAGATTGGGACGTTGACATGCTTAGATCTAGGTCATTTTAAGATTGGGTGTTACATTTTCGCAAATCAGACTGTTTGGGTCATGAAATAGACCTGACCCTTATAGTTAATATTTGTATGCATGGGTCACACCACGTAAGGAGATAGAGATGGCTTTCTGGGGTAGGTGAGGCATATGTTCTAGACCCATCTGATGAATGGTTGACATCTCCCACGCGTTTCATCATAGTGGAGGAGGAATCATGTGATGATTAGTACACATCTTTCGACAGTATAAACCGTCTTTCATCTCAAATAAATGAAGCACATAGTTTGTTAATCCAGACTGTTGGTTTGTTGTGTCCAACGGTGGATAGAGCAGGTCCCAAAAAACCTGTCATTTGAACCTCCCAGCTACCAATATCTAGACCTTTATTTTTTTCAGTTAAATGTGAACCGTCTATAGTAAACTAAAATAAAAAAGCTAATATTGTCCTATCACGTAGAATTTTGACGCTTAGTCCAGTTTGTCCCGCTCAATTTCCAATTTGGCCTGCTCAATTTCCAGTTTATCCTGCTCAATTTCTAGTTTGGCCCGCTCAATTTCCAGTTTTTCTCGCTCAATTTTCAATTTGGCCTAGTTTGGCCCGCTCAATTTTCAATTTGTCCGACTCAATTTCCAGTTTGGCCCGCTCAATTTCCAGTTTGTCTCGCTCAATTTCTAGTTTGGCCCACTCAATTTCCAGTTTGGCCTACTCAATTTTCAGTTTGGCCTGCTCAATTTCTAGTTTGGCTCGCTCAATTTTCAGTTTGACCCGCTCAATTTTTAGTTTGTCCCGCTCAATTCCCAGTAAATTCTCTTCACTTCACGGCCATTTCCATGCATTTCACGGTCAATTCACTTAACTTCACGGTCATTTCCACGTATTTCACGATCATTTTTAGTGATTCCGTTTAGATTCACGGTCATTTCGATGCACTTCATGGTCAATTCCACGCATTTCACATTCAATTCGCTTCACTTCACGGTCATTTTCATGCATTCCAAAGTCAATTCCGGCGATTCTGTTTAGATTCACGGTCATTTCCATGCACTTCACGGTCAATTCCCTTCACTTCACAGTCATTTTTATGCATTTCATGGTCAATTCACTTTATTTCACGGTCATTTTCATGCATTTCACGGTCATTTCCATGCATTTTACGGTCATTTACAACGTTTCTGTTTAGATTCACGGTCATTTCGATGCCCTTCACGGTCATTTCCACGCATTTCACGGTCAATTTGTTTAACTTCATGGTCATTTCTATGCATTTTACGGTCAATTCCGACGATTCCGTTTAGATTCACGGTCATTTCGATGCACTTCACGGTTAATCCCCTTCACTTCACGGTCATTTCCATGCATTTGACGGTTAATCCCGGCGATTCCGTTTCCAAGTTTTATCGGATTGATGTTTGTATGACCCAACCCCAAGACCAAAACCGATACATCCTTCCCAAGCCCAACCCAATGTCAGGTGGGTCACAGGTAGGCCGGGTTGAACCCGCCCAACTTTCAACCTTAAAATCATATATGGTATGTCAAGAAACTAATTTTAGTTTAGAAGATATTCTTGTTATATGAATAAAGAAATAAATGAAAAAAAGGAGAGAATTTTTTTTTTATGCTTATATATGTGTGTGTGTGTGTGTGTGTGTGTGTGTGTGTGTTAGAGAAAAATGTAAGTAGAATAAAATTCTAAATGTAAAAAAAAAAAAAAAAAAAAAAAAAAAAAAAAAAAAAAAAAAAGAGGAAAATTTTTTTTTTAAAAGAAAAGTACAATGGATTCGGCTATAGCTACGGTTATAATCCGTAGCCGTAGCCTTTTGTTTGAATCAGGCATCAACCGCGGATTCCGTGATCCATTCCCAAATCCTACGGCGAGTTGCGGTGGAATCGCGGAATCCACGGTTCATCACAGATTCTGTTTTTTTTTTTTTTTCTTTGAAATTTTTGTTGCTTTTGTAGGCCCCACCATGAGGTCTGTGTTATATCCAAACCGTCCATCTATTTGGCGAGCTCATATTAAGGCTTGAGACGAAAAATAAGACAGATCTAACTATCAAGTGGACCACACTGTAAAAGGCAATGGGGAATTGAACGTCTACCATTGAAACCCTTTTAGGGGTTACAGAAGTTTTTGATCATTATGAAATTTGTTTTTCCTCTTCATCGAGGCCTTTGTGACCTTATGAATAGATTGGATAGAAAATAAATGTTATGGTGGGCCCTACAAAATTTTTAACGGTGATAATCAATTTCCCTGCTGCTCTTTGTGGTGTGGTCCAGTTGATCTTTGGATATGATTTTATTTTTTTTGGATGATGCTCCGAAATGATCTCGAAATATGGATTAACGTTGTGGATATGATAAATATATGGCCGTGGGGCATGTAACTTTGATCTCTTTTAAGCCGTTCATACAACTCTCAGTTGGAGGAGCGTCAGCGCTCGTCTTCGCAGTGAAAAGGAGCGGTAGTTTCGTCCTCAAAGTGGCTGTCCGCACGTGCTAGTCTAAGTTGGTACCTAAAGTTTGTATGCCTTCATAAAAACCGCTGGATAAAAGGTTTTGTCTACAGTGGTCATTTTCTCTTATATTACAGGCCTTTACTTTCTCAGAGAAAAGCCACGCATGAGGAAAAAGAGTAGCTGGAAAAGGAGATAGCTTTGACGGGCTTTAATGAAAGAAGTACTGCATACTACCACATGGAGTGGATTGCGTCCTGCCCCGGTGGGGCCCAATGCAATGTATGGTTTTTATCCACACCGTCCACCCGTTTTGCCATCTCATTCTAGGGCATGAGATCAAAATTTAAGGATAGCTCAAGTGGACCATACCACATGAAACAATGGGATTGAATGTATACCGTTAAAACCTTCTTATGGCCCACCATGATGTTTATTTGACATCCGACCTGTTGATAACGTCACATAGACCTTGGGTGAGGAAAATCTCAAATATAAGCTTGATCCAAAACTTCCTAGGCCCCAAAGAAGTTTTCAACGGGCGTTCAATCCCCACTATTCCTTGTGGCGTGGTCCTTAGATAAGATTCAATTTTGGTCTACGAAATTCCTGTGCCCGAGGTTGTGTAGAGTACACTGAGATGTTCTTGATAAATCCAGTTCGTCCATCTGTTTTGAATGACCACAATAAGACAAAAAAAAAATAATAATAAAATAAAAAAATAAAAATAAAAAAGAAGAAGAAGAAGAAGAAGATCAGATAGATCTAAAACTCAAGTGTGCCACACCAAATGAAACAGCCGGAAAGGAAATATCAACCGTTGAAACTCATGTTGTTTATATGTCATCCAAACCGTTTATAGGGTTATTACCATCCAGATAAACCGTAGGCACAAATATCTTCCTGAGACTAAACTTTTGTCACGCTAAGCATTCAATCCCCCACTGTTTTGTATGGTATATGGCCCACATGAATTTAAATACACATAGTAATGTGTTCTTTCGAAACAGGTGGACTGAGTGGAATCGTCATGGACATTTCTGTGGGCCCACACAACCCTGTGCCACGGGTAACCGGCAATCCGGTTTCGTAGAAAAGAAGAGCTTTTTAATGGGAAGGGATTGCCTATGACCTGGGGCTTGTACCTGCGACTGTATGATCCAAAACTCATATGGGCCACGCTACACGAAAACAATCCGGATTGAAAGTTTTGTATCGGGAATGTATTTTTTACTATAGTTTATCTGGGTGGTATCCTATGAACGGTTTGGATGGCATATAAACATCGTGGTCAGCTCCAAGAAGGTTTCAACGGTGGATGTTTCATTTTTTACTGTTCTGTTTTGTGTGGCCCACCTGAATTTTGGATCTGCCTGATTTTTCGGGTCGTATAGTACTGTGGTCTTTAAAAACAGAAGGACGGAGTGGATTTGTCACAGACAACTGTGGAGGACTCCACACAGCTCTGGGCAGTCCCGGGGTCACAGGCAATCCGCTCCCGGCTTTAATGGACATTGATGGAAGGAGTACGTAGTCCGAATCAAAGAAGAAGCCGAAGCACGGCCAGGACAGACATGGTCCAAGCAGAGGCTCTGTGGGGCCCACCATGATGTATGGTTTTATCCACACTGCCCATCCCTTTCTAGATCATTTTAGCATTTGAGCCCAAAAAAAAAAATAAAGTTAGATCTAAGGTTTAAATGGACCACACCCACACGAAGAAGCGTTGATAACGACGCTTGCCATTGAAACCTTCCTAGGGCCCACCCTAATATTTATTTGTCATCCACCCTCTTACATTGTCTTGGATGAAGAGAAAACTCCCAGGAAATATTTAACGGTAGGCATTCAATCCCCATTGTGGTCCACTTGAGCCTTACATCTACCTAGGGTTTTTTACGTCATGCCCTAAAATGATACGAAAGAATAGATGGACGGCGTGGATAAATGCCGTACTCACGGTGAGCTCACACAGCCCCTGCTGGACGGACGCTGATTGCGTCCTACCCCCGCCCGTCTCCAGCTGGGAACGGGCAGGTGCTTTGATTGGCCACCGTGATGTATGGATCTTATCCACACCGTTCATCCATTTTTTTTCGTTTCATTTTAGGCTAAAAGCCCAAAATTTAGGCAGATCCAAGGCTCAAGTGGACTACACAATGGGGATTAAACTCTTACCGTTGAAAACTTCTCGGGCGAAGTAGAAGTTTTGGATGTAGCTGATATTTGTGTTTTCTTTTCATCCGGTTTATATAACGTAACTTCATGAATACGTTGGATGGCAAATAAACATCACGGTAGGCGCAACGGTGAGAATCATTATCACCGTTGCTTCCTGTGGTGTGGTCCACTTGAGATTTGAATCTGCCTCATTTTTTACTTATAATTTAAAATGATACGAAAAAAATGGATGGACGGTGTGGATAAGACCCATACATCACGGCAGCCACTCAAATCTCCCGCCCGTTCGCTGCCTCGATCGAGTCTGCCCAAGGCATGGCAGGAAGCAATCCGCTTCCATTCTGACACATATCTTGCGTATGAACAAGTATCCAATGAAACGGCGTTGCATGTAGATATGGGAATCCTAGATATGGAAATGAAAAGACGGTCGGAATCTGTCAGATAGAAAAACTATAAATAATGAGTAGGATGTTGATATTGTGGCTAAGGGTGATGGATGACAAGCCCCCACATGCACATTACTTACAAATTGTATTTAAACTGGTTCCAATTTAGATGGCCCAAAAATGGCTCTTGCCTTATTATTTGACTATAAAATCTGTGCATGATCATTGGATTATTAAATATGAAAAATATCCAATAGTTCGTTTCAAACAAGTGTTCACAAGTAAGAAGTTATGAATATTCAGCCAATCTCATTCTCGGGCTGTTTCTACAATGTAGTCTATTTAATTTCAATTAATAATTACTCACTTGTGCAATTTTTTAGTATCTGTGTATCAAGCATCATACTTAGTCAGATTATCAAATAATTGTCATTAGACCACACCACAGGGGGGTAATGGCGTCCACCATTGAAACCTTCTTAGGCCCACAACGATGTTTATTTGTCATCCAGCCTGTTCATAAGGTCACACAATGAAGGGAAAACACAAATATCAGTTTGATCCAAACCTTCTGTGGTCCGAAAGAAGCTTTTTCAATGGTAGGCAGTCAATCCTCACTGTTTCTTGTGGCGTGGTCCACTTTATCTTTGGATCTAATTCAATATTAGGATTTTTCCCTTAAATGATCTGAAAAAACGGATGAACGGTGTGGATAAAACACATACACCATGACGGGTCCAATAGAATCCTGACACCACATAGATACGTGGTGTTAGGGTCACCACGCAATCCGCGTCCTATCTTGAAGTCGTATGAACCTCATGCTCTCCGTCGCGAAGTCACGTGCAGCCTGAAATCTCGCACATGCAAAAAACCTGGGCTTTGAAATTCTGCTTTCTTCCTTCCTTCTCGACCACTGAAAGGAAAATGCCCTCGTCTTGTCGTTGAATTTCAGTTTCGCCACTTGTTTTCTCGAGAACAGAAAAGGGTAGAGAAGAAAGGAAAATGCCCTTGTCTTGTCGTTGAATTTCAGTTTGGCCACTGTTTTCTCGAGTACAGAAAAGGGTAGAGGAGTAGTGGCTTCAGCTTCTCTAATTACTCAGCGGCCATGTCTAACGTACGCATGTCTTATCATACTCCCATGTCTTATCATACCCCCTTGTCCATCCAGATCTATCAATCTCCCTAGAATTTCCCATCGGCTTCTTGAAGCAGTCTATTATCTTCAAGCGCTAAACACAGACGCGCTACAAGAGTCAGCAGGACACATAATCAGCGTTTCCCTTCGGTGGGCCTTACTTTTCACGTGTTTCTGACCACCCATCGGGTAAGAAACACCTCCATATTAAATGTAGACCGTTGATTATGATTTTCTACCATCCATTTATTAACCATGCACTGCTTCCCACCTTATAAACGTAGAAGCCATATCCTGACTAATATCTATGTTTTCTATCACATGAGCGTCTCAGATCTGATCAATATAAGATGTATTCGATGGTGTGATGCGTTTCGTATTTGGCGCTTGTTGATGGACTTTCTGAAATTAATATTCTTCATAATCGAAAAAGACACAAGGGTCCATGTCCCGTGATCTTGGACGTTACTTTCCCATACCCTGCAAGCTATGTGGGCCCCACGATGTCTGTGTTATATCCGGACGCGGATTGGGTACTACCCTGCCCGGCCTGAGTTCGGCACCGGTGGGGGCTATGAGGGGCCACGATTATGTATGGGCTTTATCCACACCGTCCATCAAATTTTCCATATCACTTTAGGTTATAGGCACAAAAATGAGGCGGATACAACATTTAAATGTACCACACAACGGGGATTAAATGGTTACCGGTTGAAATTTTTGTGGGAGCATAGAATTTTAGATCAAGTTGGTTTTTAATTTTTAATTTTTAACTTTTGCCTTCATCCAAGTCTACGTGACCTTATGAACAGGTTGGATAGCAAAGAAACATCACGGTGACTCCTATCAAGGTTTCAATGGAGGGTGTTATTATCTCCCCTGATTTATGTGGTGTGGTCCAATTTATTTTTGGATCTGCCTAATTTTTAAGATTATATCCTAAAATGTTATGAAAACATGGATGGACGGTGTGGATAAAATGCATACATCACCGTGGCCCCTCAGGTCGAGCCTGTGCTGGACTCAGGACTGGCCGGGTAGTACCCAATCCGCATCCGTTATATCCATATCCACTCACTAGCACGTTTGAGATACGTGATCTCAAAATACTCGAGCTCGCCACGTCACGGTACAGTGGGGATTAAATGGTCACAGTTGAAATCTTCTCGACGGCACATAAGTTGATTTTATTTTTTTTTATTTTTTTTTTATTATTATTATTTTTTAAGCTTGTTAGTACACCCCACTGGCAGTTGACACTTCACTTTTAGCCACCTCCACTAGGAATGGAAACGGATGGCTACTGCCCCTGCCATCAGCCAATGGCTGGTGGTCGGTGCTCTGTGCACCCCACCATGATATATGTATTTCATCCATTCGGTCCATATATTTTTATAGATCATTTTATGGTATGAGACCAAAAATGAGGTGTATCCCAATCTCAAGTGGACCACATTACGGGAAACATTGTTAACTGAACATCGACCATTAAAAACTTTTTGGGGTCCCAAAAAGTTGAATCAAGATGATTTTTATTTTTTTCCCTTCATCTGGGTCTGTATGACCTAATCAACAGATTGGATGTCAAATAAACAGTACGTGGTCCTTAGGAAGATTTTAATGGTGGATATCCAATCACTATTGTTTGCCTGTGGTGTGGTCCACCTGATATTGATATTCCTATTATTTTATGTAAAAAGCCCTAGAATGATATGAAAAAATGGATGAACGGAATGGATGAATCACATACATCATGGTGGGGGCCACAGGGCACCGACCAGCAGCCACGGGGCTGGTGGCAGGGTGTAGCCAATCCGTTCCTACTAGGGATCGATACCAAGACCTCAAGACTCAAGTGTTGAAACTGAACATAAGTTCTGACTGAGGCGTATATTTATGTTTTTCCTTGATCCTGTGAACGTTTGAATGGCATGTAAAAATCATGGTGGGATATGGGAAGGTCTTTAACGGTGGAGATTTTTCTCCCTACTATTTCGAGTGATATGGCCTACTGGTAGGGCGCTCTCTCCACAGTACGTATTAGGCAGCTGTCCATCTAGTGGGCCCTATCCCTATCTTTTCTTTTCTTTTTTCTTTTTGGGTTGTTAGCTTTTTGGTACACCCACGGTCGGATCACACTTCACTGTTAGCCACCCTCAACAGGGAATCGATGCCAGGAACCGAGGTATTTTTCACTCAGTCTACCACTCGAGCTATGGATCTGTGTTCCCTATCCCTACCATGGATGGCTATGTTTCTAAGACTTTTGGAAAACCCAATCTGTCAGGATTTATCGGGTCTTGGTATTGAATGTTTGATTCTTGACTTTAGTCTCTACCATTATTAAAAGGCCACTGCTCAAATGACCATCGTTTGGTTGATATTACCATGCGTTGAAGTTGTGTGGGGCCCTTAATGATTTGTAATGCCATCCAACCCGTCCATTAAATTCAACCCCAGGTTACATAGCCCTAGATCTAAAAATCCATCCGATGCATGACTCAGGTTGGCCACACCAAAGGCAACAATGTTGGACACTGGGGATATTAACACCAGCCGTAGAAACTTCTAGGTGGAATGCCGGATCTACCATGTTGAGCACATGCCATCCAGCCCGTTCATCAGGTGGGCCCACTGGTATAAATGGACACACCAAAACTTAGGCCACTCAACATATCATGGATAGACCCCACACAGATATAACAGATGGTAATTACCATACGTTGGAGCGATACGTGATTATCCATTAAAATGAATATAAAAACCTGGTATTCCAGCTTTTTTTTTTTTTTTTTAATAATGGTTGTCTTATGATGAAGAATTGTACCATACATCCATACTCCACAAGAATACTGTCCGTCGCTGTACCTTATCATGCATGTATCTCAATCCAAACCGTCCAAATGTGGATCAACATCTGTTCGGGTTGGTAAATTTCTTTTAACCACGTTCCATGCTTGTGGTCCCCTGATGATATTTTGGAGAAGGGGAATTGCTTGATGAGCGGCTCTGATATCTTTCACGTGTGCCTTGCATCGAAGTTTAATGCGAGTACACTTACAAAACTACACTTCTTATGATCCCTGTTCTCGCGAGAGGTGTGAAATCTGCATGAGTGTTGTACCTTACTGCGGCTACCAACCTGCAGCGCAGGGGATACGATTGTCGTGTTTAATAAAGGGAGTGCGGATTGGCTGGTGTACCACACACCACCGACCTGGTTGGTGTGGGTACGTGCAATGTGACGATGAGTTCCGACGCTCGTCGAGGTCAGAGTTATTGAACTAACGGTTGAAAGGAGATCAAAGTTATGTGAGCCCATAATGATGTATTTATTATATCCATACCGTTGGTCTACTTGGAGAGATCATTTTAGACCATTATTCAAAAATTGAATTATATCAAGAGCTTAAGTGGACCACACACAAAATAGTAGTGGGACAATAATTCTTTAAAACATCCATAGTTCCTACATCACGTTTGCTTTTCATCCCGTCCGTTCATAGTATCTCATCCGTTCATAATGGCACATAGATCTGAATGAAAAGGAAAAAACAAATATTATATTGATCCAAAACAAATATTCCACTTGCACCGTATATGGTATTACATTCGCAGCATATGACATTTTAGGTTACCTGTGTTTCTGCAGTTATATGGTCTATATACGGCATCTGATATTTGACTCTTTATGACTCATCATTCATATAATTGATCTGTATTGCGTATTCTAATATTGCTTAACTCATGGACTTGTCAGTATTTTTGTCCGCTTACTCCGATAACATATGATTCATGACCTTGCGCCTATTTCGACATTGTATGATTATGATATTGCGTTGAATACTTGGCACTTACCTTGTGCACACACTTACACCACCCTCTAAGCTTTATATAAGCTTATGCACAATAGATGCGTGTAGGTGATGTTAGGTTGTAGCAGTGTTGAGCTTGAAGCATGTAGCAATCTTCTGGAGCTTGATTTTCGATTTATGTATTTCCTTTTCAGCATTGTACTCAAATGATTATATTAGTGGATATGTAATGATGATGTTATCTTTGTGAATTGGATAATCTTGTGGTTATGCTTCTTATGAGATAAATATACGTTGGAAAATCTCCTTTTAAGATCCCAGGATCAGAATCTGGCGTATGGACGCTAGGGGCCGAGAATGGGGTACTACGGATGTTGTTAACCCGAATTCGACAATCGGGATTCCTGTGAATCCGATTTCCGGATTTGGGGCGTAACAGAAGTTGGTATCTTAGATTTGTTTAATTTTTTTGCTTAAGATTGATGAACTCTTCAAATGGATAGATGGTTTGAATATAAAACATACTTCATAATGAGACCATGACATGTGGTGATGTTTAGACAATGGTATCAAGTTGTATTAAATGGGATTACGTTACTAATTCCACTTTGAAAATCGGAATGGCATGTTTGGAAGGAGCCTGAGATGGAGTTTAAATTAACTTTTAGGCTTTGGAAAACGAGTCTTGTGTCGGAAAGTGTGAGATTAGATTACTAATCCCACGATAATGAATTTTTGCTTCATCCATGTTCAATTCAAATGCAATTTGAAAGCAAATCTTGAGATTTATTTTTTAATGCATACATTCCAAACATAGTATTAGAAAACATGGGATAAACTCAATCTAGGGATAATACTTTACACATGCATTTATTGTAACCTTTACAACTCCATCCACCTTAATCCCACCTAATGCAGCTGGCCAAAGAGGCCTCTAGGGCCCGTTTGGACGAAGGGATTGAAAGGGAGTAGTGTGTAGTGGAAGGGATTCGCCAGTCTACTCCAAGGGTGTACGGGCGACAGTATGTTTGGCAGGGCGACGAGATAAGGCGGACGGCAGGAAATCCGATCTTCTGCTGGATTCGGCAGTCCGGGCGTCTTCTCCTCTCTCTCTGGATTACGCCTCAAGCCCAATCCCAATCCCGTCCGCAGTCCCTCGTACAGACAGAGTGGATAGGATGGAAGAAGGGTTAAAATGGTGGGAGTGGTGGTGGGAGGTAATATTTCGCGCGCTGAAATCTGCTATATATGTTTTGTCTTCTGTAACGAAGATGGCCATTACAGCCATGAACGTTACCATCGCACTAGCAAGGTACATCTTCCTCCTTCCTCCCGGTAGATAATGTTGTTGAAACTTGTATAATGCATACATGCATGTCACCCCACCTGGCTGTGGCAGGGTGTAACACCCTGAAAATTGGGGGTCGTGCATACACTCAACTCCCAAGTTCTCAGGTATCACTTATAACTAATTTTACTGTTTTGTGTTTAATCCTGTTTAATGAGCAGCATAGAATTACTTGAAGCACGAATCACAAACACAACCATTCTACTGACATAGAAGTAGCAAAATATATCTATACATGTCCAAAAATATGAGTGGGACACATAAGGCGTCGCCCAGTAAAAATACAAAAGAGTGATAAATCCAAAAGAATGTCGCTCTAAGTGCACCACTCAGATATCCAAAATAGGCTACAAAAGCCTATGGTGAGCCACCCATCAGCTGGAAATAGGACAGCTCATCCTCCTTGTCAATGTCAGCACCGCTCGGCTCCTCGAACTCAGCGTCACCTGCAACTACTAAAGAGTCTACTTGGTATTTTAAAACAGCGTCCTAGAGTGGGAGTGAGTGATCAACTCAATAGGTGTTATTAATCTTAAGTTATAACAAATATCAATTATATTATGAATTTAATTAAAAGCATAACATTCACAGATCTCTAACTAGTCTTGTTAATGCATATGCGTGTATTATGATATGATGCATGACCTCGCAACAACACTCCCTCGAGCGACTCCATCTAATGATCGCGTATGACCAACCACCCTTATTGTGACCTCAACTGTCAAGTCGCCAACCTAACTAGTGCGATGCAATCATGATCGTGTTAGCCGGGTTTTTAATTAAGTCCATTCAAATAGCAGATTGGGGAAACTAGTACACCCTACGATATCAATGCCTTCAACTGGTTGCGAGGCTAATGCCCCTCAACGTGCGAAGCCAGGACCCCGCGATCTTTGATCCCATCGGGTTCCCCATCCCCGATTTCAAGCACATGGGGAGGGCTGAGAAGTGGGATCGCTCGTGGTCACTACGGGGAGGCTCGTCACCCCAGAGTAGGCGCACAACTTGGACATAGTGTCTCATTCCACCATACCTGGCTCTTGAGGCAGTGGATCGGTTTCAATTAGTTATCAATGGGCTTCAGTGGTTGAAGGGTGCTCCAGGTTCCATACAGGCATAAGCAGACAAGGTTAACAAACATAATTGGTCAGTAAGTGGACCAGACTGTGCGAGTTTAGGTTAGTACGAGACGGACGACATCGGGTATAAGCGACCCATGTAATCCAACTACTGTCACCCGTTCGCATTCGCCCAAATCCGTTGATCCAGCCTCAAGATAGTCCTACCAACGAGACCACCTTCTCTCACCTTCAATTTCCTGACCAACCTAGGGATTTGATGGTATTCAATAGCACTTCATCAAGTTAGGAAATATCATCTTATACAAGTGATGTCGTGTAATCATGCATTAATTAAACATATAAATTCAGAATTTGCTATGAATATAAACTACTAACAATATTATGAAATAAATGTGCATGTGTGTTGTGTGGGTTAGTGAGGAAGCTAAGAATTTCATATATCGCATAGTACAAAAATGCACAAGGGTTAATGCATCATACATGCTACAAGGAAACATTGCATAAGAATCAAACAAGGCATGAACATGCAATATCAAATTCATACCCAATCATGTGAGAGACAACAAACATTTCATAACCATTTCATGTTGATTGAGAGGATCGAAGGTGAGGTCTTTCCTAGGTTTTCTCTAGATTATTCAAATACATCACCCACACATTCATAATCATTAGATTCATACTAAAATTGGTGTTAGACCACCTTAAGAGCAATAATCTGCACCTTTAAGAAGGAATCTCCGATTTTGAGCTCCTAGGGTTAGGTTTTTAGAGAAAATTGTTGAAAGACCTAAACAAACATACAAGCTTATGAGATTTAGGATAGACAACTATTGAAATCCTAAATTATATTTGAGATTCAACACTTACCTCCAACCATTGTCGGGAAAGCTCCAATGATGACTCCGGCTACGGCAAGACGGCTAAAGAGGGGATGAAAGGGCAGAAGTGCACCAACACCCACACCCCAAGATCTCTCTTCTCCTTTCCCCTCTTTTTCTTCTCCCTTTCTCCCTTTTTTTTTTTCTCTAGCTTTAGGGTATGAAATTCGTATGGGAGGAGGGGGTGCCCAAATAAGCCCTTTATATAGTGTTAGATTTGGTGTAAATGGCCCTAAGGGTTAGGTTTTTACTATAGTAGCCCTATGGGAAGATTTTTCTAGCCTCTAGGGCCCACTACGGAGTGTACATATTGATATACACCGTAGGATAGTTAGTCCTAATGATGATCTACGTATAGACATGTTCGGCTTGCCATTTGGATGCGTCGATCGACAGATATGGTTAGAAGTCTGTTCAACGGCTACCAATGGTCGATCGGGGTTATAGCTATACGGATATGAAAAGGAAAATATCCTTACTCCACGTGTGAAGTTTGGTCATAAACTGACGGTCCAAAATTCTCAACTTGCATAAGAGTGGACGACCCAATTCACTTAAGTTTCAACCTCTTCCTTTAGGGTATTTGCACTTCTCATGCACTCGTCCTTTGGCTCAAGTTGAGCGGTTCTAGATAGTACCTAGGTCTGATTCCCACGATGGACGTCAAGCCCAGTAAGACGGACATTATTCTATAGTTTTAGAACTAGTGACCCAACAACGAGCGGTCTAGAGCTTGTTCGAAAAATCGGGGCATTTCTGAAATGAATTAGATATTGAGATTTCTCATGGGCAATGATTAGGGTTTGGATTAACTATGTTCATAGTGTGACATATTTATAAGCAATGAAAGTGAAAATTTGGTCATGTTTACTCTAAACCGTCGGTTTTAGGCTAAAAGAGTAATTTGGTCTATTAGTCAAGATCCGGGCCTTATCTAACTCGGCCTCAGTTAGATCTTTAATTTAGTTGTAATTGTCTTGATTAGTTAGCGATGAGTCAGTTAGATTTGGACCCTGCATGAGTAAATCATGGGGCCAAACTTGATGTTCAAGTGATCGGGCAGATTCATTAGCTTCCTACGGTTGATTAATCGGACTTGTGCGATTCTTTACTGGTATCACCCGTATATAAACTAACATTGAGTGCCAATGGTCAGTAAATGATAATATAAGTTAATTACATTTAAAAAAAATTGAAGGTTTTTAGAAATCCAAAACTATGAAATCCAGGATGTTACACGAGGCCTTGGCCTTCCGAGATGCATGTCCCGTTAGATAGGTTTTTGTTACGGCTTCCATTACGACTGTTTGAGCTTCAAAGATGCTATGGGAAATTCAATACAACGGAATTTTGAAATATTACATAGGTGGTGGTTTCTGGATTTTGAGAGTTTTATGATATCTGATATCTAATGTATTGAGGTATCCAGAAATTGGGGGTTTGTGGATTTTGCGGTTTTTTTGTTAATTTAAAGTCGATTTTGACATCCACAATGTGTGTTTGGAGTTCAAAGACGTTGTGGCAGTCAATGGGTTTGATTTTCCAAAATTAATTTAGGAAATGATATCTGGATTTTGGGGGTTTTCTGAAATCTCATTTCTACTGTTCATAAATCTGTAGAATTCCCCCATATTCTAGATTTTCATCGTTTTTAGCTTAATCTTAAATCGATTTTGTCATCCAGGAGGACTGTTTGTGCTTCAAAGATGTTGTATTCAATTGAATGATTTGATATTACGCAATTAATTTGCTCATTGGTTTCTAGATAAAGGGGTTTTGTGAAATTTTACTTCTACTATTGATAAGAGCTCTAGAAAATGATGGTTTCTGGATATTAGGGTTTTGGGGTTAATCTGAATTTGTTTTTTAATGGTGGATGACTGTCTGGGCTTCAAAGACGCTGTATTCATTTGATTTGCTAGATTTTCAATAATTTCTTTCCTAATGGTTTATGGATTTTGGAGGTTTTGTGAAATCTGATTTCTACTGTTCATGGCATGTTTGAATATGTGTAAAACTGGATTTTAAGGGTTTTCAGTTAATCTGAAATCTAACAGTGTTCATGCTAGAGATCAACCTTAATGCACATGGTACTAATTGACGTGGTGTGACCTGATGCATATTTGGACGGTAGGAAAGCAAATGATACCCTTTCATGGCATATTTTCAAAAGTATTTTGTGTATGATCACCCAAAATAGCCTGGAAAAAAAATTGAACAAAATAGATGAAACACATCCATGATTGTGCGGCCCACGATGCATGTCCGGTTGTATACGAAAAGATGAAATCGGATTGCATACTGAGTTACTCAATACGCTCTTACCGTACTGAGTTGACTCTGTTGGGTCCATCATCAATGAATCTGATCATCCAACTGTTTAAATTTATTTTTTTCATCTTTTTTTATGGTTTAAAACCAAAATTTAGGCATGCCCATAGATGAAGTGGACCATACCATAGGAAACAAATGGAATAATGATTTCCATCGTTCAAACCTTAATAGGGACCACACTGATATTTATTTCTCATCCTACCTGTTCGTAGGATAAAAAAAAAACCATGGATGAAGGAATAAAAAAAAATACAAACTTGATCCAAAACTGTTGTGGACCCTAAGAAATTTTCAATGGTAGATGTTCAAATCATATTGTTTCCTGTTGTGTGGTCCATATAAGTGTTGGATATACTTAATTTTTAGGTTCAAGACCTAAAATTATCTGGTAGAATGGATGGATGGAGTGCATACAATGCATGCATCATAGTGGACCCCATAGAGTTTCATCAGTACGCAATTCACTTCCCGCAAAGACAAGGCACCGCACGAATAAAGAAGGGCCCAATCCGTTTCTCAGCAAGCTTCAACTTCTCAAACACGACAGTAGTTGGAAGGCATGGGATTGCATGCAATCCCATGCCCGACCAAACAGGATCCCAACTTGCTATCCCTGGATTACCCTGACCGTCCAAACAGGCCCCTCCATTGGAAGCTGGATCATGGAAAATGGTGGGATTGGAGACAATCCATTGACCAGCCATTAATATTGTTGGTTTTTGTGCAATCCATCCAAATGCGACCGAATCCCTTTCAATCCCCTCGTTCAAACGGGGGATGGATTGCACATATATTTCAAAATCCCGCAGTATTGAAATCCAGATATCATAAAACTCCCAAAATACACTAGATATCAGATATCATAAAATCCCCAAAATCCAGAAACCACCACCTATGTAATATTTCAAAATCCCACTGTATCGAATTTCCCACAACGTCTTTAAAGCTCAAACAGTCATAATAGAAGCCATGGCAGAAACCTATCATACTAGACATGCATCTCGGAAGCCCAAGGCCCTGCCACAGCTAGGTGGGGTGACATGCATGTATGCATTATACAAGTTTCAACAGCGTTGCATGCCGAGAGGAAGGAGGAAGATGTACCTTGATAGTGCAATGGCAACATTCATGGCTGTAATAGTCATCTTTGTTACAGAAGACGAAACATATATAGCAGAATTCAGCGTGCGAAATATTACCTCCCGCCACCACTCCCGCCATTTCAACCCTTCTTCCATCCCATCCACTTTGTCCGTACGAGGGACTGCGGATGGGATTGGGATTGGGCTCAAGGCGCAATCTATAGAGAGAGAGAGAGGAGAAGATGCCCGGACTGACGAATCCAGAAGAAGAAGATCAGATTTCCTGCCATCCGCCTTATCTCGTCGCTAGAGGTGGGCATTTTTTACCCGATCCGGTGGATCCGACCCGACCAGACCCGATCCGACCCGTTCCGAACAGAACCGACAGCCTGGATCGGTGAGGATCGGGTATGATCATTTAGATCCGACTAGTTTTCGGATCTAGATCGGGTAATGGCTAATCCAGACCGTTCCGATCTGAAAACCCGATCCGAATGGATCCGGACAGACCCGACCCGGTCAGATCCGGAGTGAAAATTAATATTTTTACCTTTTCCTATGGTGAGGTCCACTTGGGCTTTGGATATTAGTCAATTTTGAGTTCAACGGCTAATATAATCTTAAAAAACGAATGAACGGCGTGGATACACCACATACATTCACGGTAGGCCCCAGCAGCGTTCACTCGCTACGAGTAACTTGCACGCAGACGTCAATTGGCCTGCAACAACCCGATTTTTGAATTACGTGCTTTGCACGTCAATACGGTAGGTTGGAGAGTATTTATCAAAGTGATATAACCAAGTTCCTTGGGCCCCACCATGATGTATGTTTTGTATCCAACCATCCATCCATTTGAAGATATCATTTCAGGGCAATATCCAAAAAATAAATTAAATCCAAAGCTGCAGTGGACCCAAAGATAAAAATCTTTATGGACAGTGACGCCCACCATTAAAAGCTTTTAAGGACTACAAAAGTTTTAGATCAGCCTGGTATTTATATTTTCCCTTATTTTTGTATTTTACAACTTTTGAACAGGTTGGATTTCAAATAAACGTTATGGTGGGCCTTAGGATAGTTTCAACGGTGGGAATCACTCTCCCCACTATTTTCTGTGATGTGGTTCACTACAAATTTTTATTTACATTATTATTTGACTCATGCCCTAAAATGATATCTCAAAATTGATGGGCGGTGTGGATATAACACATAGAGTGTAGTGGGGCCCACAGAATTTGATGATGTTACTTCATAGCCTGCCAATGTGACAACACAGCAAAGAAGAAGCATCAAGCAGCGCTAGCACTAGCAGGCGGCAGCGGCAGATGTGCCTCTATTTTCGTACGAATGTACGAACCGCTCAAATGAGATATCTCATGGAGGCCCACCTTGATGTATATATGTTATCTAAACCGTTCATCCATCTTGATATATTGTTTTAGGCGTTGAATAAAAAATTATGATATATTGAAGATTGAATTGGGCCACACCATATCAAATAATTCGAATAATGCTCAACCCGATCCGACTCGGTTTTTCTGACCGAGTCAGACTCGGATTGGGTCAAGTAAATGTGGCATCGAATCTGTCCGAGTCAGGTGACTCGGACTCGGCCTCGGATCTGATCGATTTCGGATTAGTATATTAAAATTTCGGATCTGATTGGGTTAAGCCAAATCCGGTCCGACCAGAACCGATGCCCAGCTCTACTCGTCGCCCTGCCAAGCATACCGTCACCCGTAAACCCTTGGAGTAGACCGGGGAATCCCTTCCACTATACACTACTCCCTTTCAATCCCTCAATCCAAACGGGCCCTAAAGGCACAAGCTAAATCGGTGGTGTGTGGTACGCCCACCACTCTGCTTCCTTTGAAAAATAAAAAATAAAAAAATCTCACGTGTTTTATTAGGAAGCGGATTGGGTGGTCTTGATCTTGCTGGTGCGGTTGATGTCATTAAGTTCCGTAGGTTCCATCACGAAGTATTTATTGTATTCCATCCCTCCATTCATTTGCCAGCCTCGTCTCCGGGCTTGAATCAAAAAATAAAACGGATCCAAAGATCAAGTGAACTACATTGTAAAAAGTTGTTAGGATTGAACATCTACCGTTGAAATCCTTTGATGTTACAAAAGTTGATCGATATGATTTTTGTTTTTCTTTTTCATTTAAATCTGTATAACCTTATAAACAGATTGGATGGAAAATAAACGCCCTGTCAATGTTTTAACAGTGAGAATCATTGTCCCACTATTATTTATAGTGTAGCCCACTTAACCTTTGGATACCAATCATTTTTGGTATTATTCTCTGTAATGATCTCAGAAAATGGATAAACGGTGTGGATATAATAAATACATCATTTTGGGGCCACATAACTTTAATATCCTTTGAACCGTTCGTACAAGTCAGAGCTCGAGGAGAAACAAACGCTCGTCTTCTTACGACATGCACCCACACTAGCAATATCGATGATGTGCGGTGCACCAGCCAATCCGCTTCCGTATGCGTCATATCCAAACCATGTTGAAAGACAAAAAGCATTAATTACTCTGGCAGAGAGTAACGGATGATACGCAATAACTCGGAAAAAAGCAAACAAATAATGACCACTGTAGACAAGACCTTTTACCTAGCGGATTTTATGAAGGAATACAAACTTTAGTTACCAACTTAGACTAGCACGTGCGAACAGCGACTCTGAGGACGAAAATACCCTCCTTTCGCGGAAACGGATTGGGTACTCCCCCTTGCCACCCGCCAATGGCGGATGGTCGGTGGTCTGTGGGCCCCACCATGATGTATGCTTTTCATCCATGCCGTCCATATATTTTTCCACATCACTTTACGATATGAGACCAAAAATGAGGTATATCCAAATCTCAAGTGTACCACATTACAGGAAACAGTGTTGAACGAGCGTCGACTATAAAACTTTTTGAGGGCCCACTGTGATGTTTGTGAGAAATCCTCCCTGTCTAAGTTCATTCATAGAGTCACAAAGACTTGGATGAAGAAGAAAAACAAATTTCATAATGATCCGAAACTTCTATAACCACTGAAAGGGTTTCAATGGTAGACATTCAATTCCCCATTTCCTTTTACAGTGTGGTCTACTTGATAGTTAGATCTATCTTATTTTTTGTCTCAAGACTTAATATGAGCTTGTCAAATATATGTACCGTTTGGATATAACACAGACCTCATGATGGGACCCACAAAAGGCGGTGGAGATTACAACAGCAAAGAAAAAAGAACCTATGGCTACTGTTTTCTATAGCTACGGATTATAACCGTAGCCATAGCCGTAGCTCGGCGATCAATCGCAGCTCCCGCGATTACCCCACAAGTCGCTGTCCCAGTCGGCAATTAATCATGGATTCAGCAATTCCACCCCCGATCTATGGCTACGGATTATAACCGTAGCTATAACCGTATCCGTATCTCTTTTTTTTTTTTTTTTTTTTTTTTTACATGGAGAATTTTATTCTACCTACATTTTTCTCTAACACATATTTATATAAATATGTATATTTAGCCCCAAAAAAAGGCTAAATCAATGACTACGTGTTGGCAAGTAGTCAAAATTCTCCTCACTAATCCAACTCTTTACCCAAGAATGAAGGCCAAGTTAGAAAACTAAATAAAACCCGACCTGCAATTAAGCTAATTCTCATCATTAATCACCACACTTCCACATAAGAATCAACAGTAAATCAATAAATCAGTGAAATATAAACAAATGCCAATCCAAATTATATCACTGCTTTTGCACCACACTCATGACATCAATTTTGCAAATGCACCAAATATCCACCTTCAAAGCTTCAAGGAACCTAAATGGTGGAGACCACCTATAAACACCATTAAACTACTAGCTTCTATATATAGTCTTCTTTTTTCATGTACATCACAAATTGTGCTAGCCGCATTTTAGGGGTCATTGGGCAACATAGAATATAGAAATTACTAAAGAATTTATTTATAGGAAACAAATAATCTAAGAAATTGAATCTGTTGGTTGGGTCTGGAAACTGGGAATAAAATTCGGCGGATTCTAGAAATGTGCTTGGGAACTTGGAATTCATTAGCTTGGAATGTCTACCTATATGAAAAATCCAGGTAATATTTAAGTCTCCATAGAGATTTGCAAGCTTCCCTCAGAACAAGAATTCAAAAACTGATATTTTGCAAGCTTCCCTCAGACCGGTCATATTAATGTATATGAGGTAATGCTTAAATTCCTATTACTCTAATTCTATATGGATTAACCATGTGTAGAGAAGTTAGCCTTGTATCCCCTTATGGTACATTTGTGATTGCTTAAATATAGGTATATTTTTAGTAGATATGACATCAACCTTCAAATTATATTTTATTTTGTCTTATAAACCGTACAATGTGGAATATATGTTAAATGTTGAATGAACTTTTAAATATTCCAAATTGCTTAACCATACTTGAGATTGATATGCCACGTTTGTGGGCCGTCATTTGAGCTTAGAGGAATTATATGAATCCATGTTAAATTGGTGTGTTGATGTTCAATATCATAATTTGATAATATCTACAATTTAAAGAGCAATCTTGCCAAAATTTAAGGGATGTACGTGGGTACCATGATGCATAACATCCACCCATGACATATGAGCTTTACCGGGTGCTCAATGTAAGCCACATTCTACTCCAGTTACTAAAATAGCTATTTAAACCTATCTAGAATTCCTTCAAAACAAGGGAAAATTGCGAACCTTGAGACATAAAACTTTAGGACCCTTAGGAAATTTCAAATTTAGTTGTTTGAACGTAGAAATGAAACTTAGGTTCCCTTGAAATCAGAAGAATAGCCATTCAAACTTGGTTGGAATCACTTTGGAATTATGACATTTGAGAAGATAGAGACTCAATATTTGAAGTTCTCTAGGAGATTGCCTGCATAACCATGAAACCTATGAACAAAACCTAAGTCCCCATTAAAAACTATTAAAATGATCGTTTGAACTTAAAACTAAACTTAGGAATTACAGGAGAATGAGCAAAGGAACCTAGAAATTGAGCGAGGCAACCAAGAAATACAGTGAGGGAACCGAGACAATGAGCGAGGGAACCTAGAAATTCAGCAAAGGATTTGAGCGAAGCAACCTAGGAATTGAGCGAGGGATGCTAGAAATTGAGCGAGGGAACCTAGAAATTGAGCGAGGGAAGCTAGGAATTGAGCGAGGCAACTAAGAAATTGAGCGAGGGAAGTTAGAAATTAAGGGAGGGAACCTAGAAATTGAGCGAGACAACCTAGGAATTGAGCGAGGCAACTTAGAAATTGAGCAAGGCAATCAAGGAATTGAGCGAGGGAAGCTAGAAATTGAGCGAGGCAACTTAAGATTGAGCGATGCAACCTACGAATTGAGCGAGGCAATGCAGGAATTGAGCGAGGGAACTTAGGAATTGAGCGAGGCAATATAAAAATTCAGCGAGGAATCCTAGGAATTGAGCGAGGAAAGCTAAAAATTGAGCGAGAGAACCTAGGATTTGAGCGCGGGAAGTTACAAATTGAGCGAGGGAACCTAGAAATTGAGTAAAGCAACCTAGGAATTGAGCAAGGGATGCTAGAATTTGAGCGAGGCAACCTAGAAATTCAGCGAGGCAACCTAGGATTTGAGCGAGGGAAGTTACAAATTGAGCAAGGGAACCTATAAATTGAGCAAGGCAACCTAGGAATTGAGCGAGGGAACCTAGGATTTGAGCGAGGGAACCTAGGAATTGAGCGAGGGAAGCTATAAATTGAGCAAGGTAACCTATAAATTGAGCGAGGCAACCTAGCAATTGAGCAAGGCAACGTCTAAATTTAGCGAGGCAACTTAGGAATTGAGCGAGGGAAGCTAAAAATTGAGCGAGGGAACATAGAAATTCAGCGAGGAAACCTAGAATTTAAGCGAGCCAACTTAGGAATTGAGCCAGGAAAATTAGAAATTGAGCGAGGGAAGCTAGAATTTGAGCTATGGAACCTAGAAATTCAACAAGGCAACCTATAAATTGAACGAGATAACCTACGAATTGAGATAGGGAAGCTAGAAATTAAGCGAGGCAACCTAGAAATTGAGTGAGGGAACCTAGGAGTTGAGTGAGGCAACGTAGAAATTCAGTGAGGCAACCTACGAATTGAGCGAGGGAAGCTAGAAATTGAGCGAGAGAACCTAGAAATTCAGCGATGCAACGAAGAAATTCAACGAGGCAACCAACGGATTGAGCGCTAGCAACGAGTAACGGCTTTGAAGTAGAAAAGGCTTTGAAGCTGCAGCCGTTTTCTTACTGCCTTCACTTGCTCATCTGTTTGCTGGGCTTTTCGCCATTGCTTGCAGAATAGGAAATCTTTCTTTTTTAAAAGAAAATATACTCCTAGTTAAATCATCAACAAAGGTGAGAACGACTTTTGTTGAGAGACTATCTATCCTCTCATAGATAGAGGAATAGATAGAAGAGAGAAGATCTCTATATCTTTTCTCATAGATATAATATAGAAGAGAGATCCCTCTCATTTTTGATCAGGAGAGAGATCTCTCTTCTTTAAGGGCTTTAGATTCAACAATTTTTAAGAGCAAGACAGAGAAAAGAATCGTTGAGATAATACCTTTCATCCTAATCTCATCTACTGAAAATGGGGGCCCTCTTGATCACCTGAAGAGATTTTTAGGTCGAATTAGCATAATTATGACCGCGAGGATTGAGCTATCAAATGAGATTATCCTCATTCCTCGACTGGGGTTCTGGAAGATAAGATTTATGCAGTAAAAAAAAGTCTTCTGAATTGAGCGAGGGAAGCTAGAAATTGAGCGAGGCAACCTAGGAATTGAACGAGGCAACCTATGATTTGAGCGAGGCAATGTAGGAATTCAGCGAGGCAACGTAGGATTTGAGTGAGGCAACCGAGGGAACCTAGGAATTGACGAGGAAAGCTACAAATTGAGCGAGGGAACCTAGAAATTGAGCGAGGGAACCTAGAAATTGAGCGAGGCAACCTAGGAATTAAGCAAGGGAAGCTAGAAGTTGAGCGAGGGAACCTAAAAATTGACTGAGGTAACTTATCAATTAAGCTAGGCAACCTAGAAATTGAGCGAGGAAACCTAGAATTTGAGCGAGGCAACCTAGGAATTGAGCGAGGGAAGTTAGAATTTGAGCGAGGGAAGCTAGAATTTGAGCGAGGCAACCTATAAATTGAGCGAGGCAACCTAGGAATTGAGCGAGGCAACGTGGAAATTCAGCGAAGAAACCTAGGAATTGAGCTAGGGAAGCTAGAGGAAGCTAGAAATTAAGCGAGGGAAGTTATAAATTGAGAGAGGGAACCTACAAATTTAGCGAGGTAACCTATAAATTGAATGAGGCAACCTAGGAATTGAGCGAGGGAAGCTAGAAATTGAGGGAGGCAATTGAGTGAGGTACGTCATATAAGGTACGTCAAGTAACTAATTTTGGCTTAGAAGATATTCTTGTTATATGAATAAAGAAAGCAATGAAAAAAAGAGATAATTTTTTTTTATGCTTATATATACATATTTATATAAATATGTGTTAGAGAAAAATATAGGTAGAATAAAATTCTCCATGTAAAAAAAAAATAAAAATTGCATAGGGATACGGTTATAGCTACAGTTATAATCGGTAGCCGTAGATCGGATCAGCGACTTGCGGTGGAATCGTGAGATCTGCGATTGATCGCCAATCAAGACAGAGACTTGTGGTGGAATCGCAGGATCCGCGATTGATCGCGGAGATCTATGGCTACGGATTCTAACCGTAGCTATTACCGTATCCCTGTTTTTTATTCTTATACAAATACGTATATATAAGCATATTAAAAAAAAAATATCTCTTTTTTTTTTCATTTCTTTCTTTAATCATATAACAAGAATATCTTCTAAACCAAAATTAGTTACTTGACGTATCATATATGATTTTAGGGCTGAAAGTTGGGCGGGTTCATATATTCATATAGTCTTCTATTTTAACAAGACACAATTCTATGATGGCCTAGTACACTTTAAAAAAATATATACGAACCTAACATTTCTACATGAGGATTTGGGTTTAAAATATGTTAAACTTACATACATTTTCAAAGCTAGTCTCAACGAGCAGAGTCTAGGGTTAAAATTTCACATAAATTTTCACTATTAAATATTTCTAATTGTTGGAACATACGAGAGATGTTGTTTCTGATCAACGAGATGTATTTGGGGATTCAAATTACAAAATCCTAGTCTTAATATGCTCCATTAGAGCTGAAATGTTTTTACTCAAACCTTTATAAATTCACTTCTAGTTAGTGTTAATTGCTAAAAGTTATGAGAAATATCATCTCTAACTAATGAGATTTCTTAGGGAATTTTCATTTTTAACTCCTAGTGCGGGTTTTAAGTTTAGGGAGTGCTTAAATTTGATTTAATGTACAATTTAATGCGTAAGGAACTGCTTACAATGCCTAAACTTGTTTCACCTACTGTCTACTGAGTGTCTTCACAATGTCATTTCAACTAAGGGAAATTATGAAAAAATTCAAATTCTAAGTTGCTAAAAAGTTCATTGGAGGTCAAGTTCAAGGAACGTTCTAGTTTAATCTAATATATATCATAGTAGTTTATTTGTTCTCCATAATTTCTAAGTTTAGTTCTAAGTTCAAACGATCATTCTAAAAGTTTAGTTCTAAGTTCAAACCTAGGATTTGAGCGAGGGAACCTAGAAATTGAGTGAGGCAACCTAGGATTTGAGCGAGGCAACCTAGGAATTGAGCGAGGTAACGTATTGATTGAGCAAGGGAACCTAGGAATTGAGCGAGGCAACGTAGAAATTCAGCGAGGAATCCTAGGAATTGAGCGAGAGAAGTTAGGATTTGAGCGAGGCAATCTAGGAATTGAGCGAGGCAACGTAGGGATTGAGCGAGGCAACATAGAAATTTAGCGATGAATCCTAAGAATTGAGCGAGGGAACCTATAAATTCAGCAAGGCAGCGCAAGACAACCTAGGAATTGAGCGAGGCAACGTAGGGATTGAACGAGGGAAGCTAGAAATTGAACAAGGCGACCTACGATTTGAGCGAGGGAAGCTAGAAATTGAGCGAGGGAACCTACAAATTGAGCGAGGCAAGGTAGGAATTGAGCGAGGCAACCTATGAATTGAGCGAGGGAAGGTAGGAATTGAGCTAGGCAAGGTAGGAATTGAGCAAGGCAACCTAGGAATTGAGCGAGGGAAGCTAGGAAATGAGTAAGGCAACGTAGAAATTCAGCGAAGAATCTTAGGAATTGAGCGAGGGAAGTTAGAAATTAAGCGAGGCAACCTAGAAATTTAGCGAGGCAACCTGGGATTTGAGCGAGGGAAGCTAGAAATTGAGCGAGGGAACTTAGAAATTGAGAGAGGCAAGGTAGAAATTCAGCGAGAAAACCTAGGATTTGAGCGGGCAACCTAGGAATTGAGCGAGGAAAGTTAGAAATTGAGTGAGGAAAGCTAGAATTTGAGCGAGGAAACCTAGAAATTTAGCGAGGCAACCTAGGATTTGAGCGAGGGAAGCTACAAATTGTGCAAGGGAACCTAGAAATTAAGCGAGGCAACCTAGGATTTGAGCGAGGCAACATAGGAATTGAGCGAGGCAACGTAGAAATTCAGCGAGGAATCCTAAGAATTTAGTGAGGGAAGCTAGAAATTAAGCGAGGGAACCTAGAAATTCAGCAAGACAACCTAGGATTTGAGAGAGGAAAGATAGAAATTGAGCTAGGGAACCTAGAAATTAAGCGAGGTAAGGTAGAAATTCAGCAAGGAAACATAGGATTTGAGCGAGGCAACCTAGGAATTGAGCTAGGGAAGTTAGAAATTAAGCGAGGGAACCTTGAAATTCAGCGAGGCAATGTAGAAATTCAGCGAGGGAACCAACAGATTGAGCGCTAGTTAAATCATCAACAAAGATGAGAACGACTTTTTTTGAGAGACTATCTATCCTCTCATAGATAGAGGAATAGATAGAACAGAGAAGATCTCTATATCTTTCTTCATAGATATAATATAGAAGAGAGATCCCTCTCATTTTTTATCAAGAGAGAGATCTTTCTTCTCCGAGGGCTTTAGATTTAACGATTTTTAAGAGCAAGACAGAGAAAATAAGCGTTGAGATAATACCTTTCATTCTAATCTCATCTACTGGAAAATGGGGCCCTCTTGATCACCTAAAGAGATTTGTAGGCAGAATTAGTATAATTATGACAGCGAGGATTGAGCTGCCAAATGAGATTATCCTCATTCCTCGGCTGGGGTTCTAGAAGATAAGATTTATACAGTAAAAAAAAGTCTTCTGAATTGAGTGATGGAAGCTAGAAATTGAGCGAGGTAACCTAGAAATTGAGCAAGGGAATCTAGGAATTGAGTAAGGCAACGTACAAATTCAGCAAGGCAACCTAGAAATTGAGCAAGGGGAAACATGAATTTGAGCGAGGCAAGCTATAAATTGGGTGAGGCTAACATGAATTGGAATAAACTTTAAATGTAATTGACTTAACCTAACAATTTACCCTTTGGTGAATTTGACCGAGCAGTTACTGAAATTGATCGAGCTTTACATGAAATTCTCTTCAGTGAATTTGACCGAGCAATTAATGAAATTGACGAAGCGGTTCATAAAAATTTTCGTTACATTACATGAATCCGTGAAAGTTCCCTCGCTCAATTTCTAACTTCTCTCGCTCAATTCCTAAGTTACCTCGCTCAAATCATAGGTTTCCTCGCTGAATTTCTACCTTGGCTCGCTCAATTTCTAGGTTCCCTCACTCAATTTCTAGGTTCCCTCGCTCATATCCTAGGTTGCCTCGCTGAATTTCTAGGTTCCCTCGCTTAATTTCTAGCTTCCCTCGCTTAATTTCTAGGATTCCTCGCTGAATTTGTACGTTGCCTCGCTCATTTCCTAGGTTCCCTCGCTCAATTCCTATGTTGCCTAGCTCAAATCCTACATTGCCTAGCTCAATTTCTAGGTTCCTCGCACAATTTGTAGCTTCCCTCACTCAAATCCTAGGTTGCCTCGCTGAATTTCTAGGTTCCCTTGCTCAAATTCTAGCTTCCCTCGCTCAATTTCTAACTTCTTTCACTCAATTCCTAGGTTGCCTAGCTCAAATCGTAGGTTTTCTCGCTGAATTTCTAGCTTCCCTCGCTCAATTTCTAGCTTCCCTCGCTCAAATCCTAGGTTGCCTCGCTGAATTTCTAGGTTCCCTCGCTTAATTTCTAGCTTCCCTCGTTCAATTCCTAGGATTCTTCGCTGAATTTCTACGTTGCCTCGTTCATTTCCTAGGTTTTCTCGCTCAATTCCTATGTTGCCTCGTTGAAATCCTAAGTTGCCTCACTCAATTTCTAGGTTCCCTCGCACAATTTGTAGCTTCCCTCGCTCAAATCCTAGGTTGTCTCTGTAACATCCTCGATTTTCAGTGTTTTGGATTTTCAAAAAAATTCTTAAAATTTTTTTATTAACTTATAATATCACTTAATTGACCATTAGCATCCAACATTAGCTTATACACGAGTGGTCCTGTCTGGTCACGATCAGATCATGTGCGAGCCGTCAAGCCAGGTAGCCCGATTACACTTAACAACAGCCTGTGTGCACCGCCCAGTGACCGAGGAAGGTCAGAAAAATCTAAAAATTTAGGAAATCATAGATCTCACTGGGCTTATGGTCCATCGCGGACTACAGACCCAGTGGACACCCAAAAGTACCATCTGGCACTTGCCCAATGCGCCCCACCAATGCTAGATTGGAATCTGTCACTTACAAATAAAACCGGGATATCAGGCGTTCCAGCCATCGGATTTCTTCCAAATTTACGGTCAAGGTTTGATGTATTTTTCTACGCCCGTCCACTAAATCTAGGGCCCGATCGTGGCACGGTGACCGTTGATCGCAAATCGGACCCGTACGACTAAACCCTGCATCCGTTCGTTCCCAAATTTTGCAAGGCCCTTCATCGGGCCATGAAGCACTAACCCTATAAACTTCATGGCCAGACGGCCACCAGAAATGCCCCATCAATCAGAATGGCCCCCAAAGGGCCACTTAAGGGACAGAATCGCTTACTCAGATCATATATCCATTCATCCGTTCATCCTCAATTTTTGCATGGGCCCTAGTCGGACCATAAGGCACCTACACGCCAAATTTGGTGGCCAGAGGGGTGTTAGGGCCACCCCAACACCAATAGGGAGTCCCATAAGTCTATTTTAGGAAATTGTGGAAGCTTGGGGCCTTTTGCACCAAATCTGGAATTATAAAAAGGGTCTCATTTGGGCACCCTTCTCCCCATACGAATTTTGCCCTAGAAGAGAGAAAAGGGAGAGGAGAAAGAGGAGAAAGGAGAAGAAAGAGAGAGGGAAGAAGACAAGGTGGACCCTAAATCAAGGTGGGGCTCAAGGGAATCAATCTCTCCTCTCCCTACACCTTCTCCAAAGGGAAACCCATCCGAAAATCGCCCTCTTCATCTCATGGATCGTTTAGGTAAGATCCAACCCTCTTTTTCTTTGAAAACCCTTGTAAGGAGGGGGGTTTTGCTTGTAAATCTAACGTGTGAAGTTGTTTTAGGGATTCCGGCCGATCTACCGTAAAGCCCTCTTTCCTATGACGTTTTTCCCAAGCCTCCAACGATCCTAGGTGCGGACTATTGTTTTTAGGTGGCATAGCATCAATTTTTCTATGGGTTTAATGATTTTGATTGTTTGGATGTTATGATTGGAGAAACTAGAGAAACCCTAGGAATTGCATGATTGTTGAAATTCGTATGGAATGCATGTTGATCCTCATTTGGTGTTGCTATTGCCTTTCACATGATTGGGTATTTTGATGATTTGGTGCTCATGCCTTGTTGATTGTTCCCTACGTTGTTGCTCCATATAATGTATAATGATCGTGTGTATATGACTTCTTGCAATGGTGGAAGTGCTTAACTTCCTCCCACACACACACACACACACACACCTCACTTGCACTTGTATTATGATATTGTTGACCTTGCTTGGTATGAGAATCTGAATTGTATGTTGAGAAGCATGAGAACATGAATGTTGTATATGTTATATGACGCATTAGTAGTCGGCATGCTAGGGATTGCTACTCGAACCCTTGGGTTGGTCAGGAAACATGAGGAGAGCAAAGGTGGCTCCATTGGTAGGACCGCCTCGAGGCTAAACCATGGGTTTTGGGCGGGTGTACTCGGGCGACTGTAGTTTGACTACGTGGGACCCTTGTGCCCGAGGTCACTCATCTCACACTCGCCTGACTCATGCGGTCTAGTCTACTGACTGATCAACCCTGTTTGTTAACCCTGTGTGCTTACATATGTATGGAATCTGAACCACCCTTTAACCATTGTAGCCCATCGATAACCCACCTGAAACTGGTCTACAGCCTCGTGAGCCGGGCATGGTGGAATGGGACACTATGTGCGAGCTGTCGGCCTACGCTGGGGTACCGCGCCTCCCCGTAGTGACCACGAGCAATCTCTTCCTTTCGGCACTCCTCATGTGCTTGGTGTCGGGGATGAGGAACCCGACAGGATCACGGACCGCGAGGTCTCGGCCTCACGCGTTGTTGGGGTCTTGGCCTCGCAACCAGCTTAGGGCATTGATACGTAGGGTGAATCAGAATCCCCAACCTGCTGGATGAATGGACTTAACTAATAACTCGGCTAACACGATCACATTGCACGCATTAGTTAGGGTGGCGACTCGAAAGTCGAGGTCGCTCTGAGGGAGTGTTGTCATATGCGATTGTTAGATGGAGTCGCTTGAGGGAGTGTTGTGGCGAGGGCATGCATCATATCATCCCGCATGCATGCATTTTAAATAAGAGTTATTAGGTGTTGATGATTGTCTGTTTTTCATTAAGTTCATATTACAATTGATGCATGTTGTAACTTGAGACCAATAGTTTACACTGAGTTGATCACTCACTCCCACTCTGGGACGGTGTTTTAAAACACCAAGCAGACTCATTCATAGATGCAGGTGACTCAGGGCATGAGGAGCCTGGCGAGGCGAGCTTGGACGAGGGAGACGGACTCTCCGGAGACGGACTCTCCTACTTGCAGCTGATGGGCAGCTCTCCATCGGCTTGACCGGGCTAAACTTGGATTTGCTGAGCCGCGGGCTCAGCTTTACTCTTTTAGGACATAGCCTTCTTTTGTTGTTTTATTGGGCAACGCCTTGGGCGACCCTTTATTATTTTGGACCTGTATATATTTGGGATATCCTTCATTTCAGTAGACTGGTGTGATTGTGCTTCGTGCCTCAGGTAATTCCAAATTGCGCAGTTAAATTTGATTAATCATAAAAAAAAAACATAAATGCATGATAAGTGACACTCGGGAACTTGGGAGTCGAGTCTATGCACGACCCCTGATTTTCCGGGGCGTTACAGTCTCGCTGAATTTCTAGGTTCCCTCGCTCAAATTCTAGCTTCCCTCGCTCAATTTCTAACTTCCCTCGCTCAATTCCTAGGTTGCCTAGCTCAAATCATAGGTTCACTCACTCAATTTTTAGGTTCCCTCGCTCATTTTCTACGTTGCCTCGCTCAATTTTTAGGTTGCCTCGCTCGATTGCTAGGTTGCCCCGCTCAATTTCTAGTTTGACCGCGGAGTGATTGAAAGTGACCGCGAAGTGAATGAAATGTATTTTCGACCATCGATCTAATGGAATCTTAGAAAATAAATAGGTTGGCTGGCTAAAGTAGCTTCTCCTACCCCAAAATCATATGTGGTACGTCAAGTAACTAATTTTAGTTTAGAAGATATTCTTGTTAAATGAATAAAGAAAGAAATTTTAAAATAAAAAAAAAAGAGAGAGAAAAAAAATTTTATATGCATATTGAGCGATGGACTCGCAAGCTTCCAAGAAACTTCAGAAGCCATGCAGATTGAGTAATGAAAGATAAGCTTCATCATCCCAGTCTTTCACACCTAAATGTAAAATCTTGTTGAAGCTATGAATAAACCAAGGGCTTCTCACCGCAGATATAGTGTCCCATGCCGGACTAAATCTTTTGTAAGGATATCTTAAGATCACTGGAAGGACTGACGTTTTGGATAGAAAAGCACCTGTCTTAAACGGAATAAGGAAATCTCCATTCGTAGTTGTGCCCTCTGCAGTTGGAAATGGAAATAATCAACCATGGTCCATAATGATGCAAAGAAGCACACTGGTGTTCAATTTGCTTAACATCATGGTCATTTCCATGCATTTCACGGTCAATTCCGACGATTCCGTTTAGATTCACGGTCATTTCGATGCATTTCACGGACAATGCCCTTCACTTTACGGTCATTTCCATGCATTTGACGGTCAATCCCGACGATTCCGTTTCCAAGTTTTATCGGGTTGGTGTTTGTATGGCCCAACCCCAAGACCAAACCCGATACATCCTGCCCAAGCCCAACCCAATGTCTGGTGGGTCACAGGTTGGTCGGGTTGAACCTGCCCAACTTTCAGCCCTAAAATCATATATGGTACGTCATGTAACTAATTTTGGTTTAGAAGATATTCTTGTGATATAAATAAAGAAAGAAATGAAAAAAGGAGAGAATTTTTTTTTTATATGCTTATATATACATATTTATATAAATATGTGTTAGAAAAAAATGTAGGTAGAATAAAATTCTAAATGTCAAAAAAAAAAAAAAAGATATTAAAAAGAAAAGTGCACAAAATATGGCTATAGCTACGGTTATAATCCGTAGCCATATCCTTTTGTTTGAATTGGGGATCAATCGCGGATTCCGTGATCCATCCCCAAATCATATAGCGAGCTGCAATGAAATTGCGGAATCCACGGTTAATTGCTGATTCTGTTTTTTTTTTTTTTAATTCTGTGGGCCCCACCAGGAGGTCTGTGTTATATCCAAACCATCCATCTATTTGGCGAGCTCATATTAAGGATTGAGACGAAAAATAAGATAGATCTAAGTATCAAGGGGACCACACTGTAAAAGGCAGTGAGGAATTGGACGTCTACCATTGAAACCCTTTTAGGGGTTACAGAAGTTTTGGATCGTTATGAAATTTGTTTTTCCTCTTCATCCAGGCCTTTGTGACCTTATGAATAGATTGGATGGAAAATAAATGTTACGGTGGGCCCTACAAAATTTTTAAAGGTGAAAATCAATTTCCCCGCTGGTCTTTGTGGTGTGGTCCAGTTGATCTTCGGATATGATTTTTTTGTTTGGATAATGGTCCGAAATGATCTCGAAATATGGATGAACGTTGTGGATATAATAAATACATAGCTGTGGGGCCATGTAACTTTGATCTCTTCTAAGCCGTTCGTACAACTCTCTGTTGGAGGAGCGTCCGCGCTCGTCTTCGCAGTGAAAAGGAGGGGTAGTTTCGTCCTCAGAGTCGTTGTCCGCACGTGCTAGTCTAAGTTGGTAACTAAAGTTTGTATTCCTTCGTAAAAACCGCTGGATAAAAGGTTTTGTCTACAGTGGTCATTTTCTCAAAAGCATACGTCAAGCATAAATTAAGAGTTAAGACGTACAAACTGTTAGTCCACAGTTTAGTCAGTTTAATGATTTTAATTTAGACATTTCCTAATAAAACCCCAATTTATGCATTTCCAAATAAAACCTCGGAAACGGATTGGCTACTCCCCCGCCACAGCCAATGGCTGATGGTCGGTGCTCTCGGGCCCCACCGTGAGGTATGTGTTTCATCCATGTTGTCCATCTATTTTTTTAGATCATTTTAGGGTTTAAGACCAAAAATGAAGTATATCACAATCGCAAGTGGACCGCATTACAGAAACAGTGTTGAATGAACATAGACTATTAAAAACTTTTCGTGGCCATAAAAGTTTTGGATGAAGATGATCTTTGTTTTTTTTTTTTTTTTTCCTTCATCTAGGTCCGTATGACCTAATAAAGAGATGATGTCAAATAAACAGTACAGCGGGCCTTAGGAGGATTTTAATGGTGGATATCCAATCACTATTGTTTTCGTGTGGTGTGGCCCACCTGAGAATTATATCCCTCTCATTTTTGGGATCAAGCATAAAATGATCTATAAAAATAAATGAATGGCATGGATGAAACACGACCTCCAGCCACCGAGCAAGTGGCAAGGGGACTAGCTGATCCGTTTATGGCCTGTTTGGCCAGGCAGATTGGATGAGATTAGATGGTATTAGGGTGGATTGCATGGATTTCAAGGTAATGATGGCTGCATTAGTGGATTGGTGCAAGATCTATGGGATTACTATATCATCGGATTGCTACATGGGGTGTGTTTGGCACGCCCGGCCAATCACGGAATTAAACCTTCCAATCCATTCCAATCCATTGAACCAAACATGTCCAAGGAAAATTTGAACGGATTAGGGTGGATTGGATGGGATTTGAAGGTAATGATGGTGATGTCAGTGGATTGTCTTAAGATCAATGGGATTGCTATATCCAGGATCACAATCCGGTGTTTGCTTGGCACGCCTGTCCAATCCCGAGATCTATCTTCCAATCCCTTCTAATCTCATCCAATCTGCCCGGCCAAACAGCCCTAACCTCAGTATCAAGCATCATATTCTGACAGAGTGCCCTACGAAATGTTGTTGCCATGTGTAATGAGAAGGAATGCATAACACATGCATAATGATCATAATTTGAGATTCATCTTAACCCTATAATAAAAAATATGATAAAATCATCTCTTACTTTTGTAAATGTTAGATTGGCTTTTGATTTTTCACTATCCATCTTTAGCTTTCGTAAAGATCTTAAAATTATATAAACCATTGCACCCTTCAGTCTGCAGAAGTCTTCAAACTCTTTATTATTACACCTTAAGAAAAAAGAAAATATGATAAAGAAAACATAATAGTTTCTACAATTATAACCTTTTTCATTTTTGGCAAATAAATTGTTTAGAATATAAATGCAAAAAGATTTGTTTTATTTTTTTAAAAAAATGAGGCAATTTAAAAGATAAAAATTAGAAATTTAACATCTATTTATTAAATTGAGTAAAATGTGAAAATTTTGAGTGGTGATAAATTGTTTATTTAAGGATAATTGGAAAACGAAGGATTTGAGAGAGGTAAAGAGTCATATTAATATAATAGTCTATGCATGTTTATAAAATTTTATAGGTTTAATTAATTTTTGTATTTTGATCTTTTTATATATAATATAGAAACACGTGTGTATATAATGGCTTCTTTCACCCTGTTGTTCGGAGTTGCCATGTATTAAACCCAATTTTCAAATGATCTATTACCATTTTCTTAATATCGGAAAAAAAAAAAAAAAAAACCTATGGTACAAAGCGACACTAATTACTATGAAAGTATAAATTACAATAGATAGAAAGAGAATACCCAACTCAAACAAGCCTCGTACACCCAGATCTATAACTCAACCGGCAGACTGAGTGGAGAAACCTCGTTTCAACACTTGAGGTCTTGGTATCAATCCCTAGTGGGGGTGGCTAACATGGAGTGTGTGTATTGACATGGGTGTGTACTAAGAAGCTAACCTCAAAAAAAAAAAAAAAAAAGAAAAAAAACGTCAAATATTTCCTTACAAGCTTTTGAAACTATATGAATGAATTACAAAGCCCTTAGAATACCGTGGATACTGATTACAAAACTCCTATGTATAGCCTTTAAGAGAATTACAATCAAAATCGAAAAAACATCTCCCAAATACACAACTTTGCATAATTCTACACATACATTTGATGAGACTTTGATGGCATCGGCCGCCCATCGATAGCATCGAACCAACGTCGATGGCATTGAACTAATACCAAAACATTTCAGTGACCAAACATGAAATTTTCGGATTTTACCGATGGCATCGACCAACCATTCGATGGCATTGAATAACCTTCTATGACATTGAGCCTATCATCGACATACTGTTGAATTTATAGAGTTAAGACATATATCAACAATATAACGGTGCAATCTCAAATCGTACGAGTGAGTCTCATGGTTTACTGATCAATAACGTTGACGTCTTAGGCACCCATGATTTCAGTAATTTGGAACACATTGCTTGCCCACTAGCCCAAGTGTATATAAAATAATAATAACCGTACATATTGTGCAAACTTTTGGGCCGTAGATTTATTATGAGTAATGATCACTTAAGTTGGTAATTACTGTGGTTGCTAGCCCTCCAATGTGAAAGCTTTGTGGACTCTACCATGATGTGTGTATTTTATGCATACCATTCATCCATTTTGACTACTTACTTCAGGGCACGAGCTTAAAATAAGGCAAATCCAAATCCCAGGTTGACTTGAAAATTAGTATTAATTAAACACTTACCGTTAAAAACTTTTCAAGGCATACTGTGATGCTTATTTACTATATAGTTTGTTAATAAAGCCGTGTGCGTAAGTGAAGGGAAATTACAAATATCAACTAGTTGAAAACTTATGCCATTCTTTAAAATAGAGTTTTCAACTGTGAGTGTTAAATCCCAATTGTTTCCTACGGTGTGGTCCACCCGAGACTATTTTGGGGCTCATGCCCTAAAATGAGTTGCAAAATGTATGGATAGAACACATACACTATCCTGGGGCCCACAGAACTTTGACACAGGTTAACTTGCTGGTGTTGCGGGTCACTAGCCAAACCGTATCCAATTACCATATATTTGAGTTGTGTGGGGCCCACGGTGATATTTGAGGGCCACCCCACCGGTCCATTAGATGAGGGCCTCCAAAGCTAAGTATAGAGCCCAAAATTCATCTGATTCAGAACACATACAGACCACAACAATGGAAAAGGTGGGGTACATTTGGGAGGGGTTGCCTACCACAGAAGCTTCCACATGGAAAGTGGGTCCGCTCTGTTGTTTACACGCCATCCACCCCATTTCATTAGGTGATACCCTTCAAGCCGGGCGCTACTTCGGTGGATCCCTGACTGTGGGGCCCACTTTGATGTATGTGCCTTACATCCACGCTGTCCATCCGTTTTTACAGCTTATTTTAGTGCATGATGTCAAAACTAAAGCAGATCCAAATCTTAGGTGGACCACACTCAGATAACAGTTGTGATTGAATACCCACCATTAAAAATTCCTTGTGGGCCACCAGAATGTTTATTTGCCGTCCAACCTGTTGATAAGGTCACAAAAACCTGGATGAATGGATCTGCTTCATTTTTGGGATCGTGCCATCAAATGATCTGTAAAAACGGATGGACGGCGTCGATTTAAGGACCATACATTACAGTGGGCCCCACAATCAGGGATCCACTGAAGCGGCGCCCCTTTAAAGCCATTCAAAAACTCACTTGGGACAACACGTGAATGGACAGGATTTTAGCGTGATTGTATATTGCCCCCTCAGTGCGGCTTAATTGAGTTTTGGTTTGAAATTATTCTTGGTCTGTACGGTGAAAACAAGGGTTCTCACCAGATGGACGGTTTGGATTCCATACATATATCACGGATGGGCCCACATATCTTGAACTTATGGTAATCACCATACATAGGAACGTATGTGATCTTCTCCTGCAGTGTCACATATCTGCCAGCCCGTTCAAATATCGGGACTCAAATGAACCACCTAGCGTGATATTCAGGACCCACCACAGAACTCTGCATGGCCCCACCACTGCCGTAAATACAAAAGAGAAAGGTCATTTTCTGTAGGCGAGAACAACTGCTTGGATTGCATCATCATGCACCACCGCCCCTGCCTGCACCTCTACCTATACACCTACGTGCCTACATGTCTCGAGTGTGCGAGATCCAAGCCGTTCATCAAGTAAAACCCATTGTGTACAGATCTCAGCCAAATTTTAGGGTGGTACATTCCTCATGTGGGCCAAATTGCAGTCTAAAAAGAATGGATGGTCAAAAAATAACCACTTGTCCACATTCGAGTTACACTTGTGGCCCACCTGATATGTGGGTCATGGCATCTGTATGTGCCCGACCTGAAGAATGGTCTGTATGTAGCACATGTGCCATGTTTGGCATGTGCGTGGGACTGGGATCCGGTGAACCATGTTCCACTCTTGGGGGGGTTTGAAAAATCTCACCAGAATTGAAGGGCAGTTCTACTAGCGTAGCATCCGTGGGCGAAATCCGGACCGTTCATCATGTGTGCCAGATTCCAAAAGTTAGCCTGGTGTGGTCCGCAATATGCAATGCTGGGCCAGGTTTCTTAACTGATCATTCTTTCACGTGTGATCCTCACTGAGTGAGCTGGCCTAGCTTTGGGTCAGGGACACACACGCTGGGGCCTGCCCACTGAAAGGCATTGATCATGCACACGTGTCTGCGAGTAAATTTATCAATTGATTTTGGATCGTCCAATTTTTGGGCCTGTCATGGATGGATGAGTGGGATCATGTTTAGACAATACTATCCATCGTGTTCCTTCTACCATTCTATCTTTATTTTCTACCGTTAAGTTATGGGCCACTGATCAGATGGATGGGCCACTGGGACCACATGCTGAGTTATTCCGATGATCTGAACCGTTCATATCATCATAAATGCTATATTTAAGCTTCGCACGTCAGCGGTAATCCTAACTTCGATTTTTTATTTTTTTTAAGTTTTATGCATTAAATTAGAAATTTTCATTTGATTGTTGTAAATTAATCTATCTATTATATTTCTTAATTTGGGCCATAAATCATAGAGTACAAAACATGCGGGATTTCGATCGTCGAATCACTCTAATGTGGGCCTCACTTGGCCGCGACAGACGCTTTATCCTTGGGTCGCGACAGAGGGAAAAACGAACTCTCCCAGAGGAGCGAAGGACGGTTGGAAAGTTCTCTTCGCCCCATGCAAGGAAAGCAGTGGAGAGTAAAGCTGCCCAGACAGTGTACTCGCCCGCGTGAGATGGAAGATAAGACCATGCATCGCAGGTCTTAATGTCGACGCATCTACGATATCCGAGCCACGTGTACGGTGTGGCTCAAGAAGTAGACCGTTATGGAATGATGTGAACCACACATATACGAAAATGGGGTAATTTGAAAAGTTGACAAGCGATCTACATTCAGCGAAAGAGTGTGGCCCATCTCAGTATCCGACCGCCTGATTTTCTTCCAATATTTGGTGGCCACCTTATGAACGGTCACGATCTCTCACACATGATCGCATTTTCAAGCCTGCATAGAGTCGCTTTCGAATGATACTAATCCGGCGAGTAGCCGCAGTGTGCGGCTCGAGAGGACTGTATTGTCGTGGGAGCTCTTTGATACTCTGGCAGAGCGCGATTTTTTATACACAGGCACCAAAAATTTTCACACGTGGCTAAAAATAACTCAAGATATACCGTCCAAATGCCGGAAACGATTGTTAATAGTTCATTATTACAAAATCAGATTAACTGTACGATCTTAAACACTGATCAACGGTTTGTTGAATTCACACCGTTGATTATTTTTTATTTCATCCCTCCAATCAGCCCTTCACGATCTTAAACAGTAATCAACGGTTTCTAACGACTTATTTATACTGTGACATGCCGAGCGTGCATTTTCTCAGAGCCCACGTTTCAAACACCACGCTCTGCCAGAATATCAAAGCTTTTCTATATATTTTTATTATCACTCCTAACTCCTGAGTAATGATGTCGATTAACGATAATAATTAGTAATTAGGAATTAAGAGAAAAAAAAAAAAAAGAACCGGTCTATCAGGTAGAAGCGGAATATCGTAGATCCATACTCCACAATCCTAACTTCGCATTTTGGACCGTCCATCTAGTTACACCTACTGTTGATGGTTTATGATTCAAGATCCAGGTAAATCAGATCATCATATCCATCCGATCAGTGGCCTTCAAAGCGACGGTTGAAAGAGAAAATTTTAATGGTCGACTTTCAGTGCAGGGAACTGAAGGAAAGTGCTGGTTGGCATTGCCTGCGAGAAGTGGATTCTGACATATGGATCATCAGTCATAGGGTCCACTAGATGAGTGGTTCAGATTGATATATCACCTACCACCTACTTCGGTCATATGGCTATACTGCATTACGGTTCTATCTACTCAACCGTGTCATCTCCCTACTCACCAACTTACCCATTGCGATGTACGACATCGTTATTGCCGTTATGCCAGGTGTCATTAAAAAAAAGCCGTTAGGTCTCAAAAGACAACGGTCTGATGCAAATTCCTATGTAGGAACCAGGTGGACCCACCTACGGTCTTGATGGGTATTTGGGCATCTTGTAGGAGGGGACCACCGTAGATCGCACGGGACCCTTAATAGCATGATCTATGCTGCGCCAATCAGAGCTTGTCAAATTAACGTTGAGAGCAAAAATTATCTTGACCGTCCATTTTTCATGCCCGTAACCCTTTCTATGATTTTAATCTTCCGATGACATATATTCGCGATTTTTGAGCCATGTGCAATCCACTCGGACTCCGATCCAACGGTCATTCTAATCATAAGTGGGCCCACCTGCGAGTCACAGAAAATCATTGCGCGTAGTTCTAAGTACGCTATCCTAATACATAGCCCGCGGGTTAGACAAGTTTACAGATGAGAAACGATCTAGTGTTCCATACACCTAGTTGCATCTGGATTATTTGGCATCCACATCAGTTATCTGGACCGTCCATAAGTTCCAGTCGACTGTTCAAAGTCTACCTTGAGAAAATCATATTGATCCGGTGATTCAAACCATAAAGTCACTCACATGCAAAAATGGATGGATAAGATCGTTTTCAGGAAATTATGTATTTCCGATCACAAATTGCTGTGATCTTTAGATGGTCTTGGAAACAGAATGGAATCAAACTAATGGACGGTCCAGATATCTGATGTGGACACCATGGAGTACATATGCATCTAGTTGCATAGAAAAGTTTACATATGGTACAACACCATTTCTCTGAGCTGAAATCACATCCGAATACTTACAAACAGCAACAGCCAAACGAGTCATCTTCTCAAGATGAACGTTGGAGGACTCACCATGTCGTTGATTGGGACAGTCAAGGTCTTATTTCAGATTTTTGGAAAGCCCCCTGCAACCAATCAAATTCCCAAATTCGTGCTTGCATGGCTAGGGCTTTTGGATCAAGGTGAAATTTTTTTACTTGATACTCTGATAGAGCATGATGGATGATACTCAAGCACTTGCATTTTACACGTGGCATGCATACAACTCAAATTAAACAGTTCAAATAATAGAACGGAGATGAATTATGAATGTGAATTAATATTGATTGAATGAAATTTTTTGTTGAATTAGAACCGTACGTTGTTATTTTTTCATGGTGAATGATCCATTTGGTATCACTTAATTTATATTTGTTTTATAAACCATCCAAAAATTGGCCCACTATTTAGACGGTTTAATTTAAGTCACACATGTGGCACGTGTGCAATTTTTGAGTGCCTGTGTATTATCCACCGCACTCCAGCAAAGCATCAAGAGTTTTCTTATTTTGGAAGCAACTTGTAGCAGCAGGTCTATATAACAGAAACGGTCTGTCTTCGTTGGTGTTATGTTAGGAAGGATGGCTGTTGAAACAGCTCTTGGTGATGCAGGATTGATGTGGGGTCAACGTCAACTGTGCAACAGATCTACCCCGTCGATTAAATGAGCCTTTCGATGCTAGGCCTTTGAGCACTATTTGTGGGGTCCACCGTGTTGTGTGTATGCTGCTGTCTAATCCATTCAATAGAAGTGTCCAACGTGATTTTGGACCAGTAGGCCTTATTTTCTGTGTCAAATCCCATGCGGGCACACCACATGATTTTGCACCAGTGGGCCTTATTTTCTTTGTCGACCGGGATCGTGAATGGGAGAACGATGTAGAGCAGGTCACGGACAGTTTCATGGTAAAGATGGACCAAAAAGCCTGATCATCGGTTGCGGAAGTAATAAGGACTGTTAGAAAATTAAAACAGTTGCATCTTGCAAATTAGAATTTTTTTTTTTTTTTTTTTTTAATGTATTATATATGATTTTCGTGCAGAGAAGATACTTTAGCCAACAAACCCCGCTATGTTGAGTTGCCCACATTGGATTTATGAAATTCGATTGGATAGATGCTCAAAAGTCTATTTTATTTTCATTTTTACTATAAATAGTACGTTTTAATTTTATCATAAATTTTGCTCATTTGAGTTTTACAAGTCGTGCCTAACGTGAAAAAGGGCTTAGCAAAATTAGGAGAATAACGGACCAAATTAGACACTTACTATTTTTTTTTGTTGAAAACCATAAAGTGTAGCAGAAATGATGGCAGTTTATAAATAACGAGTTTACTATTTATAGTAATTAACATTTATAGGGAGTTTGAGTCTAAAACTTTGTCCTAAGTGTGAGTTACTATTTAAAAGTTTATAATTTCATTTTTTAATTATTAATTAATTTATTTTTGAAATTATTAGAAATTATTTCTGTTTTATCCCTCACGGATTCAAGAAAACTCTATGAGGAATCCATAAAGCTCCATGGATTCGAAGCAGCCTGATGAAGACAGTGATCAACCTCATCACATCCTTCCCTACGTCAGAGAACAATATGGATGAGGTAGATCGGATGTGCACATGACATGGGCCCCACATCAAAAGGGACGCGACTTGCTGATAATTGTGTTACAGAATCCCTTTGTAACCCCCAAAGCTCGAAGTTCGTAATGTAATGTTCGTGTTATACCCACTCGTCCATCCATTTTCCTGGCTCATTTTTGCACGAGAGCCTAGATAGAAGGGAGACCCAACCTCAAGTGGGCCACATTGCAGCAAAGAGTGGATATGGAAAAGCATCATAAAAACCTTCTAGGCCATAATGATGTTTATATGCCATCCTACTCATTTATAAGGTTATTGCCTTCCGGACGAAGGGTAAACACAAATATCAACTTAATACAATTGATGTAAAATGAGTTATGTAATTGTTTATGGCTAAGATGGACTAAAGAAAAGAAGCTGCGAAGGATCGACCATACTTAGCATAGTTTGATCGGTCAACCTTTCTAGACAACAAGTTGAAATTGCTTGTTGGCTGATTTTTGCTAATTTATACAAGTTAATAGATTTTGTCGACATGTTAAAATCTAGTTCAACAGGACGACACGTCGGGTCCTTACTCTTGCTCGAGTGGTAGACTCTTGGGAGTTTCAACACCCGGTCAAGGGTTCGAGTACCCATAGGTGGTGAAATTCCACTAGCGTGAGTGCGTGTGCGTGTGTTTAAATTATTATTATTATTTTTTTAAAAAAAAGACGACAAGTTGAAATTCAGTTTGAGTTGACATGTCAAAAATTATAGAATTTTCAGTTTAATTCTCTAGACAGTTTTTTATTGTTTTGACTTATCGACTCGACTAGCAGACGATAGGTCGATGAATACAAAAAAATTGCGTGATCTTCTAAATTCGTTTCCTAATTTGATCAGAACTCTTTAATTAGGTTTTTATGATTTATTTAACATTATTTTAAGGTGCTAAAATAAATTTTTTATGATCAACTACTAATTAAAACTTCTTAAAAATTCTATCTCTTCATATAGATTCTAGATTTTCTCTCATGAATTCATGAATGCCTCATGGATTCAATCGTTTTTATTGATCCAGAGAGAAAGAGATCAACCTATCATGTCCTTCCCTTCCTGCCACAAAAACTCATATGGCCTAGGAAGGTTTTATTGATGGGCGTTCAATCCTTAATGGTGGGGTACGGTTGTGTTATGAATCTTCGTGTGATTGAGCTTATGTCCTAAAATGAGCAAACAAATGAACCGAGTGGAAATAACAAAAACATCATGGTGGGCCAAAAGAGCCTTTATTACAAGGGCTTATAGCTAGTCGCATCATTTTGGTGTGTGTGTGTGTGTATATATATATATATATATATATATATATATATATATATATATATATATATATATATATATATATGGAAAAGGTACTATGGGCTCGAGCGTAAAGCGGTAGTCGGTGAGGTCGAGCTGGGGTGGGCCCACCGTGATTCCGTTCGAAGATCCACATCGTCCACCAGATGCACCATCCCATTTTGGGCCTGGACGGCCCAAAATCGTCCGTCCACCGTGATCAGGTGGGCCATACCCTCTGAAAACATAAGTATACAAGCAAAAACATGTAAAAGCACTTGGTGGGCCCCACCTAAGATGTGGATACACCTGAAAAGTGGTTTAAATTACTTTCAAGTGGGACACACATGATGAACGGTTTTGATCATGAAGAAACCTCTCGAAAGGCCCCCACAACTGGTTTTGAATGTTTCAATGGTGCACGGCCCCTCTCCACTTCCGTACGTGGTGTGGCCCAAAAAGTCACGGATTGAGGTGATTTTCAGCCGTGTGAGTCCCACCTGGGATGGTGCATCTGACTGAGGGGGTAGATGTTAGAAAGGCATCACGGTGGGCCCCACACCAACTCGACCTCATGGACGACCGTATGCGCTCGAGCGCATAGTACCTTTTCCCACATATATATATATATATATATATATATATATATATATATATATATATATATATATATATATATATATATATATATATATAAACAATGAAGTACTTACCATGCCCATGCAGATAGTAGCTACTGCCGTTAGATGACAGCAACACATGTTGCTGGTACGAGTTCACCACACGCTTTTAAACCTTGAGTGGGAAGATGTGTTCAAATCAAAGGTTTGCATTTGGATGGCCCACAGAGGGGAATCCACATGTTATAGTTCACCGAACCTTAAGCCCACGTGTGTGGAATAATGCCCATCCAGCCACAAGTACACTGCCAATATGTGACACGTGTAAGAGATCCAAGCTGTCTATCAGGCGTCTCGAATAGTTTACAGCTTCTGTAGGCCGTTTCACTCCCCCAAGTGGGCTACATTGTTCTAAACTAACAACTTTTCCATTAACCATGTGTTTCAACGAAGCGGATTCCGACCTGGCCTAGGCTGGACGATAATCCGTCCAAGCATGGCTCTTTGGAGCCCTTCGTGGTGTATGGATTTTATCTACTCCGTCCATCCATTTTCGCATATCATTTTAGAATATGATTCCAAAAATGAGGCCAATCCAAGGCTCAACTAGACCACGAATATGGGATTAAATACTCACCATTAAAACTTTTGACCGCAGGAGTTTTGGATCAAACTGATATTTGTGTTTTCCCTTCATCCAGGTTTATACAATCTTATGAAAAGGTTGGATTGAAAAAAACCATCACGTGGCTCCTAGGAAGTTTTCAACAATGAATATTATTATCACCCCTGCTTTCTTTGATGCGGTACATTCGAGTTTTAGACTTGCCTCGTTTTTGCCTAATACCATAAATAAAATAATCTGTAAAGATGGATGGACGGCGCGGATAAAACGTATACATAACGGTGGGGCCCACTGAGTCCTTGACCGGATGGATTATTGTGGAGGAGGGCAGGACGTAGTCTGCTTCAGTGTTTCAAACAGAACGACTAGGCTGCATTTGGATATCTGTGTTTTTCATTGATTCGGGTTTGTGAGCACAAACAAACATTGCTGTAGGTCGTAGAAAGGTTTCTCAATCATACTCACTGTTTCTTACGGTGTGGTCCACTTGAGCTTTGGATATGCTTCAATTTTGGAGGCCATGGTCTAAATTGAGCTACAAAACGGATGGATGGCATGGATAGAACACTCCATCAAGGTGGGCCCTACAAAGTCCAGTCACCGCGGAGGTCATCACTACTCAATCTACATATGGGCAACTGTACCACAACTTGCAGTGCACTGCTCATCTTTTTCGCCAACATGCCACCCGTTCAGGAAATCTGTACCATGGAAACAATAGGCCCCACCATGAAAAATCAGGGTCATCAGCTCACCAGACAGCCCAAGCCCGATTTCTGCGGCCTATGGAACAGGCGCTCCGCGCGGGCGCATGCAAGGGGGAAATATGGTACGGTACCCGAAGTTGTGGTACCTTGCCTGCCTGTAGGTGATCCGTTGGTCCTGCCGAGGATTGCCCACTGCCCAAATGTTCATCAGACCATATGATCCCAACCATCCAATCAGCGAAAGCTTTGAATACTGGATATGAACCACTGCCTGCTACTTTTCTTACCATCAAGTACACCCTCTAAAAAAAGTTTAGAACCGTCCAATCAAGGAGCCTTTTTTGGGAACGTGCAATCTAAGACGTGGGCCATGTTGTGGCCCCCAGTGTACATGAACGGTTACTGTGGCGAACGCGGATTGCTTACTACCCCGTCCGTCTCCAGCTGGGAACGGGCAGGGGTTCCGAGTGCCCACCGTGATGTATGAGTTTTATCCACACCGTCCATCCATTTCTACGTGGACTTTTATTGAAGAAGACCAAAATATAGGCAGATGAAAGACATATATGGACCACACAATGCGGATTAAACTTTTACTGATGAAAACTTCTTGTGGGCCACAGAAGTTTTAGATCGAACTGGAATTTGTTTTTTTCCCTTCATCCAGTTCTATATTACTTTACGAATAGGTTGGATGGAAAATAAACATCACGGTGGGCCCTAGGAAAGTTTCAACGGCAAGCACGATTATCACCGCTGCTTCCTTTGATGTGATCCACTTGAGTCTTAGATCTTCCTATATTTTACTTATGCTCCATAAAATTCCAAGTAGAAATGGATGGACGGTGTGGATAAAACACATACATCACGGTGGGCACTCGAAACCACTGGCCGTTCCCAGCTGGAGACGGGCGGGGGTAGGACGCAATCCGCGTTCGTCGCAAGGTGGTGTTAATAATGGCAAGGCGAGTTATCTGATACTATGGCAGACTTATAGTTCGTACACACGCATTAAAATATGTACACGTGGCATAACATAACTCAAATCAAACCTTCAATATCGTGGAATCTATTCTAGATAGTCCAATAAACGTAAAATCATACTCACTAGACGATCCAATCACTTGATCACTGACCGTCTGTTTCTTGATTTAGATCATATTATTTCGACTATATATAGATGTCCACTAATCTTCCATTTTAAAAATAAATCATAGTACACGATCCTGACAGTTCATTTTGAGTAAAATATATTCCAGGTATCCAAAATAGTAGTGCTTGAACATGAAAGTAACGCTCTGCCAGAGTAGCAAAGTTTTTCAATACTACCATAAGTACAATCGAGCGAGCTCACTTCTTTTCACACTCGCCAGAAACAACACAAGCTAAGTTGACCAATATTATAAAATCTAAGCCGTAAATACCTTCTGGCCCAAAATTCAGATCGTTATTATAGTTAGTTTAGCCACAAATTAAAAAGAAAAAACAAAAATAGATAGTTAAGATTAATGAATTTTGTACGTGCAACATATTTCCTCTCAAATTATTTATATATATGTTTTGTTTTTCCATTATATTCATTCATACTTTATGTTTCACATTATAAACGTATTGGATCTCATACAAACGTGCTAATTCATCAAGTGTAAGAGGAGAGCAGCAGAAAGTTGCAGTCGCGCGAATCTGCATTGAGTTTCCATAATAACAAAGCAGGAGATTAAAGAGGAAGCATGTCTTTATAAATACGCCTGCATTCTCCCTCCCTTTTCACTCAGAAGCAGGCAGTTGGGTCAGATCAGTTGGGTTGGTTGGTTCGACCCAAATGGCTCTGTTTTCTCATTTCTCACTCTCTCTGTTCTCACTCTCTCTCCTCTCACTCTCTCTCACCATTGCAATACCAGTCCACAAACACCATCATCCCCACATAGCTTTCCACAACTACAGAGATGCCCTCTCCAAATCAATCCTCTTCTTTGAAGGGCAGAGGTCTGGGAAGCTCCCTTCTAGCCAGAGGCTTCGATGGAGAAGAGACTCTGGTCTTTCAGACGGTTCTGCCATGCATGCAAGCTATCTAACCTTCTTCTTCTTCTATTTTTTTTCCCCATTTTTTTCTTGATTCTTTGAAATGCTGATGTGGGTGTTGTTTGGGGAATGCAGGTGGATTTGGTTGGAGGGTATTATGATGCTGGAGACAATGTGAAGTTTGGTTTTCCAATGGCTTTTACTACCACCATGCTTTCATGGAGTGTGATTGAGTTTGGTGGGTTGATGAAAGGGGAGTTGGGGAATGCAAGGGAAGCTATTCGTTGGGGTACTGATTATCTTCTCAAAGCTACTGCTCATCCAAACACCATATATGTGCAGGTTGTTTTTTCTTTTTCTCTTTCTTTCTTTTTGGGGTTGGATTTGCTTTCTTTTTCTTTTTTCTCACGCGGTTTCTCTGTTTCTTTTCAGAAAAAAGCTGTTTATTTTGTTTTCTCAATTTGTTTGGGATTTTTATTTTTATTTTTGGATTTCTTTGTTGGGTTTTTCTAGCCGTTATTGGAATGTTGGTTTCTGGTTCTTATAACGTTTTGAAATTTTTTAGAAGAAAAGAGGAATAAGAGACAAAAAGCTGTTTTTTTTTTTTTGGTTGTTGAAGATTTTCAGCAATGAAAATGGTTTTTTGGGATTTTTAGAGGGCTTGAAAGAAAGAGAAGCAGAGAAAACAGAGCAATGTGAGTTTTTCTTTTTGGTTACAGGTGGGTGATGCTAACAAGGATCATGCGTGTTGGGAGAGGCCAGAAGGCATGGACACTCCAAGAACTGTCTACAAGATAGACAGCAATAGCCCTGGTTCTGATGTAGCTGCTGAAACTGCTGCAGCCCTTGCAGCTGCTTCCTTGGTCTTCAGAAGATCTGATCCTTCCTACTCCAAACTTCTTCTCAATAGAGCTATCAGGGTAAAAATCCCCCCAAAAGAACTGTTTTTTCTTCATTGATTTTTTTTCTTCTGAGTATTTTCTTTTCTCCATTTTGAGTTTTTTCTTTTTTCCTTAAATGTGTTGCAGGTCTTTGGTTTTGCTGATAAGTACGGAGGTTCTTACAGCAATGGGCTGAAGCCATATGTCTGTCCTTTTTACTGCTCTTATTCTGGCTATCAGGTTTGTTTTTTTCTTTCTTTTTTTATTGGAAACTTCTCTTTTATATAGATTTTTTTATTTTAAAAATCTCTGATTTTTCATTGTCTTTATCTGAAGGATGAGCTATTGTGGGGAGCTGCTTGGCTCCACAAAGCCACAAAAAACCCAGCTTATCTTAACTACATTCAGGTGAATGGTCAGACACTTGGAGCTGATGAAACTGACAATACCTTTGGTTGGGATAACAAACATGTCGGGGCAAGAATCTTAATTTCCAAGGTCTGTTTTTTCTTTCTTTCTAATTTCCATCCCTTCTATTTTGAATTTTTTCAAAAAATAAGACATGGGTTTTAAGCTCTGTTGTTTTTTGCCATGTTCAGGCATTTTTAGTTCAAAATGTGAAATCCCTCCATGATTACAAGGGGCATGCAGATAATTTCATATGCTCTCTTATACCAGGAGCCTCTTTCTCTCAAGCCCAATACACCCCAGGTCTTTTCTTTCCCTTTTTTTTTTTTCCATTTTTTCCACACTCACTCTCTCTCTCTCTCTCTCTCTCTGAGAATTGAAAAGGGAGGATTATTGCTTTGAACAGGAGGTCTTCTTTTCAAGATGAGTGACAGCAATATGCAGTATGTGACCTCCACCTCCTTTCTCCTGCTAACCTACGCCAAGTACTTAACCTCCGCATCCAAGGTGGTCACCTGCGCTGGTGCAACCATCACCCCAAAGAAGCTCCGAATCATTGCCAAAAGACAGGTATAACCCTCGGTGGGCCCTACTTATTTTCATATGGGCCCCACTAATTAAGTATGCTGTTGGGTCAGTCCAAGTGCTTCAGTCATTTGTTGAACCGAACTGGGCCACCCACCAATCAGAGAAATTCACAAGCTGAACAGCGGATGCTTTTTCAGATTTTAAAACCTTGGTCTGGACGGTGAGGATCTCTGATCAATGGTATTTTCTCCATTGGATGAACGGTCTGGCTCTACCCACTGCAGCATTCTTTAAAAAAAGACCTTTGACTCAAGTCTTAATTAGCTGGGGACTTACTCAGGCAGCCTTTGACCGTTGATGCCTAGTCACTCAGAAATTGTACACGTGGACACTAAAAAAAATCCAAAATCAGATTAGTTGTATGCCACGTATGCCATTTCTCTAAGTGGCTGTGTATCATCCATCACGCTGCCAGAGTATCAAAGCTCCTCTTTATACAACTGTTCCATTGGTTTTTTTTATGGTGCTTAGGTGGACTACTTGCTGGGAGACAACCCAATGAGAATGTCATACATGGTGGGGTACGGAGGGAGGTACCCGCAAAGGATCCACCACAGGGGCTCATCACTACCGTCCATCGCCACCCATCCATCCAAGATCCAATGCTCATCAGGCTTCACAGCCATGAAATCCGAATCCCCCAACCCGAACATCCTCGTCGGGGCAGTCGTTGGTGGGCCAGATGCACATGACCGGTTCCCTGATGAGCGGTCCGACTACGAGCAATCCGAGCCGGCCACCTACATCAACGCACCCTTAGTGGGCTCACTGACCTATCTTGCACACTCCTTTGGTCAGCTCTAAAGTCATCATCAGATCCGTTGATTATGTAATTGGGCCCAAGGTCCAAGGCCCATCCTTGCCGTCTAATCCAATCTGGTCATGGATAGGGAAAATGAAGTATTTTAGGATAGTATTAGGATATGGATTTTATAGTACAGTCTCTCTTGCAAGTCGCGAGTAGAGTAGCGTGCCTCAAACGGCATTCGTGTAGGTGAGGGTTTATATAGTACATTTGGGTGTATACAAGAGGGTGGGTATCACTCTTTTTGTATTTTGGCATTGGGACTTGTAATTTGTTTGCTATTATGTAGTGGAGATAGGTTTTGTTATGGATCTCGTTTTATATTAAGACAGATGGGACTCTTGTGCTGATCGGGGCTGTTGATGTGGTGGGCCATAGATCAAATATCACATTGATGGGGTGATCCTATACTTTCTCCCTTTCTACTAGTTTAGTTGCAGATGATCTTCTAACATGATCTGAAAAAAACGGATGGAAGGAGTGGATTTCTCACAAACAATATGGTGGGCCCCACCAAGCTTCGCGTGGCAGGAGTATATATCCTCGTCAGGCACAGAGATATTCCAGTGCCCAGTGGGTCGACAGAGATGTCCTTGCAAATCCACTCCGTCTATCTGTTTTGCAAGACCACAACAGGACAGGTAACTAAAAATCAGGCAGATCTAAAACTGATGTGGGCCATACCACACAAAACAGTGGGGATTGAACACATGGGAGTGTGACAGAAGTTTTGTATCGCGATTATATTTGTGCCTACAGTTTATCAGAGTGGTATTAACCCTATGAACGGATTAGATGGTATATAAACATCACGGTCAGCTCCAGGAAGGTTTCAATAATCTACCTTTTCTTTCCCACTTTTTCGTTTGATATGGCCCACCTGAGTTTTTTTAGTCTTTCTGGTGTCTATTTTTCTTTCCTATTTTGGTCTTTCAAAACAGATGGACGGAATGGATTTATCACAGACCATCAACGTGTACTACACAGCCCCAAAAACAGGTATAATCTGTGCCCGGGGTGACAGGCAATCCTCTTCCCTGATATTAAGGAAACGATGTGTAGAGAAATCAATGTTTGAATTGAAAATTGGAGAGGTGGGTATAAGAGAGAAAAGGAGGAGGCAAGTGATGAATGGTCATGCGAAGTGGGCCACAGCAGTCTGGTCAAAGGGTATCCCATTCTGTCAGTATGAAGTCTCAAAAGCAAAGAGCTTTTTTATTTTAAAGTAACATGCAGCTCTGAGCAACCTAACATGGGAAGGGGAAGAGAGCATAAAAACATTCCACACAGGGACCTGAGAGTCACACCCTGCATTATTCCAGGGTTTCCTTTGTTTTCTTTAATATTATTATCAAACCAAGCTGCCTTTTCTAATGATTTGACCAAATAGCACTCCATGAAGAGAGAGAAGTGTGGGCCCCAGTAAATTTTAATAATGGGCGTTCAATATCCCACTTGAAATCATTTTCGGATCATGTATTGGGGGCAAAATGGATGGACGGTGTGGATATAAACACGTCATCTTGGACGGTTTGAATAAATTGTTTTTTTGAATTAAGGCTCAGGTTAAGGTGGTTGACCCAAGTATATCTGAGCCAAAACACGTCGGATTTGAGTCATGGATCAGGTTGAGTCGAGTTGAGCGGTCCAGCTTAGACTCAGTTCGATTTTTTTTCGAGCTGTTAAAAATCAACTCAACTCAGCTCAAACTCAGTTTCGAACTGAGTCAAGTCAAGTGAGTTAACTGAGCTGACTCGATTCATGTACTTATGACCCCAGGAAGTTTTCATCCATAGGCATTCAGTCCCCACCATTTTTTCTTCACATGGTGTGGTCTTGAGTAGAGCTGTACACAGGCCGAGCCGAGTCAAGCTTGGCCCAGCTTGACTTGATTCGACTAGGAGGCTACTCCAGTTTGAACTTGGCTCAGCTCGCCTAGCTTGACTTGATTCAACTAGGAGGCTTACTCCAGTTCGAACTTGGCTTGGCTTGGTCCTCGAGCCTGATTGGCTAGCTCAGCTTAGTTAGCAGCTTAGGCCAACTCAGCAAAAGCTTGAGTTCAATCTTTTGAGCTGAGTTCGAGTTTGAGTTCAAGTCTATAAGCTGAGTTTGAGTTTGGGTTTTAGGATTTTTAATATATAATATATATTTTATTTAAATATATACATATTTATGAAAATACTTATAGCAAGTGAATCCGATTAAAGTGGAATTGATTCGAACGAAGTCAAGTTCAAGTCAAGCTTGGTCTATCTTGAACTTAGATCGAAATTACACCTAGATGCATAGCTCGAATGGTAGACTGAGTGGAGATCCCTCGTTTTAACACTTGAAGTATTGGTATCAACACTATGGAAGGTGACATTGGTATCGAACAAATTTTCTTGATTCATAGCTACGTAGTTTACAAGTTGAGTCAAGTGAGTTAACCGAGATCGATTCATCTCACTTTTAAGTTGATTAAGTTGATTCATAAAATGAGATGACAGAATGGATGGATGGCATGAATAAGACGCATACATTGTGGCCACTTGATGATGTTGTGGGCCCTACCATGATGTATGTGTTTTATCCATACCATTCATTCATTTGGGACCATTATTTTAGGACATGAGCCAAAAAAATGAGACATCAAAATCTGAATCCATACCACAGTAAAACAGTGGTGATTGAAGGGACAATATTAAAAACTTCCTAGGGTTTACTATAATGTTTGATTAGCTCACACAGACCTGGATGAGAAAACACAAATATTAGCTTTAGCCAAAACTTGTGGCCCCGGGAAGTTGTAATGGTGGGCGTCCAATCAAGACTTTCATGTGGTATGGCCTACCTGAGATTCGGATCTGTTTCATTTTTGGGCTCACGCCCTAAAATAAGCTAGCAAAATGGATGGACAATGTTGATAAAACACACACATCATGCAAACCGCGCCTGTGGGATGGGTTTGTTTTAACTTCTTGACAAGAGTCAAAGATTTCAATGTCCTATGTGGGAAGTTGGAACTATAAATGTTCTTAAGCACAATCTCAATGCACCCTGGGAAGAACTTCGGCCCATCATCTCCAACCATTCAAAAGACAGCTGGCGGGAACCTATGAACATTTCCAAAATTTGAATTTTTAAAAGTCATGTTAAGATTCCAACACACCATTGTTGGATGGGAATCAATGGCCAAAAGGCTGATATGTACATTAAACCACATGAGAGAATCATCAAGGCACTGAAGAAGATTGATTAAGGAAAATAAGAAAAAGAAAAAAAAAAGGGATATTTGGTTTTCATTAATAAATAATGCGGGAAGGCATGAACAGCTTTCGAGATAATCGTATTTGGCATTTGAAAGCCAAACAGATGAATTGGTAGAATGTAAGAGTGTGCCATGCAGGACCTTTGAGACTGCATCAGCGTTTCGGTGGGCATTGGTAGCATTTTTCGAAGAATCCAAAGGAACGGATTTGCCTGATGAAGTTCGTCCCGCTCGCCCATCCACCAAATCCAAATCCAAAAACAAACACCCATGTCGCCACGAAAGCGCTTGTCCAGTACATCAATCGTCCGCGTTTCGCAATATCATCTTGGGCCTGCTCATGCAAAGAGAACATAAACAAATGGTGAGGAAAGAAAATATTTGGAGTGATAGAGCCCATGATCCAGTAAGAAATCTTAGTAACCTTATTAGGGAACACTCATGATAACAAAGATCACTAGATAGGCATGGCCCACCATAGATTGCATATGGTCCAAATCTAACCATGATTGAATGATCATAGCAATACAATTATCCATTTTGCACGTCATTTAAATGAACGTGATTGTCTGATGTGGGTAATATGGAGGCCATATGTTCGCGGAGACCGTTCCTATCTAATGGTCCACTGTGGTGGAAGGTAGGCCCACTTGGGCCCCACATAAATTTGCATGCATGGTACATAACTTTCTATTGCTAATTGTATAGAGAGCTATGAGATGCCGATTCACACATTTGCATGAGGCCTGACCTGGTATGTGGTCTGAAGCGTTCATCAGGTGGTCAGTGCCATTCATATAGTATGCAATTTGGCTGGTGACCCAAAAAACAGCCAGCTATCTGGTGTCAAAGCTCTATGGGTCCCACCATGATGTATGTGTTTTATCCACACCGTCCATAATATTTATTTGGCCAGCTAATTTTAGGGCATGAGCCCAAAAATATAGGTAAAATAAATAAAAACAACAGATTTTGCAGAGTTCGAACCAAGCAAGTGATTCAGTATGGGTTCTAGTCCTGTTCCCTGCCTTTTTTATTTTTTATTTTACAAAAACCAGCATCTGAACCAGGTGAGTGACTCGGTCAAGTTGAGTCATAATGAGTTGACCAGGTTTATGAGCCGACTCGACAAGTCTCATTGAGTTGTGCTCAGCAGCAAGTTTCCAAGAGACAGTTCAAAATCTCGTCAAGTCGAGTTGACTCAGCTGAGTTTCTAGTCGAGTTACCGAGTTTTAGAACTATGAAACATACAACTTATAAATCATAATTGCCATGCAATATGGAAGTAACAAAAAATAAAAAAAGAGAGGTAGACTACTTACAGTTTCTAACTGCTTCTTTGAGTAAGCTCTCATGAAGGCAACACTTGGAATTATATAGACTGAGAACGAAATGAGGAATGCACCCATGATGGAGTTTATGGGTCCGAAGAAAGGAATCGCCAGTGCTAAAAACCAAATAACCAAAACGACTGGTATCCTCGCCAGCGCTCTAAGCAAGAATATTTTGCTTAAATGAACTCCGACGAGTTTCTCCCATGCCAGAAATAAAGGGTTTGCATTCAGTAGGAATGCTACGTACTGTGCAAGGAATAAAAGAAATAAAATGAATGTTGTCAGACATTAGACGAGCTTGTAATTGTCAAATAAGAGGTTAGATGCTTCATTTTTTTTTTTTTTTTTCCTTTTTCTCTTTGTTTTTTTACCTGATGAAGAATCATGGAGATTATGCAGACGTTTTTCATTTTTGAAGGTGGTAGGACTCCAAATGCATTCGATCGATGGAGGAGGATGTCTCCATATGCCCAGTACACCGAGACAGAATTTGGAACGGTTAATAGGTAGGTGTACAATACTGCAAATATATACGCATACTTATATCTTCGAGGTTTCCACATTGCCTCCATTAATTCACTGTAACAAAGAAACAAAGTACAAGCTCTTAGGCTTTTTTTTTTTTTCCTAACCAACTAGACTACAACGGAGTACAAGCTCTTAGGCTGGTGATTGCATAAGCGTGTCACTAATTCTGCACATGTGCAAGGTCCATGTTGGCGTTTTTCAAAATAAAATATCATTTTTGTAGTGTTTGCCTGTAGTTGTAACCCTGATGTGGCCCAATGAAGAAGTGGCATGTATGCGTGTCGGATGTGGGCCCTGCGGTGAAAAGCAGAGATTCCCTTGGATGAAATCATGATTGTACCCTTTTTACTGCGATCCCCAGATGGAAGAATGCACAAGGCACTTTTTCATTGGGCCACATCAAGGCTTATTGTAACCGCTGGTTATAAGCAATTCACATCTATAAAAAGACATGGGCTAGATTTCCAATCTTCAAAAAGTTACTCTTCAAAAAGTAAATAAACTTATTGACATGAACACTTTATTGTAGAAATGAAAAGGTGAAAGTGGCTAGAGGAGAGGAGATAAGACTTGCATTTTACTTGGGTTCGAGTTTCCGTAAAATGTAAGCTTTGTTTCTGCTCCACTAGCCACTTTCCCTTATCTATTTTGAAAATAACCAATGTCTCAGTCCAAGCTTTAGGCTTGTCCAATAATCAGGTGGGCCACAATTATGGAACAAAACGAGAACTAAAAGACTACACCCAAGAAATTTTTATCCACTTTTTGCATTTTGTATATTCTGCCAAGCTGACGAGTGGACTGGCTAGATTCTTGGTCGAGGTCATCTAAGTAGTGGGGCCACATGTGCCACATGTATAGGGGCTAGGATCTACATTAACTCCTTATAAAACCAATATGAAAAATAAAGAAGCCACAAGCATACTAACATGCAGAGTCCATGGCTTCCAAATGAAAAGAGGATGTTTGTGGCTCCTGTGAAGAAATCCACCAAATTTTGGGGTCCTTGATGAGTCACTTGTCCAATCTGAAGTTCGCAACGCCATTCACTCAGTAAAAAACATCAATAAGCAACTGCAAGTTATTCTATGTTCAGTGCACAATAATAGGAGCGTCTATAAAATGGGATTGGAAAAAAGAAGGAACATTCATCACCTGACCATGCTGGACAGCAGCCACTGTCATGTAGGCTGAAGTAATGCTGGTTGTAGCAATTCCCAGAAGAGAGATGAAGCGAAAATTGTGAACAGAAGGTAACAGAACTGTCGGGATTGCAAGAGTGCCGAATAAATAAAGCCACTCCCTCTTGTTCCAGTTTGAGTTCATGTAATAGATATGACTGCATCACCACAGCAAGAAAAATCCCATATTGGAAGCCGTCTCAAACACAAAACCAATCATGATCTTAGGGATCTTCCCAAATGGGACTCTAAGCTCTGGATAGTATAGAAGATCAGGAGGTTACTTCACCTAGAACAAGCAATGAGTTGCAATACGCACGCAAAGGTAAGAGCGGTCATGTTGAATGCCAGCACCAGGTTTCCCAGTTTCTTTCCAGCAACAATACTGATCACCTCATGATACTGAGTGCAACAAATTCGGAAAAGGAGATTAAGCAGGAAAGCATTCACTAGAATAACAGCAAAACAAAACCAGTGTTAGAGAAGATATTAGACAAATATCATTTAGTGATGAATCCTAAGGTGCACAAGAGAATTGGGTTTTGAACATTCAGTTCAGAAGAGAAAATAACCAAATCGTAATGAGGTTTCCTAGTGATCATCAAATCGAGGGGGATCTGTAAAATTCCGGTTAGATTATGTTCAAGTCAGACTTGAAAACCATGAAATTTGCAACTCAGCCCAATTTCTGAAAATTATTGCTAAGAAAGGTGGTTATAACTCGGACATTTCACTTTATTATGCTAATTATTGCAATTCACTTCAATGGTGCATCAGTATTTGAATAGAAAAAAAAAAAAAAAACAGAGAATCCTTGGTGATGGTATTGAAAAGTGTCCAAAACAACATGGTAAACATTTTAAGTCTATATAGGGACAACCATATAGGTTTCCGTATTTGAAATCATAAAAAGAGGGGCCCATCATAGGGTTACATTCAATTATCAATACAAAAGATACAAAAATCAGTGGAAGTATAAGAAAAACAAAAACACCAATCATTCTGAATTTCTTGTTGGCATTCTCTTGGCCTGCCTTTCACAAAACCCTATATTCTTTAGTCGAAAAGAAAAGAAAGGAAATCAAGTTCCAGATTGATATATAGGTGGGAGTTTTATAAATACAACAAACTATCTAGGAGCCAGTGCCACATGTAGGAATTCTTCCATGCTCCGATAGACAAAAATCCAAAATAGTATATTTAGACGTGATTGAGATACGGAGCTCCATGACTAAAAAAGAGGTCTTCATGAATACAAACTCTTTATTCGATGGGGAGATTCTGCATACACTAAACTTGCTGAGAAATCCAACCTCACATTTCCAAAAGAGAATTTCCTAGACATATTCTCTTTCTTTAGTCTTTACTTTGAATTCCAAAACCTACAGGTCTAGTTACAACCCAAATAAAGAGATAGAAATTCAATATTACCCAACTAAACTGCCTGCTCCTTAGATGAGCTGGTAGAGACAGTGTACCGTGTGTGAGTGAGTGTTGCCTTTCGAAAAAAAAAAAAATACTGCCTGCCCAAAATGTTACGAGCTAAAAGTACATTCACCAAGTAAACTTAACAAAGCCAAGTTTGGAATGTATGAGTTAATTAGGGTGTGTTTGGATGGTCAACGAAATCGAATTGTGAACATTCAGTTCAAGGAGTAACAATGAAATTGTAGTGATGAGAAAGCAAACCTCAAATTACACCTTCCTTTCAAATACTAAGGGATCCAATGATAGACTGTGGGTCCCACAGCCTTTTTCTGGGTGTACACAACTGTAAAGTATTATGGGTTTGTGTACAATCTGTACAGTTTTAAGAAGCTATACTTGTATATAGACGGTATTTTTTATATATAGTATTTGAAGTCTTTTATAGATTAGTTTCTTACTTTACTCTGTTTCCCTTCTTTTATTACAACTTACCCTAAGCTAGTTATTAGTAAAGTTAGGAAGTTTGAGTTGGGGGCCAACGGGATTTAATAGTTACTTTTCATTTGGGAGTTCTTGTACAAAGAAGGCGCTATATATCGTCTTCATATAGTTGGTATCCTTGTGGGGAAGACTCCCCAAAACTATCATGTTCTCTATCTTCTTTGCCTCTTGTTTCTATATTGCTTTCATGCGTGGGTTGGATGAAACTCCAAGATTTCAAAGTGAAGAGGTAACTCATTCATGCTTTTAGAATTTGGGAATTTATGAAAAGGTGTGTTCTTTATGCTACTCTTGCAATGGAATTGAAGCAAGATTTATTCATAGTTTCCATCCCCATCATAATACTTGTAGATGTTTCTTGCATAAGGATTACAAAAAACAACATAACTACTCAAAACCCTCAACAAAAGGATTTTGATCCAATATGAAAGGACCAGATGCTCTATTCCCCTCTTTTTTCTTGTTTTTATTGTCGCTTTTATTTTTCCCAATTTACCATTCACAAACTCAGACATGCGTTACGAGCAACGTTGTCAAATGGCATAAGTGATCGCCTGTGACCCAAGGGGTTGTGCGCATATGCAATTGCACAGCCCCCAAAACTTTTCTTTTTGGGAAAACAAATCAGAGTAATAAAGGAAAAATGAAAAATAAAAATGTAAAAATACTACAAGTGTGTGTGAGAGAGAGAGAGAGAGAGAGAGAGAGAGAGAGAGAGAGTAAAACGTAATAAAATAAGAAAAATGGTGGGAGAGAAAATGAACCAAAAAAATGGTTTATGCAGTTGCATACTTCTTCATGTGACTGCATAATGTCAAACGGTACTAAAACTGCATATGTCATTATGGCATAATCGCATAATTGTGGTTTATGCAGTTCCTATGAAGAGTGAGCCCTGATGAGCTGTCTTGAAGACTCAAATTCATAAGACAACTGAATAAGGACCAAGGTTTCAAAACTTGGTTTTGGAGGGTGACTCATTCAGTGATGGAAATCACCATGACATGTTTGCATCACATAAAGGAATTGAAAAGTGAAAGTATGATCATGAACACTGTCTGAAACAGAACTGCTACTAGTGTGGATGATCCCCCAAATCTAGGGGTAACAGGAGAACTATCAGCTGCCCCACCTGCTCAAATCTAGCAACAACCCTCAGAAAGCTTGTCTGCGAGTTGTGAAATGGGTATCTGAGGTGTTTGGATTCACTATCAGAATGAATCACAAATTCATTACTGTCCTCAGTGTTCCTAAGAGGAATTATCCCAAAATAGCAGTTAAATTCCTTTCAAGTCCAACATGAAATAGCATAATTACATTTCCAAACCTAGTTGAAGGTAAATGCATTTTGGTCATTTCTGCTTTATTGAACTTATTATTGCAATTCAATTCACTAGTGCATCCAAACACAGAGTAAACAAAGGATTTGAGGTCAAGTAGGATTATATGTATTTGGGTTTGATGGAATAGCATTTGAAACCACTTAGCATCTGAAACCAGATTATAAGCAATTATTAGTCAAGTTGTACCTAACATCCACAAAAGAGGAGAAAAATAAAACATTACCTTCATGATAATCCGACATAGAAAAAAAGGGGGGGAATTCATGAATGAAACCAACCTGGAGAACGTGTCTTTCATGAATAGTGCCAGTGGCTCTTGTCCTTTGAGAAGCCTCTGCATGAAAAAGGCTGAGAAGATAGACTGTCCAGCAACCAAAGGCACCATAGAGAAACTGTGAACCCACTCCAAACCAATATCCCATTTGAGAGAATGTATATGGCAGGGTGAGGATCAAAGAGCCAACCTGATCATGGACAATCAATGCAGAGAATCTGTTATTATGAAGCATTCTTCATCATTATCATCATTATCAAGAGGCAGTATATGATGCTTGGTCGAGTTAAAATGGCAAAGCAAACCAACGGTTTTTTCTTGACCTAACAACTGTATAGTGGGTGGTGCATTTTGGTGATCAAGATCACTCATCTGGTCAACCTAATCAACTATGGGCAATGTCATAATGCAGGGGAATTTTCACACCAGGCTCGAGTGGGGTGGCCTGTGGGATGCAGGGGCACACTCTGGGTGGGCAGCCCATGTGAGGCGGGTGGCTTGCGTGAGGCGGGCCCCACTGGTGTGAAGCGGGCCGGTGTGAAGTGGGGCCCACGAGGAGGGTTCCGCCGACGTCCTAACCCATGGGATGTGGGGCCTGGGCTATGAGATAAAGAGATTGATTCGCCACTCTCTATAAGTTCGAGCTTTTAGAGCAAGTGGCTAATTGTCCCTACATCGAAGTGGTATCTGAGTAGGAGGTCTATTGGACAATGGGGAAGAAACTTGAGACATGAACAATTCATGATGAGGCTGACCAGATGAATGGTATGGATCACAGAATGGTGAGTAGTGGGCTGTGGGCCCTACCTTTAAAGTTGATGATCAAGCAACCTGGTGGCCAACATGCATGGGAGAAAGTTGCTGATCATGTCTAAATTTTTTAATGGTGGAGAATTTTGGGATGTGACCCCCTTATGGCATGGCCCACTAGATGAACAGTACAGATCACCAGATTGTAGGCTAACCTGTAGTGCCATTTTGATCGGCTGAACATTCTGCATTTTCTCCAGCGTCGAAGATTCTAAACAACCCAATAAAATAACAAAAGCTCATTCCCCGATTTCCTTCTTATTTCTTTAAATTTGACTATCTCCCAACCCATTAAAAATATAAATAAATAGAAAAGAAAAAAGAAAAGAAAAAAAGACCCATCTGAACAAAAAGCTAATTCCCAACACAACAAAGGAAAAAAAAAAAAAAAAAAAACACATAAGATCATCAAAACCCATTACCAATTTTCTCTTTATCTCTCTTCCATGCTTCATTTCCATTTGAGATAATAATAATAATAATAAAGATAGAAAAAAAAAAAAAAAAAACAAAAAACCCATTTGAGCTAAGATACAGAGAAGGTGTAAAACCAATCAAAACCCCCAAAAACATCATAATCCAACATGACTATCATCCATGTAGAGGCTTACCAATACCAAAACACTTAAACGAAGCTACTAAAACCAAGAAACGAGGGGGAAAAGAAAGAAAGAAATTGAGAAAGAAAACAAAATAAAAAGAAATACCTGAGCAGCAACTGCATTCAACCACGCATCAAAAACAGACCCACCATGCCATACCAAAGCATTCCATACATCCCTCGCCGACGATGTCGTCTTTTCCTCAACCTTTCCTTCATTTCTTGCATTCACAACACCCAAATTCGCCGACGATGTCGTCTTTTCCTCAACCTTTCCTTCATTTCTTGCATTCACAACACCCAAATTCCCATTCTCTGCATTTCCATCCTCCATTTCCTCTCCTGCAATTGCTCCCAATAACTATATTAGAATATACAACACCCAAGAAACTTAAAAAAGAAAAAAACCAAGAAAATATTCAAAAAATACCCAGAAAAGAACAGGACCTCTCCTTGCTTTTGAGAGAGAGAGAGAGAGAGAGAGAGAGAGAGAGAGGAGAGGAGAGAGAAGAACAGTTCTCCTTGCTTTTGAGAGAGAGTGAACAGTTCTCCTTGCTTTTGAGAGAGAGTGAGACGACAGAGAGTCACCGCCTTGAGATGAAGAAACTACTACCAGAAGTAGTAATACTGCTCCAGGAGGGGCATTTTCGGTAAAAGCACTTTTCTTCTTGCAGGCTGCAGCTGAGAGAGAGAGAGAGAGAGAGAGAGAGTTGCTTGATGTAGATACGATGGTGGACAGAAACGGTAAATATTAACAAGAAAGGAGGGTAATCGTTTTCCATATATGATGAGGGAATGCAAAGACGGTGGCCTCTTCTCCAGCCCGAAGACTTGTAACGCCATAGGAGGTGTGTACCACGTTTGCCCGATGTACGTTTGTCAGACGTTAACTTTTCGTGGTGCAGTACCATCTTTACCGCCAACCTCCAACTTATGTAGAGCATCCATACCGTTAAAACGGTAGGCCACAACATGAGTATCATCCATCATAAAAATAGACCTGCTGTCCTCATCCTATGGTCCACACAGTTTGAATCAATGGAACACCGACAGTGTGACTTAATGTACAGTTGTGGCCCATTTACTAAGTTGATCAGTAGTGTTCTTTAGGAGGGATACCTAGATGGTACGTCCTACCTTTTTGTTGGTACTGATTTTCTGTAGAAATGGCATTCTAGCGGTAAAGATGGTATGGCGCCACGAGATTGTGGTGCTATTGCCTGTAGGTGAATGAATACGGATCCTCTGTTTCCGCGAAGCTCGAAAATTGTGTTGTTGCAATCTAATCGGACCGTGTGACTGTGGAATGCATTGAAAATTTGCGAAACTGACTGAGACGGACCAATCACTTATACAGCAAAGGAGGAAGAAAGCCGAAAGTCGTGGTTTTGGAAAACAGAGGATCCGGACACATTGGTGAATAGTCTTCTGACGTCACACTTGTGTTATTATCCACACCGTCCGTACGTTTTTAAATATCAATTTATAGTATATATAAATCTTTAAGTGGACCACACGACCAATGGTGACTTCGTCAAACCTTCCTTAATGATCACACAGACACGGATGAAATCAAATTTATCTGCAGCATATATAAATCTTTAGCTTTGGATATGCTATAATTTTATGATCTTGCCCTAATATGATATGGTAAAACGGATGGACGACGTGGATAAGACACATACATAACTAAAGAGGGCCCACACAGTTTACTATAGTGTAGTGAGTTAGCAGGCAATCCGTTTCCAAAGTACACGTACAGCGAAGGCATCCAATCCGCACCATTGAAATCGCGGTCATCACTGGTGATGGATTATAGAAGGAAAGCTACACTTATTAGGGATTATATTGACTGTCCGATTGGAGGACATTATTAAATGGACGGTAGGAAAGAAAGTTATCTACAAGACAACTTCTGCATTGAAAGAAACGGATCTTTTAAATTTCCAATCTGGCTTTGTTAAAACAGGACTGTGAATGATGATGATTCTACTGTGGGCCTCTCGATTTTGAAGGCTTGATCTGGGCCATGTGTATACCACCAAACCGTGTATCCCCGCCGGGGAAATGGATTGGCTACTCCCCCTGCCACCAGTCCATGGCTAGTGTTCGGTGGTCTGTGGGCCCACCATGATGTATGTGTTTCATCCATGCCGTTCATCTATTTTTCTAGATCATTTTATGGTATTACAAAAAAAATGAGGTATATACCAATATCAAGTGGACCACATTACAGGAAAAAGTGTTGAATAAACGTCGACCATTAAAAACTTTTTGGGGGCATAAAAGTATTGGATCAAGCTGATCTTTGTTTTTTCCCTTCATCTGGGTCTTTATGACCTAATCAACAGATTGGATGTCAGATAAACAGTACAGTGGGCCTTAGGAGGATTTAAATGATGGATATCCAATCACTATTGGTTTCCTGTGGTGTGGTCCACCTAAGCTTTATATCCTTCTAATTAAACACTAAAATGATCTTTAAAAATGGATGAAAGGAATGGATAAAACACATACATCATGGTGGGGCCCACATACCACTAAACACCAGCCAAGGGGCTGGTGTCAGGGGGAGTAGCCAATCCGTTCCCCGCCGCCGGACTCGGATTGCGTAGTGTGGAAACGGATTGGCTACTCCCCCTGACATCAGCCAGTGGCTGGTGGTCGGTGCCCTGTAGGCCCCATCATGCTGTATGTGTTTCATCCATTCCGTTTATACATTTTTAAAGATCATTTTAGGGCTTGATGCCAAAAATGAGATAGATATAAATCTCAGGTGGACCACACCAAAGGAAAACACTAGTGATTGGATATCCACCATTAAAATCCTCTTAAGGCCCACTGTACTTTTTTTTTGACATCCAATCTGTTGATTAGGTCATATATACCCAGATGAAGAGAAAAAACAAAGATCAGCTTGATCCAAAACTTTTATGGCCCCCAAAAATTTTTTAATGGTCGACGTTCATTCAACACTGTTTCCTGTAATGTGGTCCAATATAGATTGTTATATAACTCATTTTTGGTCTCATATCATAAAAGGATCTATAAAAATAGATAGACGGCATGGATGTAGCACATACATCATGGTGGGGGCCACAGAGCACCGACCATCAGCCATTGGCTGGTTGCAGGGGAGTAGCCAATCCGTTTCCGCGTAGTGTAGCACGCAGCACCGACGGTAATACTGTGTGCTAATGGAAAAGCTGTGTGGACCCTACCATGATGAATGTATTTCATCCATGCCATCCATCAATTGTTTCTGATCATTTTAGGGCATGATTCCCAAAATGAGGCAGATCAAACCGCAGGAAGCGGTGGTAATTGAACTGCCACCATTAAAAACTTGGTGGGGCCTGCTGTAATGTTTATTTTCCATCCAATCTGTTGATTAGGTAACAAAGACTTGGATGAAGAGAAATCACTATTATCAGGTTAATTTAAAACTTTTGTAGGGCCCAAGAAGTTTTTAATGGTGGGCGTGTAATCACCACTGTTTCATATGGTGTGGTCCACCTAAGATTTGGATCTGCCTCATTTTTTGGACCAAGAACTAAACTGAGCTGGAAAAATGGATGGACGGTGTTGATAAAACAAATACATCATGATGAGACCCACAAAGCTTTTCCAGTGGTAGGCAGACTGCTACCTACAATTCAACTTCATCCCCTCATCAGGGGTCGTAATTCAAACATTAGACCTCGGTTTACGTTTTATTAGTGAAACTGTCGGAGCAGTCATAGTGCTCCTAGTTGCATTGGTATAGATGGAAAGTAGGATCGGCCCATCTGATCCGTCCATTAGATGAAGAACATATATAACAATATATATTTTAAAAATTACATAAATCAGATAATTCGATTCATTTGGATGATGGAAAAATAATTGATGGTCATGATCACTTATAAAAATTTAGTTGTAATTAATAATGTGCGGTGCACATATTCTATTGAAGCATACTGTAGATTGCTTGACTTCCGTTAAATCAGAATAAATATCCATCCTTCCCTTGAAAAATGGAGGGCTATAAAAGAATAGTCAAAGAACAGGTGGAAAGGTAGACTCAGATCAATGATTTTTTTTTGCTTGTTTGGATAGGACATGAGTAGTTAATTTTTATAAAATTTTGTGAAGTACCTAATTAATATATATAATTTACATTCCAAAACATTCTTCAAAATGTTTTTTAAAAAGTCACTTCATCATTTATATAAACTTGACTTTTGGGCCATTGGCCTAACCCAAGATGATTTGTCGTACTTTAGATAGGTACAAAATAAAAATCATGGTGGGCCCACCCAAGTCACCTATTTTCGTGATGGATAGTAGTGGAACGATGATTATATATCCATTTGCGTGATGAAAGTAGTGGACCGATGATTATGTTGACTAGTGAGGCAGATTCTAGAAAATCTTCTTTAAAAATGCGTAAAATGTAGATTTCATGCTAGGTAGGTAGTTTTTATAAAATTACTTTTGATCTTTGTTATCTATCTATCCATGCTAAAAGTTTAGGTAGGGTACATCTCAAAGTATTAGAATACGGTACATCGTGACTTTATCTATGAGTCTGGGCCATCTTCCAATAATCCAGACCGTTTATATGATGGATATTACGTTGTATGGTGGATGGCAACAAATAAATAATGTTAATTGGATCATTTAAAGCGTTTGGTTATTTGGTTCTTTAGCTTCGAATATAGACGGCTAATATCACCTTCTCATAATCAATTGATACATGACATTCAATCTGAGATTTTGTCGCCCACGTAAAAGGGGGAGCACTATCAGATAAACGGTCGGAGTCATTGAAAAGGACCCAAAACCAGAACTCCTACGTTAGTTTTGGGTCATTTAGAAAATGATGGTTACTCATTCCCCTTAACACGTGGCACTGATATACAGAAATTACGTGTCCCACCGTGGAAACACTGATAAAATCGTATCCATCCAATTAATTTCTATTAAATGGATGGTGAGCAGTAGAATAGTGAGTGGTCCAAATTCATATGGTTAATATTATATTTTCAGTAGAATTTTTAGGTTACCTCCATCCACATTTCATTAGAAATTTGGACGGTATGGATTGCTATAAAAACATCCAAGTGTATGTATGATGAGTCACAACCATTTTTCAAATGGTGCACAACTAACATAGGAGTCTCACCGAGCAAGGTACAACGCTCGGGCTGTCAGCGGTTTTCTGTTTGTATAGTGGGTATATAGTTCAATGATCAAAACCGTTGATATGATGGACCTCGACCTCGACCTCGATTATGCAATCAAAAGCCCCCAACTTAGAAGATCCTATGTATAGAAAATTTGGCTTCATTGATTTAATGTGAACCATATCTTTATTTTCTTTCTTACCGTCTAGTCATTGATTTTCCATCCGTGAGAGTTTTATTCTTTGGACCACCCTTAGTGGGGCCCAATAATCCTAGCGGTTTGGATTACTAAACAATGGGTCTACTTGTACCAAACTTTCATCCCAGCATTGTACAATAAAAATGCTTCTGAGCCTCATCAGTCCACTTAGGGCGTGTTTGGGCGGCGTGTTTGGACGGGCCCATGCCATGGGATTGGATTGTATTAGGGTGGATGGCAAGTAATGATGGCTCTGTCAGTTGATTGCTGGCAATCCCATGGGATTGCTATATCCAGGGAATGTTTAGTGGGCCAATGAAATTGCTCCGTCTAACCAAACATGTCCCAAGCAAAATAGATGGGATTAAGAGGGATTGGGTGGATTTCAAGGTAATAATGGTGATGTCAGTGGATTGCTGGCAATCCCATCGGATTGCTATATCCAACTTCTGCCTGTTTGGCACGCCCGGCCAAATCCTGGGATTGCCCCTTCCAAACCATCCTAATACAACCTAATCTCATCCACCCTGCCCGGCCAAACAGGCCCAGAGCTGGGCACGAGATGAGTCGACTACTCGTCAGACTCGCCTCAACTTGAATCGAGTGGGTGAGTCAATCCAAACTGCGTAAACGACAATGAATCCGAACTCAAACCAAGTCAAATCCAATAACTTAATTAGACTTGACCCAAAATCTGACTTGTTCGAACTGGACTCGACATGAAACCTAACTTATCTCAGATTCTTAACTCAGATTCGAGGGTGTATATATATATATATATATATATATATATATATATATATATATATATAGAGAGAGAGAGAGAGAGAGAGAGAGAGAGAGAGAGAGTAATGCTCACACACTAGCTGGACATTGCATTTTCGTCAACTAACCTAACCGTGCATTTAATGAAAAAAATTTCACTGACAATAAGGTATGCTACCCCAAGTTAGCTAAAGGTCTCAAATTTTATCATCATCCTTAGTTCAGGTGGACCACATGATTGGAAACAATGTACATGGACAGGTTCACTTTCTAAGCTATTTCTTTTGGTGTGGCTCACTTGAATCATATATGGTCCAAATTAGCTCATGAAAAGAGTAGGTTGTTAATAAAACAGTTGAACGATCCAGGTTTACCATGCATATGTACTAGTAGTTTCTTAGCTTTTGGCACATGACTTCTCCTTAGTAAGTCTTAACTGATGAATGGCTTAGATTTTTGACATGTGTGCCACTTTACGTAACTATGACTTGCATTCTAAAATCCCTCAGTGTAATTGTATGTAGTGTATAAAAGATGAAAATTTCTCATTAAATGCATAGCTAGTTGGTTGAAAATGTAATGTTCAAATTAGTTGTGTGTGAGCAATAGGGAACTTCCCATGAGGTCGAGCCGTGTGGCCCCCACAGTGATGTGTGTGGAACATCAACACCTTGCATTTGATGAGTACCCTTTAGGTTATTGGATATCGGAAAAATCAGCCAGATATGGAACTTGGGTGGGCCATACTATCTAAAAACATATGAAGACATGCCTAAAACATATAAAATCACTTGGTGGAGCCCACCGGAGTTTTGGATGTGGCTGAAACTTGGTCTGACCCCTCATCTAAGTGGGACACACACAATGGAATGTACAATAACATAAGAAGGCTCACCTACGAAATGGATGTCAAATCATCTTCATATATCCCATATATACCATGATCCGATATGATCACAACCATTCAATTAAGGGCCTGCAAAACAGACGGTGAGACTAATTTTATTCCTAATGTCTAGTTTCCATAACCTTACTTACATATGGCTGCGATAATCTAGCCATGGTTAATTTTTGAGTTATGTACAGTTTAGATGGCATGATAACATGGTGGCTCAAACCAAGGTCAGTCTCGAGAAAGAAAAATTGACCCATTTGAGTAAATGGGTCGGGTAGGGGTTGACCCACCCATATAGGTTATCAATGGGTTGGGCTAAATGATGCTACCTGACCTGACCCGAAAGATAAAACAAAGTGAAGATTAATTATTTCTGTGCCAAACCTTAGTTTAATGTGCCATTGTCAAACATGAGTTGGTCAACTCAAATACAATTAAATGGGTTGGGTTGAGCATGGGCTTAATGAATTTTAAGTGGGTCAGGTTTGAACTATAATCTTGGCCCGTTTAGAAAATGGGTTGGCTGGGGCTGACCGTGAACTGGTCCGAACCCGATCCATTGCCACATGCACATGATAGCCTCACATCCAATATTATCTGTTAATCATATGTGGGCCCATTTGGGTAAGTTGAATGCTACTGAGGTAGGGATCATGGCTCCACTTTCGAACATAAAATAAAATCTGTTTACTTCCTTGAAATATTAGCGTTATAACATAAATAAAACATCCAGTGAGAGGTTGTCTCACCTATTTCCATTACTCTATTTATTTATTTATTTATTATTTTCGAGGATGTCTCACCTATTTCCATATTCGCATGCTTTTCAATGGGAAGCCCCCAGAACTTGTTTAAATTTTCAACTTGAATACTACTCTTACAGCTTTGATTTCCGCACTTCCAGCTTCGCTATGGTTCCTAGATGAACCTCATCAGGGCCATCAGCGATCCTCAGGGTCCGTGCTGTGGCCCAGAGGTGTGCTAGAACAGTGTCGGATGATAAACCAGCAGCACCATGGACTTGCATTGCTCTATCAAGCACTCTCAATGCCATGTTCGGAGCTGCAACCTGCAGGGGTAATGCAACATTACAGCCTAATCTGCTCACAAGTCATTTTTTAAACTAGAATTATAGCATCCTGATGCATAAGTGCATGGTTTTTTTTTTTTTTTTTTTTTTTTTTTTTTTTAAATTTTTTTTTTTTACACACCCAGTCCATACAATTGGGTCCCACCATTTGATGGTCCAAACCACTAATATAATGGGCTCTGCTGTGTATGAGGATGCCCCAAAATCTTTCAGATCAGATGATCATACCTTTCCATCCCATGACCTCTATTTTTTTCTCAAAGCATTGCTTTATGCTATTCTTAACCGTCTATTTGTAGGCCACAGATCTTCCAATGAGGAGATTTCGCAGCATTCATGGAGGGGTCCATTAAAACAACTGGTCTTGACCACCAAACCATGGACCCAGCTTGTATGGACTGAGGGTGCATCATGACATAACATGCCAACATATCAGACAGCATAAACGAAGAGAAAATTCCATGCTTGCCCAACTTTCAGAATTTCAAACAGTCAGTTTACCTTGGCCATTGCGATGGTTCCCCGGGCATTCTTATTTCCAAGCCGATCGAGCTGGTCTGCTGCTTCAAGGACTAACAGTCTCGTCATCTCCAATTCCACTCGACACTGAAAAACATATAATTAAAGCCGTTGCCATACATTCAATATGATCAGGTCTTGAAATTGATGGCCATTGGACACAGTTTAACTGTTTTTCAGTTTTGAGACTATCAAAATTCAAAGAGAGCATCATATAAAAGCAAATGCATGTTTTCATCATTTGTTCTTGCGAAATGAATAATGATAGAGCCTATTTTCCCCTTTGAAAATAACTTGGTTTTTCTTCCTCAGATATTATATATATGGATTATTAATGAGGACATCACGTCACGTACACCCTTACGTATGTATCAGAAGAGGCGTGCCGCACCGATTTCTTTGTAGCTAGGCGAGTACCCGTGATCGTGCTGAAGACCCCATGTGCATGTGTAGGTATCTGGAAGACCCCACACCGGGAAGATACGCATTGGCTGCTTTATGGAGTGATCCAAACCGTTGGATCGGAGGGACGCGACGATCGGGCCATTGATCGTTGATCGTCCACACCAGTTTTAGACTTTTTCATATTTTAGGATTTAGTTTTTAATTATTTTATATTTGGACACATTATGAGTGTTTTAGTTGATTTTATTTAGACTAGGACTATTTTTGTTAAAATTCATAAGAGGGGTATTTTTGTAATTTTTGAAACTTCTTAAATCTATAAAAAGAGATGGGCGCGTGACCTTTCTCCCATTGAATTTTGTGATTTAAAAAAAAAAAAAAAAAAAAAAACTCTTGCTTTCTTCTCCCATCTTCATGTGATTTGAAGATACTTCCATGCTATTTAGAAGGAAGATTGATGTTAGGCTAATCTTCATCAACGGAGGTGTGTGGTATCCATCTATCCCCACACCATCTTATCTTTTCTTCCCTATCCAGATATTTTATTCAGATTCTTAATTTTCTTATCTCAAATCTGTCTTTGCCTAAACACAACTTTCCCATACCCATCTACAATTCAAACCCTAACCGACCTTGCCCGTATGGCCACACATGTGAATCCCACCTACAACTTTTGGTTTCCCACCATCATTATATCAAAAACTCCTTTCTTCCATCCCCGAAACCAAACCCTAAACCTAAATTTCCTAATTTTCCTACTTTCCCAAATTACCCAAATCTTAATTTTCACCATAGGTTGTATTAGGTTTTCTATTTTGAAATAGACTATACCCTATGCTAATTAGATGTTACTACATCCCATTTGTTTGTTTGTTTATTTATTTATTATTATTTTTAAAAAATATATAATAAATTTAACGATCCTATATTAGGATGGTGGTAGCTTAGATTAGGATTATGCATGATTTTCTTCTGATTTTCATGATATTTGTGATGAATATAGCGACATTTATGTTTTTTTTTGTTAAATATCTTAATTCAGTTATTTAATCTCACATGTTACTTAGTTCATGCATCGGTCCTACATCAATTATGTTTCTCGACTACATTTCAATTCATTCTAATGTGTTCAAGATACATTTCTAGAATGTCATACAAGGGCCCAATTTGGATCAGCATGTGTTCTTGTTCTTCCGGTATTTGTATATAATAAGATTCTTGGGAATCAAATTGTACAACCAATTCACTGGCTGAGGGTCCATAGATGTTCTCTATATATAGGTTTCTCCTTTCCACTACCTTGATAGGTCCCATCGACGTTTCCCCTTTTGGGTTTTTCAACAGAACTCATTGTTCCCTGATTGGAAAAACGAACATGAAAGGATGATCCCTTGAATGAGAGTCTCAGATCTTGAAAATTGAACTTCAAACCCAGATGATACCACAAGCTACTATAATTAGAGGCTGAGTTCCTTGTTTCGATGCAAACAGGGAACTGCCATGTTAGTCACCTAAATTGTACATGTGGGGGTCATGGTTGATTTATCCAAACCATTGATCTGATGGATCCCATCACGGATAAACCATACCCAGAAAATCTCTTTATTTGATCAACTCTTTAAAATTTCCATTGTTAGCAGGTAAATTCACAGTTAAGAAGAAATGCACAAAAAGTCCACATTCAATGGAGAAAGACAATTTTGATGGTTAGGATCTTCCAATTTGGGATTTTCTTTTTGTCATGGTTCATCCATGATGGGGGACATCAAATCAATGGCTTGGATAAACCAATTATGGGCCCCACATGTACAGGTTAGGTACCAAACAGGGAAGTCCCCTGTTTATTCCTAGGCAACTTGGATTCATATCATATGATAAACCAATTATGGGCCCCTGTTTGTTAAAAAAACCCTTGCTGTTTTGCAATACAAGGAAAACACCCTGAACTTACCCCTACTTTCTGCATATTTGTGCAAACTTTCCCATGTGGTTAAATTCCATCAATGGATAGCATCACAACTGGTAAAAGAAGTTACTTTAAAAAATAATAATAATAATTTATTACCATAAATGACAAATTTTCCTTTACTAAAGAAAAAAAAAAAAAAACTATAAATGACTATTTTCCCCTCTAGTCATTTAACATGCGTTAAATTATACATGATTTGTTAATCATTTGAAATGACCATTTTGCCAACTTTGGTGGATCCAATAGGTGCACATGAGATTTAATCACTCAAGTGATGGGCCACACTTCATCTAGTGGGCCCCACTTTATAGTTTGTATCTTCTACAGTGGATTCAGCCATCCAATCTTCATATTCTTTACAGTTGAATTTAGATGGTAGGAGTTCCCATGGCCCATCCACAGTGGGTTTATCAGTTTGACGGTCTAGATCACCAAGACAAGGGGTCCACAGAGTGGAATAAGGAAACTTCTTATTTTAAAGTAGGGATAGCATTGACTTCTTACATACAACCCAACCAAGGTTAACAAAAAACCTAATGGTAAGGAACATTACAAAAGGTTGGGGGTTATAAAAAAAAAACTCAAAGAAACATGTACGTATTTACTTATGCATGTACTGATATTATATGCACCAAGGTTAGTAAAAAACCTAATGGTAAGGAACGTTACAAAAGGTAGTGGGTTATTAAAAAAAAAGAAAAACTCAAACAAATAAATTTGTACGTATGTACTTATGCATGTACTGATATTATATGAATTCCATTAGCATGCCCATAATTGCATGAAGCGTTAAGCGAAGTGGCAATAAATTTGGGTAGCAAAGAGGGGAATTGTCTGCTTCAAAATGTTAGTAAATGCAAAAAAACCAGGAAATGAGAGCAGGAGTTCGAGTTTGAAGCACAATTCGAAGCAGAGGTACCACCTGGTTGTAGGGACTGTCAATGGGGACATCAGTGGTGCACCTTTTAGAGTGTACTCAAGGAGGTGTCGTCAATAGAGTATCGGAGCGGAGTTGATGTGGATGGACATTAGATCCATTTTCTGAATTGCACAGTTGATGCAGGGACATGTGATGACCTAATCCTAGATGCATGTATAATCAGGTTAAAGAATATTCAAATAGATACACAAATCAACTAACCGTTTCCAATCGAAGGGATTAGGTAAATTTCAACATAAAGATGAGTTCTACCATCGGGGATCATGCACTTTCTTTAGTTCGTCTTTTTGTTATTTTTCTTGTAAACAATAAAAAAGGAGGACACTTTTAAGGGATATAAGGATATCCCGGATATATATAAGTGAGAAACCTCAAGTTTGGATCTGATTCTATTGACTAACCACCCTCTTTTCCGTTCAAACTATAAAGGGGATATTCAAAGAGGAACGAAATGGGTGAAGAATGAAGGGTTCGAGATGAAGAAAGTACAGGTCCTTTTCTTTTGAGAAAAGGAGGATGTTTCTTACCTTTTCCTACACATCAAAGATCTAAAAAAAAGGAAACCTGAAATCGGGGTGGAATCCTCAAGAGCCAATTCTGAAACCCTAATCTCTTGAATAAAGAGGAAGGAAAAAATACGAATTTCTATTCATTCAATGATAATCCAAAATTAGGTTTCTCACAATGTATATATAAGTTATGGAAAAATTAAAAGTGTACTAAAGCCCCTGAAAACAAGAAAAATAACAAAACGACGAAAAAAAATAAAGAAAGTGCAATAAAGCCTCATCTTTGAAACAAGAATGAAAACAAAAAACGATTAAAACGGTTAGTTGATTGTGGTAGGGAAATTCGACCCATGGATATACATGCATGTAAGATTAGGTCATCACATGTCCCTGCATCAACTGTGCTACTATGTCATATAATATTGTAGATGCTAAAATGAAAGTCCATAGGATTCCAATTCTCGTGCATATATACACAAGGTAAGGATCCAATAAGCTGAATTACAAAATATGATAATTATTGGAGGGTGGGTGTTATCTCGGGAGCAATGTTATAGCATTCATTAAATGGTCTGGCAAATGGGACCCTCATTTACTGGCTTACTTAATGGTATGGTCCCAACAAGGGGTGACGCTGCATGTCCAGCAATTTCACATTTCGACTTTTCAATATTAAACACACAAATGACTCAACCAACTGATCATGAACTCCATTATAAAAGAAAATAAAAAAATCCTAGAACACAATGCCACACATACCTTCGCAAGATCAGATAAAAACGATCCTTGCTCTGCAATCAACTTTCCAAACACTTTCCTACTAAGAGCCCTCTGCACCATCATCTGCATGCCACGTTCTGCCGCACCAATCAGTCTCATGCAATGGTGTAACCGTCCAGGGCCCAGCCTTCCCTACACATTCAAATGGCAGGGTAAGAGGAAGTAAGAATGAGCTTTATCTATCTCTCTGTAACACATTGAATAAAGCTTGCCTGTGCAATTTCAAACCCACGGCCTTCTCCCAGCAAAATATTTTCCGCTGGCACACGCACATTTTCAAATGATACTTCCGCATGCCCATGAGGTGCATCATCAAAACCAAACACCAACAAAGGTCTCTTTATACATACACCAGGGGTTCTGACATCTACCAAAATCATGGATTGCTGCTTATGTATGGCAGCAGTGAAATCTGTTTTTCCCTGCATAGTAGTTCGTTCATCATTCCATAAATGAAGATAAATAATAAATAAGTAAACAATGCATCATTTCCATTGTTTTAAAGTCCCATATATGTCCAAAGAACTCACCATGACTATCAAAAGTCTGCACCTGGGATCCATTGCTCCACTCGTCCACCACTTGTTTCCGTTGATGATATATGAATCCCCTTGTCTGTATCAAATTTCCACAATAAAGCTACAATGAGTGCAAGCTTCGATTTAAGAGATATCAACTCTCAAGCTTATCTACCATATATTATGATCCAATACAAAACTGTTGTTTTGAAAACCATTTCAGTTCCCTAAGATGTACATGCATGGCTGCATGCATACCCATGAATGTATGTGCACATTAGGGCCGCGATTATGGCTGGTCTTGGGTTGGGCCGGGATGAGTTAGGTTTGCATTTGGTACATGCTGGATTGTTGTACACCGATCTAAATTTGGGTCAGTGTAAGGCTGAGTCGTAACCTGATCCGACCCGCCCAACCAAGCTCTGGTCTATTTCGAGTTATGGGTCATCTATGGTGGGGATCTTCATATTGATGGTCTGGATCAAGTTTAATTACAAAATCTCAAAGTCAGGTTGGGACGTGTTTGGGTGGGTGATAAGACAATGGGTGAGGTTTGGGTTCAGAATCGGTTTGGGTAAGGCTCTGGTTTACAACAGAGCTTTTTTGGGTCAGGTCTTGGTTCATCCAACCTGTGCCAAGCTGACCCAAGTTGCATCCCTAATGCACATGCATCTCAGAGGACACACAGATGATGTGTCCTTCTAAATGAGACCACGTGTATTAATGACTTGATATGCACATTGACTCACTGCATGCACTACCTTTTGATTGCACACTCTATATTGGTTGCATCAGAAGATGCAACTTTTGGTTCTGTCATTGCAAATCCAGACCGGGTCTTTCCCTCAAGCAAAGGAATGAGCCATTCCTTTTGTTGCTCCTTAGTTCCATACCGCAATAATACCTGCATTAAAAGCAAGAAGCTATTGACTCTGCCAGCTCAACTATTTTGAATCAAACTTAATGCATGAATGATGGCAGAATAGTTTTTTGCTGGAATCAGAAAGAAAGTGATGGATGTCAGCAGCAATAAATAAAATGATCGAACCATGGTAATCTAAGTTCAATGACTTAAAGAACAAATGCACCTGTGCAATGTAGGATATATTAACTAAGAGGTTTGCTAAACACACGTGGGTACAATGCAGCCAGTCTACATGCAAGTACATGTGTCGACATAGCACATAGGTAGAAGATCCAGGGCATCCATCTGGGGGGTCCCATCACGTAAATTCTCTGCTTTCAAAATCAGACTGGTCCATTTGTTATGCAGGCAATATTGTTAGATAGCAATGGACAGTTGGAAGGACTTGCCAAGTTTTTCAGCCATCCATTTGTTTCATAAGCTGTAGCCTACCTGATCAATGGACTGTCCTGATTTTTTGGACAAGGGAATAAACATGCTGGAACCCAACTGATGGACAATATGGGTCTTGCACATGTGTTCCACATCAGCACATGTGGTGGCATGTACATTGGCTGCCATATAGATGTGCATAGACTTGTTAAGCCTCATTAACTGATTAAGAAAATGAAAAAAAAGGATGATTGATTGACCTTGGTAATGTATTTCAATGCATTTACATTGATCCAATCATCTATTTAGATATTCTAGTTATTTATTTCACCAAATGCAGTGCATATGTATTTCCAGAAGACAAACGTACAAAAACGGATCTGCTTTCTCCTAAAAAATACTGTCAGAAAGTATCTAATCGACTTTGGGAACATAGAATACTATTTTCCAGCATGAACCATGAAAACATATTACAAAACCTTGCAATCATCCATAGTAGACCTGACCTTAGAGTACCAAAATTCTCACAAGCTACGCCGCTGTCTGACTCTGTAAGGGTCCTCACTCTTAATGTAACAAATAATGCTAGCTTATATTTGGGAACTATAACTTGTCAGAGAAGTTAGCTTATTAGATAAGAGTTGGCTCTCTAAAACCATAATTAGTAACTTGAGATAAACAGGAAACAGGGTCTTTAGGGATTTTAACATTCCTATTTAGATTAAATATGGATATAGGAGAATATGGAGAAAAAAAGAGAGGAGGATAGGGGGTGAGGCTATATGTACAACGTATACTATCTGTTTTTATGAAGGATTTTTAAATACTTGTGCTGGGGAGTATTGCTCTAGCAACAGGAAAGTAATTCTCAAAAAGAAAGAGAGAGAGTCAGTGACACTCAATCGGTGACAGTGATGCTAACCGTACATGAGAGTACAGATTGAAGATGTGCAAATTTAGGTAGATGTTTCTCTCGTTAGTGCTCACACCAGACCATAGCATTTTCTTGGAGTTGATGTGGGAGATTGGAACATGTAATACTTCTTCCTCAGTTCCCAATAAGTTTTCCACCAGTTAGTTTGTAAGACAGCAACCTTACCTAAGTTCCATCATCATCCAAGATACAAGTCAAAGGATCTAAAAAAGGCACAGGGAAGGCCCAAAAGGACATGGATGGAGGCGGTAAGAAAAGATTCGATGACCTATGGTCTAACTGAAGTTATGGCGCTTGAAAGAGTGCAATGGCCTAACAGGATTCATGTAGCCGACCCCAGTTAGTTAGGATAAGGCTTAGATGATGATGATGAACTACACCCAATATAGTTTGGTCATTGGGATATTCATATCAGCACAAGGTTCAATCCATTACAGCAAGTACTGGTGTAGATTGGAAAGAGAAATTTGATGTCAGAGGGACCATCACAAGCTAGAGGGTTCAGTGGTTGTATGTAACTTGTAAGATAATTATGAAAATTGAATCTAAGAATAAACAATACTTTCTTTATCATTAGTAAATAAAAGATGGGCTTCAAATTTGTTTAGAGTATAGAAGCTTTACAAGTTTCTTGAAATTAAAACTAGCATATACAGGGTAACCAAATGTTGTCTAATTATACTTAAGTGGAAAAATTAATTATGAGTGCATAAAGTCAAATATATTAACAGTGGAAAAAAAAGGAGACATCTATTAATCTCCTAGATGAGATTATTGAACACAACTGAAAGGACCATTCAGGCTAAGGTTGTTTTGTGGTCTGGTTATTTTTGGAAGTGGGAGATCTAGCATTGAATGCAGCACACTGATTTTCTGATATGGTACACTAAACTTAAATGGACATATGGCACAATGCCCCAGACTTTTCATCAGGTGGGTCAATTGTGTATGGACCACTATCCATCATATGCACAGTTTGGAAGTCTGCTTGGTAAACCTTCTCATGTTCAGTGCTCACAGTTGCCGATATTCTTCCCTGCAGTATGCTTGCAGGTCACCAACTGGACAGTAAACATCGACCCATAAGTGCTTAAAAAAAAAAAAAATTTATTGTGGTCAACCCAGAGTGGAATTCACCACGAATGGCTGGATCATGAACTGTTGTGCTATGTGCGCAGTTTGGGTTCAGTGCACCCTTGGCATTAAAAAAAGGTATGTAATGGCCGTAAAGACTGTTAGATAATGGTAACGGTGGGACCCTTACCCGGTTTGGAGCTGTAACTCCTGTTCTAAAAAAAATGACCTGTAATCTCATACAGACCCGTAACGGTCCAATATAGAGGTGATACATTTTCTTTCTTTCAAAAAAATATGACTGTTACAGTATCATAACAGCCATAAGGCCGGCCATCATGGCAACCATAACTGTTATTGAATACCTTGAGTCAGATAAGGAAGTTGGTGAGTACTTCTCAGGTTTGGTGTCTCCTTTTGAGGCAATAAGAGAACCTAACTCCCACATGAAAAGCTCGTACTATTTGTTCTACCCTTAATGGTACGTACAATGAGAGTGATGAACGTTTATGTTCAGGTACAAGGATTTATTTCCTTCGATCCTACCAGAACATGCAAAAATTTTATATAAAATTAACACCAGCACATAAGAAAACTCTCATGAGATGTATTTGTAAATAAGAAAACCTAACAAAAATATCTGCAGGATGGGTGTTACATATGTGACGGCAAAATGTAAGAATACATTGTGTTAGGATATATTGGCCTTGAATCAGGATATTCTTACCTAATGTTAAAAAAGAGAGGATATTCTTACCTCCATATTTCCAGTGTCGGGCGCACCACAGTTAAACACCTGCGGAGCCCAAACTGAGCGCCCCATAATCTCACAAAGATATCCATATTCAAGGTTTGAAAGACCTGCACCCAGTAAATTATTGTTCCCATTCCCATGAGAAGCATGGTCTGTCCTGTCAAAAAGTAGCTCTCTTGCTCTAGCAGCACTATCCAACTGCAAATTGAGTAATAACAGCACACATCATGTAGTTGATTTGTGGGAAAAAAAAAGAAAAAGAAAAGAAAAGAAAAGGAAAGGAAAGGAAAGGAAAGGAAAAAAGAGAGAAAAGAATCCAGAAAATACCAGAAAGTATGAGGCATTTAGAGTATGTTTGGGCATTCCTAGTTCGTAAGGCACTACCTGCTAAATCATGGCTGAGCAAGGAGTCTCCAATACTAATCTCAACCACAATTTGGGGCTGAAAAAGCAGGAAAATGTGGTCCACTTAATGTGAGCTCCATTTTTGGGACCCCCAAACACCAAGCATATTAAGTACAATTCCAAAGCACGCCATGATAATTTGGTGGTGTGCCCAGAAGTTAACTTACTTTCTGAGGAAAAATTTAAGCATCCCCTATCCTATTTCAAGTGACTAGTGAGATTCATAAAGGATGACTGTTGTCTAGAAGGAAATTGCTTACAGGTATCCACAAGTTCCATAATCCTTCCTTCTTTGCCATTTCTTTTAACTTTTCCTCCTCTGGATGAACTGTCCAACGCATGCTGGATTGTGCCAGTTTGTAGAACTCATTTTCCATGGGGTATATGTGATCTTCCATGAACTTCAACAGTCTATTTCTCAATCCAAGAACCTGTGGACTAGGAACAAATTTTCCACTTTCTTTTTTAAGGGCTTGACTTTCCCTCTCCTTTTCAAATTGTTTTGGATAGTCTCCTGCAATCAAATGACCTGAACAGATAAAATTGAAAATAATGATTCTTTTTTGACGATGATTCATATCAGAATGCAAATACATGACTGGAAAAATTAAGTACAAAAGAAATTATTTTAATGTCATGAGTCTACTATTTTTATTTTCCAGTAGGCATCATAGCCATCAAATTTCAAACATGTTTCTTCAATTCAAAAGAGTCAAATTGCATAAAACAGTACTTTGTTGATTTTCTATTCTGCAAGGATTTTCATTTAAGAGTTTGATGTTACTGAACATTCTTTTATAGAAATAACTGCAATTTATTAAGAACAATAAGGCAGCAGCATTACTCAAGGGAAAAGAAGGAACCAATTAAGAGTGACCGATGTGCCACTCCTTTCCTAGAAAGGGAATCAGCTACCTCATTCGCATCCATCAATATGTGAGGGGGAGAAAAACAATTCTCAACTGGGATGACAAGGCTTTGATCACTGAAATAAAAATCTAGCTTCCAATGACCCATCTCCGTGGAAGATATCTGATGGCATTGTGGCCCTTCCAATAATAGTGGCCCCCAAAAAATGGTTTGATACAATGAGAAGGCCCTCCCTGCATGTGACAGCCTCCACAACATTAGAACAACATTCTCCACAAGGTCCGGAAAATGTGATCAAAATGCTACCTCTATTCTGTCTAATTTTTTTCCATTCTGGACAGATCAAGATTTCCGATAGAGCACCCTGAAAGTTGAGTTTCAACCACCCAGCAGGAGGGGGCTTCTGCCTCTCTTTGGTTAGGATCTTCTTTGCCCAACCACTAATCGTGACCCTCCAGTCTTGAAAGAAGTCAGACATGAAGACTGCTCTGAACTCAGGTCTCATGAAAGCCCAATCAGTAACCATTGCCACAATTTCTTTTGATAGCTTCCACCATTGAAAATTGCTTTCAAAAGTCCTATTTGTTTCTTTTCACAAACCCAAAATAAATAAAGGTAAATGGCACTATTTTCCATAAGTTTTCCTGTGTCTGGGAAAGGCCTAGCTGACCAACCTCTAATCTAATCGATCAGGATCCACCAAGGTTCATTTAACTCCAAAAAAGCTCAAAGAAGGGATTCCACACTTTCTAGTCAAGCAACTATGGATGAAGAAATGATCAAAACTTTCTCTTTTTGAGGATTATGATAAAAACTTTCTTCATCTTCCCATCATAAGAAGCCTTTTTTCATATATTTGGATTAAATCATAGGCAGTTTAGGAAAACCATAACCACTACATCATCAGGACTCAGTACCAAGTCTCCCCTCTAGTAGGGGAACTAATGAGCTGGATGCCCCAACATATGAAGCCAATCTTAAGAAAAGCTTGATGCCATTTCTGCAATTTATCAAGAGTGAAGATCTTGTTAGCCATAGCCATAGCATCGTTTTAGTCAAGACTCTAACCAGTACATCATCAGTACCTGAAACTGAGTATCCCCTCTTTAAGAGGAACACACTAACCATCTCATGTAATGAGCTGGATGTCTCATCATAAGAAACAATACTAAGAAACGTTTAAATCTCCCTCAAGTTATCAAGAGTCAAGATCTTTTTAGCCTTAGCCATCCATGAGGAAGCCCTGCTAAGAGGAACAAAGTTCCCCCAAATTATTCACATAGGAAGCACCATCATCACTCAAAAAAAAAAAGAAAAAAGAAAACACACTAAAAAAAGCCATGGTTGGGAAATTACTGTTCAGATTCCACTTATTTATTGCATCCTCCTTGCTATCATCAACACACACCTTATTCAACAATCTCTTGAAAATCTATCTAATTAATAAGTAAACCAGAATAAGTTCATGATTTCCCCCATTTTCCCACACCTCTGTCCTCCCACAAGAAGTTTTGTTGGATGCGCTAGATCTTCTTAGCCGCAAACTATCGGTATCTTGAAAAGGGAGAGGAAGTAAACCACAAGATTTGCCAAGGCCAATTTAATTATGATAAAGAAAAAAGCCTCTTTTTACAAGCTGTCAACCTTTTTCTCCATCTTAACAATTGATCCTAGAAAGAAGATGCCCTAGGACTATCTGCTAAAAGGGAACCCAAGATAGTAACTGATAACACAACCCTTTTGCAACCAATCCACATCACTAGGCAGAATATACAACCCCACCAAACCACTTTTGTTCATGTTTACCCTGGGATTGGAAACTGCCACAAAACATCTTAATACATTTTGAAGAAATTTGATTTGGGTTAAGGAGGCTTCACACGTAATAATGAACGTCATCCACAAATTGTAGGTGTGAGATAAACACTACCGGATTTCCAACCGGGAAAGCCATAAGAAGATTAAGATCCAACACCTGACTAAAGGCTAGGAATTTCTGCTACAAAGGAGAAGCAAAATGGGGATACATGATCACCTTGTCTCAACCTTCTCGAACTTTTGAAAAAGCTTGTTGGAGGGCTATTTATATGGATGGAGAAGGTCGAAATACACTCCTTAATCCACCCTATCCATTTGTTTTTTTTTTAAAACCACCCCTGAGAACCAGCTGAGTAACTCTTTCAGAGTTTAAGATTCTTTACCCAGCCAAGCAAAAGGCTAGGACTTTCGACTACAATAGAGAAGCAGAATGGGGTACACAATCACCTTGTCTCAACTCTCTCAAACTATTGAAGAAGCTTGTTCAAGAGCGATTCACAGGAATGGAGAAAGACTCCGTTCAAATACACTCCTTAATCCACCTTATCCATTTGTTCTTGAAGTCCATTCTAGACAAGGCATAAGAGAGGCATCCTCAATGCACATGATCATATGCTATTTCCATATCAACTTTGCAAATAGCAACATCCTTGTCATGCTTGATTCTCTTGCATATATGTTCTTGTTATCCAGAAAAATACCATCTAGAATTTGCATTCTTTGATAAATGTTGCTTGTAACAGAGAAATGATGCAACTCATAACCCCCCTTAATATGGGGAGAGAGTTTTGGCTGAAAGCTCGTACACCCCACTTGCTAAGCTGATAGGTGAAAGTCATTTCTTTCAATATCTCTTTCAATTTTCTGGGTTAAGGTCATAGAGGCGGTAATTAAACTTGTACTGAGCCTCAATATCTCATGGAAATTCCTCATAAAACTCACAACAGCCTCTTGAATGACCTCCCAACAACCTTGAAAGAAAGCCATAGTAAACCATCCCACTCGGAGTCTTATCCATCTCCATCTGCCCCACCTCCTGCAAACTTATTCCTCTGAAGAATCTTTCTAGTCATTGTGTCATCTTGACAGGAAGCCACCTAAACAAATTGTAGTACTAGCCATGCTTATACTATGAGATGATGAAAAGAAAGGCATAATTGACTATTGAGAGCAGTAAACTGTTGCAAATCAGAAATCAAGAGCTTTGTCCTAAGACCTGACTAGAATTTTGGGTACACAATGGGCAGAGGACACTTTTCAAGCAGGATTCTAGTGTAATTAATGGGTTAAGCCAACCTGTGCACTGGGCACTAATTTCCTTGTCACATGTGCTGCACTCAAATTCAAAACAGCAGAGAGGTCCATGATCTGGATTGCTCTTTGAGTGCATCCCACTGTGGATGGAATGCAATAAAAATCTCACCAAGTAGACGATCTTAACCACACAATCCGTGATCTGAAATGGAAATAGGAAAAAAATACCTGCAGCATTTAGCAAAAATGTTCAATTGGACAGGTAGAATCATCTAATCTATGCAGGCAGTGGTCCCATCCATAGTGGGATCCATCTGATGAACAACTAGATCATGGATTTTTGCCACATGCCCCCAGTTTGAGACTTTGAGTGCAGTGCACTATATAAAGAAATAGGTGCACTGTTCTATGGTTAGAGTTCCTTGATAAATAATTGCTAACTCCATGGATAGACACAGCTGCAGTTTTGGGTAAACTTTCTTAAAATCAAATGACCCATGTAGATAAACAAGAGCTTGGTTTTTGCGTATAAAAATAGCTGGCACAATGCTATGACGACGACGATGATGGTGGTGGTGATGATGTTGAATTGTTAAGCATTGACCTCGCTATGGATATGTTATGTGCCCCCTTAGGAATCCTTATCAAGGTCTAAAGTATCATCCAAAACTGAAAGTACAAACCAGTTTTGTGCAAAAATGATATGGCTGCATTGGTCAGATATAGGTTGATAGAAATCGGTTTTGGTCGTAACCAATGAAGTACACTGAACTGATTTTCAATCTTTGATCCTAATTAAAGAGTGCGAAACAATTCCATTTTCCAGCATACAAGGAAAATATGTTTGCCTGATTCTTTGTGGTACAGTAAATGATATGGCACGGGAAGAGACGGTGTCATTTTCCATTTTGAGCTTTTGTCACAATTTCTTCTTCAGAATGATATCAGTAACTTCATTATTCACATATCCAATTTCTTTCAAAGCCCAACAAAAAACATCTCAAACAAACAAACAAAAATGATGATCTCTAAAAAAATATTTATTGAAATCACCGTTTCAATGTACCAAATGGAAGCAGGACAGGAAGTACAGATGTTCGATTGACAAATGCTCATGTTCCATTTCGAAAAATTTCTTCTTCAGAATGATGTTAGGGACATCATTATTCACGTATCCAATCTGTTTCAAAGCTCAACAGAAACATCTCAAACAAAAAAAAAAAATAAAATTCCTCTGAAAAATATTTATTAAAATCACTGTCATCAATGTACCAATGGAGGCTGGAAGGAAGTACAGATGTTCGATTGATAGATGCCCATGTTCCATTTCGACACAATTTCTTCTTCAGAATGATGTCAGGGACTTCATTATTCACATATGTAATTCTTTCAAAGCTCAACAAAACCATCTATTTTTATTTTTTTTTATAATATCTAAAAATTATTTATTAAAATTCACCATCATTATACCTAATGGAGGCTGGTCAGGAAGTACAGATGTTCGATTGATAAATGCCCATGCTGAGTCTATCAAGACATTAGCCATCTTCCCTGTGTGCTGGGAACCTTTACCCCCTGAAGCATTGCCCTGAATTTTGGTGCAATAGAAATTAATGTCTAGACTGCTTATAGTAGTAATCTTATACAAATATTTAAAAAAGGGGGGGCATGCACAAACTCTCCATTTCCTCACATGAACACCAATGAATGACATACCATAGTCCATCTGTCATACACCCCTGCAAAAATAGATGCCATACGAAAAATGGAAAAAGCAACATAGAACTTCCAATCTGCTACAGGCCATGGCTTTTCCTACATTTCAATGGTTCCACAAAAAGACAAGTCACTATAGATGTTTAGCAGACCATAAACAAAAACAATAATTGTAAAGGAGCTTATCAAAAGGATAAGGAATAAACATCCGATCAGACCCATCAAAATTATGCTTACCGCAGCAGAGCAGTAGTCCGCCAGGTATTCTGCTAGTGAAGGGATCCCTTCAGGAATGCCGCTAAATTCCAATCCGTCAAGTGCTTGAGCATCAACTAACTTCACATCCACAATGTATGGCTGCCAGCAAATGAAATCAGTGATCAACTTCGATCCATTACTTCTTGATCGTTAGCTCTAGTAGCAAGTAGATAAAATAACAAAATGGATTGAGTTCCATTTCAAGCACTGAAATGTGATTTCAGAAGAACAGAAGCAAACAGGTAGCTAATATTGAAAAGTTAAAAGGTACCATGCAGCTGTGTGCAACATCACACATTTGATTTCCAAGAGTTGACAACTCCCAATCAAGAATACCAATCACTCGATCCTGCAACAAGAAAGAGTAGCCTTTTAGTTTTGACATTCACAACTCCACATCGCTAGTATCTGTTTTGACATGTATTATTTTTGTGACGCATTTCCTCCTTTCCTTTTCTTTTCTTTTATTTGGTAGGTAAACTGGGTTCCAACCCTAGACCTCAATGTTGTAGAGTTCCTTCCAGTGAACAACTCGCTCAAACCATTGTGCATTTTATATAGTACAAGTCATTTGAAGGGGAGCTATTTTCTTCTGCAACTTTTACATCATCCAGAATCATCAGACTTCATGCGGTTCATTCTCACACTCCCAAGAATTTAAAAGCATCATTTGAAAGATAGTGCGTCCCACCAAGCAACTGGTGTGATTAAACATATGCAGCATTCCAGTCATCAATGATATTATTGATAATATCTATATGGCCAGGCTGGCAACACAGATACCACTGGAAATGCCAATTTTTCGCTAATGTATCAATACCATGTCGAATTGTAAAAAAATCACCACTCACTTTATAGAATCTCCCTTACATCGATTGTATCAATGATATTATCGGTAATACATCTCGGGAAGGGGGAAAAGTGCATAACTATTGTGAAAATCAGAAAAAAAACTCAGAAAATAGGATTTATTTATTTATTAATTATTATTATTATTATGATTATTATTATTATTATTTATTGGTATTTGGTTGGGGAGTGAATTTTGACCACTTCTTCATTTTTTGTGAATTCCTTCATTTTGGGGAAAAGTTTAGGAAGGGGGAAAACATGTGTAAATACTACAAAAAATGAAATTAAAAAAAAATAGGAAACTTTTTTTATGAATTTTTTTTTGGAGCTGTTGTTTTGTTTGTGGAGCCACCTTGGCACCTTTTTAAATGAAAGTTCCTGTCATCTCTTCAAAACAAGAAGAAAATAAAAATAAAAATTGGGAACTGGTTGGGGAGTGGATTTCAACCACTCATCTTTAGTTTTCATGAATCAAATCCTACCTTTTGGAGGCAAGATCAGATGGGGGGAACATGTGTAAATACTGTAAGAATCAGAAAAAAATAATAATTTTAAATAGGTTTATTTTATTTTATTTTTTTTGAAAATTCTTTTGAGGATCAAGTTGGGTGGATTTCGACCTCCTATTCAATTTCGTGAATCAAATTCTCCATTACGGGGAAAATCGAGAACGGAAAACATGCATAAATACTGTGAAATAAAAAGAAATATAAATTTATTTATTTATTTTGAGTGGATGTTGACCACTCTTCAATTTTTGGAAAATTTTTTAAATTATTTAAAATTTCAAAAAAGAGAGAGAGAGAGAGAGAGAGAGAGAGAGAGAGAGAGAGAGAGAGAGAGAGAGAGAGAAGCTGTCTTAAAAAATGAGAGACTCTTTCAAAAAAAAAAATGAACTCTTTACAAAAAAAAAAAAAAACTTATTAATTTTTCTATTCATGGATGAACATTGATGAGTAATGAGTTGCATTTTTAAAAAAAAGTTATTTCGGAATTTTAAAAATTATTAAAAAAAAAATCTGTTTACTTTGCAATAATATTTAAGTTATTTCATAATTATGTATGCATATGTGGATGGATGTATGATATATGTATGTATGGATTGGTGCACTAATGGATGGATGAGGATGTGTTATAGATGGATGGATGGATGTATAATGCATGTATGGGAGTATTATGAATGAATGGATTGATGGGTGTTTATGAATGCATGCAAGTATACATGTATGTGTGCATGGATGGATGGATGATGGATGACTTATGTATATATTTATGGATAATTTTTTGTTACTATTGCACTGTTTTTTTTAAAAATAAAATAAATATGACAGCACATGGTTTAAGCCCCTTTTAAATAGAAATTATGTATGATTCTTTTTTGCATTTTTATTCCTAAATATGTAAACATGTGTCTTTTAGCATCTCCTGAAGTTTCATTAAAAAATTCCACTTTTCTCCCCATGCTTACCTAATGTTTCCCTTGGTCAGTGATACATTTCCAGGTATCGGCAATATTGATACATGTTTCTGTATCCCCAGTTGACCATACATGTAACTATACCAATACTAAGAACACTGAACATAAGGTCTTTTTTTTTTTTTTCTTTTTTCTTTTTTCTTTTTTGCTTTTTGTGAAGAGGCAAAATAGATGGAAGCATAGAGAGGTTGATCATGAACTTCTGAAATGCAGAAAAACTTCTCTCATTTAAACCCTGAAACTAGTCTATTTTATAAAATAATGGATCATTTTGACCTTACACATTTAAGAAAATATCATCATCATCATAGCCATGTCCCAGCTATTCGGGGTCGGATTTACAAATCCTGTTTCCAATTATTTGGCAAAAGATCAACCCTCCACTAAGTGGGCTGGGAACTGGCAGGTGGATTTGAGAAAATATAAACATATGAAAAATAAAAAGGATGGGCACATCTTAATGTTGGAAAAAAAAAAAGAACAAGAAAAAAATATTCTTTTGGATGATTAAACTAATTATTTACTGATGAGCTACATGCAGTTGCAATGGTTAAAAACGATATCTGAAGTACCATACCTCAGAGGGATGGAAAACAAGATTATCAATCCGATAGTCACCATGAACAAGACCAGTTCCAGATGACCCTGAAGAATCTCCAAGAGGAACATGTTGCCTTAGCCAGTCAGCCAAATCTAGCATCCTTGGATTCCGCTCAGGCTTACCCTCACCAGTTGATGCTAGATATTGTTTTGCCCACCTCTCTACCTAACAGAGACAAGATTCACTATCAGTTTCTTTTAAAAAGCTTTGCCATCAGCAAATGTCCTCCATTCCTCATTCATAGGCATAAAATTCACCAATTCTCAAAGAATAGGACCTGATGAGTGTCAGGAAGAAAGAAACAATCAGTTTGTCTCAGCAGAAAAGATGACATGAGTAATATAAAGAATAGAATGCATCCGGACAGCTATGATACCAAGATACTTTAAAAAATGGTCTCCTTAATTGAGCTGTATCCTGGTACCATCACCAGCTGGAGACTCTTGATTGAACTGTTTGTCTCAAATGGACTGGGGGATATAGCTGTAATAGAAGAGATGATACTAGTCCTCGAACCTTTGACCTTTGACCTTTGGCCTTTGCAGTCAACAATGCATGATGGCACCGCTAAGACAAAGTGAGAGGCAGTGTTCGAATCATCTCCGATAGTATCGAAATATCTCTGATATTATCTTTATCTCCAGCTCAGTGATACTGATAACGCTGGTTGCGATACCGATAACGCTGGTAGTATCAGAAATTCCAGGTTTTAGCAATGTATCACCAACATATCAATATCACTAATGTAATCGTCAATATTTTCAACTACGTAAATTCTAGGCATCGCTTGTATTGCCAATGCATCAATATTGCCAATGTATCGACAATAATTTTTACTATGTAAATTCTAGGAAATACTTGTATCATAAGTGTATCGACAATATTTCAATAATATCGCCAACGTATTGATATCATAAAATAATAATAATAATAATAATTCATGGGCACATGGTTGTATGTAGTGTTCAATTTGTCATTGATAATATTGATAATATCTCGATATTATCGATATCGCAACATGCGAGATATTGAGACAACAATCTTTCATTTCCTTTTGACTTGTTGATGGTTTCTTGGGGAAATATCATGTGTTGTTGATATTTTGCAATATCGATAGATGTTTGGATGGAAAATTGGATGGTTGAATAAGCCGGAGGGGGTGGTTAGACTGATTTCTTACAACAGCACATGCTTTTAAGGCCCTATTAAATGGAAACTTGTTATGTATGCATTCTTTTTGTAATTTTTTTAATTTATAAATACGCTAATATGTGCATTTTAACATCTCCTGAAGTTTCGCTGAAAATTCCACTGTTTTTCCTATGTTTCCCCGCATTTTCGGTTATCGGCGATATTATCAGCAATATCGATATTGTTTCCATATCCCTGGCCAGCAAAACTTATAGCGATACGCCGATACCAATACTTCGAACACTGGTGAGAGGTTGGCAAACCTCAATGAATTCTGAACTATTATTAAGTTCAATAAATGAACTCCGAGAACTGATTATCATAAACTGAAAATCTTCTAGAAATATCTATCAAAATTTGTGTGCCCCTTGATAATAATCAAACTATCATCATGTCAAAACTAAACAAATTTCTAGAGAGGGAAATAAATACTGCTCTAACATGACAGCTGATCACCACACAAACAAAAGCATGTGACAGATAAAAGGACACATGCACAAGATAACATTTACGCTGACCTAAAATGCTAACCTGTTAGTGATAGATGGCTGTACAAAAGATATGTACAAGGTACTGGGCATGCTGAGTTATAATGAACAGAAGATTCAGGTACATAAATACAGGTGAAGAGAGTTACACGCTAAGAGAAATATAATTCTGCTCATATCAATCAAACTATCATGTTATGTTGTATACTATTCCCATCAGAAACTTGTTAGCTATAAAGAATACCAAATATTATTATCAATTATGGCATTATTGACTAAAAGGGAATACTAGAGAAAAAGAAGAAAAGGAAAAGAAACATTAAAATATAACATAGGTTACTCAATGGGGTGTTGATTACCCACAACTAATGAAAGCTATCAACTCCATCCTTAGCCAAATTATGCACCAGCAGGCAATTTAATAAGAGCTTAACTCTGAAGGAACCAAGAAAATTTACTCACCTGCCTCTTGCAGTAGTTGTCGCGCCTCCCAAATTTCCCTAACCCAATTGAGTCCACATCAACGCTATGTAAAGACACTAATGTTTTGGCAGTTGCATAATATATAGACTTCCTTTGGTTAGGATTCATTCCCTGCTCACGTAAACATGACAGGTACTGCTAAGATTAGGATGACACAAATTGAAGAAATGTGCAATCAGATTTAGGAAGTAAAAATCAGAATAATCGCATCTGCTATAAGCTAAAAGGATAACCACATCATCATCATAGCCTTCTCCAAGCTATTTGGGGCCAACTTTCACGAATGATTGGCAGAAATTCTGCAACTGGCTGGCTGCCTGATAATAGGATCCCTATTGATACCTTAAAACTATTGATGATGAAATCAAAGCTAAACCAAACATTAAGAAAATATGATCCCTATCACAACTAACTTAAAATCAAACTTTTCTCCTATCAGAGCAACATAACATCACTGGACAAGTGAAAGTACAAGCAACGTACATGATGCCCTTTTACAGTGAAAAATGATAACTAAGAAGCTCCTCAGTTTACAAAGATCGCAACACCAAACTAGTCAAGTGAGACATCTTACTGGCAGCTTGGGATCTAAAAATATCCGCCCATCCAAATACTCCATGATGTAAAATGCAGTTCCAATCACATTGACGTCGGTACACAGGCAAAAAACCTTAGGAACAGGAACTTGCGTATGAACGCCCAAGGCCTTGAGAACCTGTGATAACAAAATGTTCAAAACTCTTAGAAAAAAACGGCAGCTTCCAAGCTCAGTTTGACAAACAAAACAGGCTAGAAGGTAACTGAGAGAACAAAATTTTGATTACTGATGTGCATGCAGATTAAAAAATCATTTAGTAATTTACAGGCAAATACTGATCTTGTGAAGACGTGCAAGATGCATTTGAATGCACAAGTGAACTGAATTGTGAACAATCAGTTTAATCAAGAGGATATGAAAAAGAGTTTCAACACGAGGTCACTGGTTCAAGCATCCCTTATGGTGCGAGTGTGTGGGAGTGTGAGTGCTTGTGTGTGTTAAAAAAAAAAGAAAAAAAAGGAGGATATGACAAGATTTAATGAGCTCTCATATTACGATTACATTTCTTTAAAGTACAACTAGGAAGTAACACAATTTCAGTTTGAAGCCCAGATCTTCATTATGGATGCTAAGGAAATTGCAATCTGATTATTGTTGTTGATAGATGTCTTAAATCTGTCAAACAGGCTCAATGCCATCAAGGAAATTCGGCCAGCCCAAGATAGTTCGGCTGAAAATCCAGCAGCATATTCTTTTGGAATTTGCGGGAAGTTCGGCCAGCCTAAGGTCAAGTTCGGTTAGCCGAAGTGTTGGTTGGCTAGCCCAAGCTCTGCTTAGGTCAGCCGAAGGTTACACAGTTTTTGCGCGGACTGCATAAATTTGAGACGGTTTCCGGACTATTCCAAGTCGGTGCGAAAGCAAGATTTCCTAATCTATAAATAGGAGTTCCTAGGGCCATTCTAAAACAAGTTCAGGCTTTGTAAAGTTATTCTAAGGGTTTCTAGAAGAGGTTCTAGGGTTTCAAAAGGTGTAGAAAGGGTGAGATTCGAGGTTGTTCGAATCGGGTAAGTCCTTTCTCTTTGTAATTTATGCTTTCATAGTGGATTTCTGTTACTTTGTGCCGTGGTTTTTCTCGAAAAGGTTTTTTTACGTTAAATCTTTGTGTTCTCTTGTGTTTGCTTGGTGCTATTAGATTGCTATCCTAGAACCATATCTGTGTGATTCCGCAGTGTAAATCCCAACAAGTGGTATCAAAGCATTCTTTGGGGCACAGATCTGAATCTGAGGGATAAGTAATAATGGTAAGCACTAGGTATGATATTCAGAAGTACTCAGGAAAAAATAACTTTGAGTTATGGAAGATCAAGATGATTAGTTCCTTAATCAAGCAAGGCGAAGATGGTGCTCTTGAGGAGCGAAAGTCTACTATGACTGATGATGATTAGAATACTCTTGATAAGAAGGCCTTATCCTCGATCCGTTTATGTCTCACGGATGAGGTTCTCTACAATGTCATGAGGGAGGAAACTACGGCTAAATTATGGGCGAAGTTAGAGGATGTCTATGCGAAAAAATCCTCTGAAAATCGTCTACACTTGAAGCGTCAGTGGTATAACTTCAAGATGGCAGAGGGTGGAGATCTGGAGGCTCATATCAGCAACTTTAATAAATAGGTTTGCAAATTGCTGGATATGGAGGAAGTGATGAAAGATGAAGAACAAGCATGTATGTTGTTGAATTCTCTTCCGGCATCGTATAAGTCATTCGAGGACATAATGTGCACCACAAATAAAACCCTGAGTGTCGACACCGTTATTTCAACCCTTCAAGGAAAGGTCATGAGAAACCTTAACGATGACATGGGGACATCTTCTGATGCATTGTTTATGAGGGGCAGGAATTCTGAACAAGGTACAAGATCTTCAAGTTCTAGATCCAAATCCAAGGGTAAGGGCAAAGGTAAGATAAAGTGTGTGGGATGAAAGGACATGTGAAGAAGGATCGTACAAATCCTAAATCGAAGAGAAAAGAATCTGAGGCTTCGTACAGGGAGGCCTACGCTGCCACGTCAGATGAATCGAGTGGATGTGATGGTGATGTTTTGTCTGTGTCTACGATCAGACACTTTTATGATGATTGTAAGGACGAGTGGATACTAGACACAGGCTTCTTTTCACATGACTCCTCATCGGAGTTGGTTCACCAGTTACAGAGAATACGATGGTGGACAGGTGTTTATGAGCAATGACATTGCCTGTAATGTTGTGGCTGTTGGTACGGTGCGCATCAAGATGTTTGATGGGATAGAATGTACCCTGATTGATGTGAGGCACGTTCCTAATTTGAAGAAGAATCTGATTTCTCTTGGTGTACTTGAGGCAATGGGGCTGTAAGTTCACAAGTATTGATGGTGCTCTTAAAGTATCTAAGGGGGCACGGATAATTAAAAAAAGCACAACGACTCGGTAATCTTTATAGGTTAATCGAGAGCACTTCAAAAGGTGGAGTTGCAGTGGTTGTAGCGGATTCCACCTTTGCACGTGTGTGGCATGCTGGGCATGGCCACATGAGTGGACAAGGCATGAAGGTTGTGACGTGCAGATAGAGATACGGAGCAGGTGGAGCAGTCACCTGTGAGAAGAATCATACAACATGATCGCAAGATATCGGTTCAATATTGCATATGCCCTTGTTGCAGACGAGGGGAATCCGTCTTCTATTCAGATGGCTCTAGGTAAGTCCAGTGCTGAGAAGTGGAAGGTGACCATGGATGATGTGATGGATTCGTTGTACTAGCTCAACACATGGGACTTGGTGGAGCTTTCAGTTGGACAGATAGTGGTTGGATGCAGGTGAATCTTCAGGAGGATACAACATAGATACAGAGCGAGGTTGGTAGTGAAGGGTTATGATCAGATAGAAGGGATTTGCTTCTCAAAGATATTCGCGCCGACAGTATAGCAGGTGTCTATTAGATCCGTGATTGGCACTGGTTGGCCAATGCGATCTCGAGCTGGAAAGGATGGATGTGAAGTCTGCACTTCTATACGAGAAATTGGAAGAGCGGATCTACATGAAGCAACCAGAGCAGTTCAAAATTAAAGGAGCTGAGAAAAAGAGTTTGCAGGAGGTAGTGGTACGACCTGTCGACTAGCAATGGTATAAAATTTGATTCCTTCATGGTGAGTTAGGAATTGTATGTTGATGACATGTAGATCGCCAATCATGACATGTCTGAAATCAATGTACTAAAGACTAGATTAAGTGGGACATTCGGGATGAAGGAGCGGGGGGTTTGCAAAGAAGGTTCTTGGTTGTGATATTTATAAAGACTGGAAGAGGAGCAGGTTTTGGTAATCACAGGTAGAATACCTTGTGTAGGTATTGATCAAGTATGTGATGGACCAGGCAAAGCTGGTGAGCGTTCCTTACGCATTTCTCCTTAAGTTTTTCTCAGGACATCCCAAAACAGATGAGAAAAAGCAGGATATGTCTCATGAGCCTTATTCGAATGTGGTTGGCAGTGCATGCCATCCTCTGTATTAGACCAGTTATTTCACAGGCTATCGGTATTGTGAGCAAATACCCTAGTAAGCAATATTGGGTGGCAGTGAGATGGTAAGAAGGCTACGTCTTATCTTTTGAAGAAGACAGGAACAAAGTTGGAAAGGTATGTGGATTCAGATTACGTAGGCAGTGTGGATTCCAGGAAGTCGATTTTAGGTTACTCGTTTGTACTAGCAAGTGGAGTAATTAGTTGGGTGTCCATGTTATCTGACAGGTGCTTGAGGAAGGATGCGTAACATTGGAGAAGATTCACACCAGTGTGAATCCGGAAGACATGATCATTAAGGTCATTCCAACAAAGAAGTTCAAGTTCTGTGCAACTTCTCTGAGCTTGGCGATGGCGTAAAAGGAAGACAGAGTATGCATAAGAAGCGTTGATGGAGCTATGATGTAAGGCAGAGATAAAAGAATGGGTCAAGAAGCTACACATTTGAAGATTGAAGACATGGTGGAGATTGTTGTTGATAGATGTCTTAAATCTGTCAAATAGGCTCAATGTCATCAAGGAAATTCGGGCAACCCAAGATAGTTCGACTGAAAATCCAACAGCATATTCTTTTGGAATTTGTGGGAAGTTTGGCCAGCTTAAGGTCAAGTTCGGCTAGCCGAAGTGTCGGTCGGCTAGCCCAAGCTCTGCTTAGGTCAGCCGAAAGTGACACAGTTTATGCGTGGACTGCATAAATTTGAAGCGATTTCCGGATTATTTCAAGTCGGTGCGAAAGTAAGATTTCCTAATCTATAAATAGGAGTTCCTAGGGCCATTTTAAAACAGGTTAAGGCTTTGTAAATGTATTCTAAGGGTTTCTAGAAGGGGTTCTAGGATTTCAAAGGGTGTAGCAAGGGTGAGATTTGAGGTTGTTCGAATCGGGTAAGTCCTTTCTCTTTGTAATTTATGCTTTCATAGTGGATTTCTGTCGCTTTGTGCCGTGGTTTTTTCCCCGAAAGAGTTTTCCACGTTAAATCTTTGTGTTCTCTTGTGTTTGCTTGTTGCTATTGGATTGCTATCCTAGATCCACATCCGTGTGATTCCGCAATGCAAATCCCAACAATTATTTCCACATTATGAGAGCTAGTAATCACAATTCATTTTGATAGTGCATCCAAACATACCCTCAGTTACACTTCTGACTGCAAAACTATTTTTCACCTATTGAACAAAAAATGTTGAAAAAATATTCTGATCACGTGATACCAAGTTTAGGGCCCATGAACAAAAATCAAGTTTTTGAGTATCGGTATCAGCTTCCTGGCTGATACATACAGCCTTTGTAATGGCTGGACTTCTTCTTTGGCCAGAAAAAATCGCCAAAAAAAAAAAAAAAATTCAATTAAAAGAAAGGGAGTAGCCCAAATATGTAGTTATTTTTGGTTTTTGACATGTATTTGATGGTGTAACGGGCCATTCATTGGTAAGAATGTTGTTTGTCAGGCTACCTGTTTAAAGTAGAGTACCAACCAGTCGACTGACACTAAAATTCTAATTTGTAATGTTCTAACATCAATACATAGTAATTCCACAAATGAGTCATGATGACACAAACCACAATAACAACTCACAAGCATAATATATGATAAACAGATAAATTAAACGGCCCAAACTTTGTGAAATCTGTGGGTTTCATCCCATTAATGCTAATGATATATCTAATTTACATGAAACAATTTCCCTGAAGAAATCATAAGAAAAATAAAAAACTGGACAAGAAGTGCCAGCCTGATTTGGGTACTTGAATGAATGAAAAAGTGCCCAAAATTTGTGGAATCCTTGGGTTTCATCCCACTGGTGCATATCTCTATTTTATATGCACCATTTCCCTCAAGAAGCTTTAAGAAAGAATTAAAAATTTTGGATGAAAAGTGACAGCCAGAAAATGACCTAAAATTTGTTAAATCTGTGTGATTCACCCCACAATTTTTTTTATTTTATTTTTTTTTATTTATGCTAGATCAACAATTTCCTTCAACAAATTAGAGGGGAAAAAAATCTGATGAATGGTAACATAAGTTACGATTCATCTCCCTAAGAGCCTTGATTTGTGAAAATCAAGTAAATAGGTCCCAATCGAAGACAAATCAAGCATGATTTGGTTGATTGGGCCCAATTACATTTGAATTTAACAAAAAAAAAAAAAAAAAGGAAAATAATTTTTAAAAATCTAAGGAAAAATGTGGTGGTTTAACGAATTTTCAACTTTCCCCAAAACGGGGTGAAAATGCATCAAGCCTTCAATTCACAATCAAATCCTCACTTTCAAGATCTAAATAGGCAGCAAGGTGGTTGAATCTAACACCCAACAACTTGCTTTTTTATTTTTATTTTTTTGTGTTGAGAAAAGAGATGATAAGTGGAAAAGATGAGAAGAAATGGGGTGTCTTATCATGCTATTTATGAACAGTAATGGTGGCCATGATGGAAAGCCTCATGGTTATTATGTCAGGGACGCAAAGGCCGTTATGGCCCTGTAATGGTCGAAATTCTTCTTATCGGCCCATAACTTCCATATGGCTGTTAGAGGCCAATTACAGACCCTTTTTTTTTTTTTTTTCAAATTGGTTGTTATGGCCCTGTATCGTGTAACAATTGCCACCATTACCATTATGCAACAGCCATTGCAGTCAAACGTATCCGTTTTTTAATAGCATAGGTATTATAAGCGTAATGTTGACACATTGTTATGCACTGAGCATAATGATATCGATACACCAGATACAGGCTGTTACAGCCCTTTTTTTAACACCCACTGGTTCAACCCTCATAACATGTAATGGGAGTGACCTATATGGTTAGGTAATGGCGGATACAGCTGTAACATAATTGATTTTCCAAACCTTGCCAAAATTTGAGACGCAAACAAGGGAAGATATTTTCCAGTGTTCTCTGATTGGCCCTGTACAGTGTATCCCGCAGAAAATAAATCCACATGGCCATTGCCCTTTCACTTGCTTCAGAGTAGGCCCCACTGCACAGGGTCAATCAGCAGCCAATCAGGACTCTTTTGATTGGGTGTTGTTGCCTGCAGAATGATCCATCTGATGGAGGGCTGGTCATCTCATGCTTGGGGCAATCCCACTCGTTGGATGTGGAAGATGGTGGGCCCCGCAACTTTGTGGTCCTTTGGGAGAAGCATACAAAGAGAAGCTCAAATTGGATTGATGTTGAAATACATTCAGAGTCGCTGTCAGTTGGGTCAAGGTACATGTCAGTTTCAGGGTTATATCCGATACCATCCCAATACGAATTGGGAGGACGTGATTAACTTGCAGAATAGAGTTGCTACAAATCAGATCAGATGGAAACCTCCCCCAGGCGGTTTCTTCAAAACAAAATATCGACTGGAATGGTATGATGTTAGTTTCATTTTCTGGCCCAATTGGAAGATGGGATTCCAATAACACAGGCTGTGACCTTCAAGCAGTAAAATAAAATAAAATAAAATAAAATAAAAAAAATGTGTGTGCATTGAATTTAGTCCCAGCAATAGTATAGAGAGACTCCAAAAATGCGAACACGTGGAACAAGTCTGGAAACTGGCCGTGGAGAGAGTAGCAGACCTGATGGAGGAGACGGAGGGGGGGGGGAATGGGGGGGTAACAAGTCTGGAAACTGACCATGGAGAGAGTAGCAGACCTGATGGAGGGGGGGGGGGGGGTCTCAAATTAGGTGTTTATCGAGATGCATCCTAATTATTATTTTTTTGAAAGATAATGGTTCTATATTTGATGAGAAAGGATTACGAAAGCAGGGAGAGTCAGCCCGCTGAGGTAGCGGGAAGACTACTCGCCTAAAAAGGAAAAATTACACCCCTTAAGAGAAACATCATTAGAGGCCCATTCTACTATCAGATAAATCACCTTCTTAAGAAGGGACTCTGCCGAGTTAGAGGTATCCCTGAAGCACCTCCCATTCCTTTCTTCCCATACGGACCACCAGACAGCTAGAAGAGCCATTCTCCAAATCTCTTTTCCGTTGTTGCCTACTTCAGCACCTTGCCAGGCATTGAGCAGCCGATCAATAGATTCTGGAAAGGACCAATACATGCCAAAAGGGACAGAATTGCTGACCAGATATGATTGACGAGCGGGCAATGAATGAACATGTGGTCTACAGATTCTTCGTTTGCCGTACAGCACAGGCAGACATTCGTGATTGGCATACCCCTTTTTCTCAAGTTGTCAACTGTCAGGACCTTCTTCATACCAATCCGAAGGCCACAATCTTTGGAGGAACTTTAGTTTTCCACAATCACTCTTTTAAGTTCTCAAAGTTGGTGGAGGATTCGCTGCCAATAGAAGAGTATAAGGACTTTACCTAAAACGTGTTGGATTTGTCTAGTTTCCATATTAGGGTGTCCTCGCTATTCTGATCTAGCTTGTAAATATTTATGAGGCTAAGGAGAGCCAAATATTCTTCAATCTCCCAGTCCTGGAGGTCTCTTCTACACATAAGATTCCAAATGATTTCATCCCCCTCAACTGAATAACAGCCCGCTACTTTGATGGATCGCTAAGGACATGCATCCTAATTATTGACAGGAAATCAGAGTAAAGGTCCCTACTGACCAATGCCTGCCTGCTTGGCTAGTTTTATTGGTGTGTCATGTGTTTCTACTATCGAATCCAGTGATTTGTGTTTTATTGTTCAGGACTAGAGCTTTGCTCCTTTGGGCTTTTTGGTTTTATTTTATTTTTTTACATTTTTATCAATAATATATCAAAATGTGTCCATCGATTTTTTTTTTCTTACACATAAATCACTTCATGATTCCCATATAGACACTTTGAAAACAATACATTCACAGAAAAAATGCTAAATCACATACAAATCTCAAAGAGGAAATGGAGATATATAGCATATAAGCATGGTGCCTGGACTGTTCAAAGTTCAACTGGTGGCCCAGCAATACGGATGGGCCATGCAAATCAAACCTTCAAATTATCATAACCATTCAATTAGAGTTCAAAGGAGGAAAGGATGGTTCCAAAGCTCGCAATCAATGGGAAGCTATGATTACCCAATAGTCATGAGCTTTGTACCAATGTTTTAAAACTGGACAGGGGGTCAACTTGTTTTAAATTTAGTCTGGTCCAAACTGGTCAAACTACCAGTCAGATCTGGTCGACCAATGATGCCATGTCAATTGAGTTAGACTCCAACATCATGTTTGCACCATTTACAAAATATTGGTGATTTTACAACCACGCACATGGCATAGTTGTAGAGCAATTCAGACCATCCGAGTTGTTATGCACAACCAAAAAAATTCACGAAGAAGATATCAACCAACTGATTCTTCTCTTTGAATTTGAACAACTGACTTTTTTTTTTAACCATCCATTTGAAGCCATTAATTGGATGGTTAGCATTTTTTTACCAGTGTGATTTTAGAATTACGCTCAATCTACAATGGGGCCTATGAATTGGATAGTATGGTTAGCAGTACATTAATGCCACATGTGAGGAGATGAGTCACTGCCATTTCTAAAATGGTGCCGGACAAACATACGAGTCTAGCCAATTTATGGTATCTCAAGCAAGGTCCCTTCTTCTACATTCACCGTAGATGATACAGAAGAGCCAGAAAAATGGGAGTATCAGTCAGGACTGTTCATCTAGCTGGACATAGCATATGTTAAATGACTAAATATACATGCAGATCAAGTGATCTATCCCCCCTGAAAAGTTGCCTTCAAAGCAATGGTAGTGAAGAAACTGTTAAAAATGGTCAATATTAAATGACTTACAGAGAAGAAAACTGATCTCCATGATCTTTAGATTGGTGCGATAATCGAAATATGGACCATCCATGATGAGTTTGATGCAGACATCAGTGGTGCACCCTTTTAAGTGTACCAAAGGAGGAGGCGCCGCCGACAGAGTACCGGATCGGAGGAGTTGCTGTGGATGGATGTTGGGTTCATCGGACCCATTTTTTGACATATTATGAGTGCAAGAGCGGCATAACCACACCCTGACCATAGATCAATGGGTCGGATTTCACATCCTACCACACGGGTGTTTTAGTTTTAAGAGTTTTTGTTCTATTTTCTTGTTTCAGGGGCTTTATTGCACTTCCTTTATTTTTTTGTCTTTTTGTTATTTTTCTTGTTTTCAGGGGCTTTAGTACACTTTTTACTTTTTCCATAGCATATATATATGTTGTGAGAAATCTTATTTTCATTATTATTGAATGAATAGAAATTTGTATATTTCTTCCTCTTTATTCAAGAGATTAGTGTTTTAGGATTGGCCCTTGGGTGTTGAGGATTCTACCCCAATTTCAGGTTTCCTTCTTTCTAGATCATCGGGGTGCAAGAAAAGGTAAGAATCATCCTCATTTTCTTTTGACAACAAAAGGACCTATACTTTCTTCATCTCAAACCTTTCATTCTTCACCCCTTTCGTTTCTTTTTGGATACCCCATTTCTAGTTTGAACGGAAAAGAGGGATGATTAGTCAGTAGAATCAGATCCAAACCTATATCTGGGATATCCTCATATCCCTAGGTCCTCCTTTTTTACTGTTTACGTGATTTTATGCTAAGGGGCATGATCCTGATGGAATGACCTCATCTTTGTATTGAGATATACCTAATCCCTTTGATTGGAAATGGATAGTTCATTGGTGTATTTATTTGAATATTCTTTAACCTGATTATACATGCATCTAGGGTTAGGTCATCACATGTCCCTACATCAAATTTGGTATCAGAGAAGGTTTAGAGTAGGTCAGTCTATTGTCAATCTGTCTTTGTGGTGAAAATTTTCTATAGAAACCCTTTACCCAAAATTTAAAAAATCGTTTAGGTTTCGGGCGCTTCGCCTCGAACCCCGGGCAGGGGCGTGTCGCCCCGTGCACCCCTAGCGAGCTGACCACATAGCTCGACCCACGTTACCGGCTCTGCAAAGGGGACATATTTTATTAAGTTCAGTTAACCCGTTTTCCTAGATTTTGTTGAGTCCCCATATAGATCTAGGCTATATAGGGTAGTTGTATTGCATTGGTTTCATCATTTTTACCCTTTCTCGCACATAGATCTAGGACCATTTACTTGCCATTCTTGGTGTATGCCCACGCGCACTGGTCGTGGATTCGGTCTCCATTACACCATGAACTCCGATCAATTTGCCAAGGCTATGGAGGGCTTAACTAAGAGAATGGATCAACAATTTCGAACCTTGAGGGATGATATCGCACAGTAGTTTGTGCATCAGGATGGTAAGTTCACGTGTCTAAAGGAGAGAGTTGTTCGTCTAGAGACTAGTATTTCAACCGCCACTGTAGGTGGAGCCCAGGTGACCCCCGACACCGGGATTGTCGATCAATCCCAAGTTGTGGGCCCTAAACCGCCTAGAGATGGTTTGGGGAAATATGGAGCGTCGCCATGAGCGATATGGAGAGGGGTCAGTTCTCTTTTAGATTGAGATGAAAGAGTTGTTACGAAAGAAGTATGTTTCCCCTTCTTATAGGCAGAGGCTGTTGGACCAATGACACATTTTGTGCCAAGGATTTATGACAGTAACGGAATACATCGCTAAGTTTGATGAATATATGATGAGGTGCGATGTAGATGAGAACCCTGCTGTGATTCTCTCCCATTTCCGTATAGGCCTCAGGCCTGAGCTTCAACAGGAGCTCACGCTTCACGTGGTCACCAGTTTGGAACATACTTACCAGGTGGTGTAGGAACTGGAGCACTGTGTGCACAAATCCAATGTGAGGGGAATTGATTTTCGACCTACTATGCCTAGAGTAACTCCGCAGGGAGCGAGACCCTAGGTCAAAATTCAAACCAAATCTTAACCTGGTACCCAGACAGTTAACAGAAATCAAAGTAATAATATGGCTGGACCAAGTACTAGGCCTGTGACGCCAAGGCAGTGCTACCGCTATGGTGGCAAAGGTCACATCGCTGCCTAGTGTTCAAATAAGGGTGGACGCATTGCCTTTGTTTCCGAACACCCCCATAGAAGAAGAAGTGGTAGATAAAGTTGATGGTGACCAGAATGACGAGGAGATATTATCCCCTCCCTTGACCCGGTTAGTGATGCCGAGGATGATACCGTGGAGACTATCCCACTTGCAGTGGTGAGGTGTGCCTTGACCCAGATGAAGGAAAGCGAAGATTGGCGCAGAACCACCATTTTCCACACTTATGTTAAGTGTGGAGAAAAAGTTGCAAAGTGATCATAGACAATGGGAGCTGTGAGAATGTAGTTTCCCTAGTTACTTTGAGTCACATAGGGTTGAAGCCAGTCCCTCACCCCAACCTATACAGAGTTTCTTGGGTGGATGCAACATCCCTCCTTGTGACTCAGCGATACCTTGTTTTGATTGAGTTTGGACCATACAAGGACAAGTTGTGGTGTGATGTGGTCACGATGGACGTTAGTCATATTATCTTGGGAAGGCCATGGCTATATGACAAAGATGTCACAATATTCGGGAGTACGAATAATTGTGTATTTAAGCATGAAGGAAATAAGCCCAAATAGTCAACAGGAGCGAAACATATTGCGTCCCTAGGCGGTCCTAAGAGTCAAAGGGCACCTTAGTCAAAGTCTCTCCACATCATAGATGTTAAGGAGTTTGAGAGAGAGACCAAGGCGAGGACTATGGTGTACGGCCTACTGGCTATGGAAAGTAAACCTGAGGTTGCTATGGGGATAACCCAGGAGGCTCGTCCAGTTCTAGAGGAGTTTCGGGATGTCTTCCTTGAGGACCTTCCAGACGAGCTTCCACTGATGTGAGACATTCAGCATGCAATAGATCTCGTCCCAGGGGCAACCCTACCAAACCTCCCTCACTACAAAATAAACCCTACCGAGCATGCTGAATTGAAGAGGCAAGTGGATGAATTACTTTAAAAGGGATTCATTCGTGAGAGTCTGAGCCCGTGCACCATGCCCGCGCTTCATACACCCAAGAAAGATGGCACGTGGGGCATGTGTGTGGATAGTAGAGCCATAAACAACATCATTATCAAGTATCAGTTTCCCATCCTGAGGCTTGATGACATGCTTGACATAATGGCCACCTCTACTATCTTTTCGAAAATTGACTTGAAGATTGGTTATCACCAAATTTGTGTTCTCCTGGGAGATGAATGGGAAACCACCTTCAAGACGAAGGATAGGTTGTACGAGTGGCTGGTTATGCCCTTTGGGTTAACCAATGTCCCAAGTACGTTTATGAGGGTGATGACCCAAGTGTTGCGATCCTTTATGGGCAAGTTTTTAGTTGTGTACTTCGATGATATCCTCATTTATAGTACATCCCCTAGCTAGCACATTGAACACTTGAGACAGGTCTGCAACGCCTTACGCACAAAAAAACTCTATGCAAATCTTAAGAAGTGTTCCTTCTTGACCTCCCGTGTTATCTTCCTAGGGTTCGTGGTATCGTCAGAGGGTATGTCTGCAGACCTTAAGAAAGTCAAGGCCATTGTCAATTGGCCTGATCCGCGTACACCATACACGACGTGCGAAGCTTTCACAGCTTAGCTACGTTATATCGGCGGTTCATTCGTGGATTTAGCTCGATTATGGATCCCATCACAGATTGCATACAAAAAGGGGAATTTCGATGGACTAAAGCCGCGACATGGGCTTTTTCAGAAATTAAGAAGAAGATGACGGAAGCGCCAATCATGCGTCTACCTGATTGTACCAAAGCATTTGAGGTAGTATGTGATGCATCAGGAATTGCCATAGGCGAAGTGTTAAGCCAAGAAAGACATCATATGGCCTTTTTCAGTGAGAAGTTGAACAAGACTAAACAACAGTACTCCACTTATGACAAGGAGTTTTATGCGATTGTGCAATTATTGCGCCATTGTTGGCATTATTTATTACCGCAAGAATTCGTCCTGTTTACTGATCATGAGACCTTGAAATATTTGAGCTCTTAAAAGAAGTCGAGCCCTAAGCATACCAAGTGGGCACAATTTCTTCAAGAGTACACATTTGTACTTAAGCACAAGGCCGGAAAAGAGAATAAGGTTGCTGACGCGCTTAACTGTCGTATCATGATGTTGCAATCTATGAGTATTAAAGTTACAAGCTTTGAGCAACTCAATGGTGAGTACTCAATCTGTCTTGATTTTGAGATCATTAATGCATCATTGTCTAGTGACCCGCCCTCGAGGAGTGCAGATTTCGTCCTTATAGACGGATATCTTTTTAGAGGGGACAAGATTTGTATCCCACGCACATCCCTCCGTGATTTTCTAGTTTGGGAGCTGCATGCTGGAGGGATGACAGGTCACTTTGATCAGAGATAAAACAGTTGCCCTTGTGTCTGATCATTTCTATTGGCTTAATTTCTAGCGAGATGTGGCTAAGATTGTAGGGCAGTGTCAGACATGTTAACTGGCGAAGCAGAGGAAGCAAAATATAGGTTTATATACTCATTTGACAGTTCCACATGCCCCATGGCAAGATGTTAGTATGGACTTTGTGTTTGGGCTTTCCAAGACTATTCGTAAGCACGACTCCATACTCATGGTTGTTGATTGATTTTCTAAGATGACCCATTTCCTACCCCATTATAAGACCTCAAATGCCTCCCATATTACTAAGTTATTCTTTCAAGAGGTTGTGCAACTACATGGAGTATCTAAATCCATCGTGTCTAACAGAGATACTAGGTCCACTAGTTATTTTTGGAAAACTCTCTAGCATCTTTTGGGTACAAGACTCCAGTTTTCTTCAGCATATCATCCACAGTCAGATGGTTAAATAGAGGTATTGAACCGTAGCCTAGGGAATTTGTTAAGATGTCTGGTCGGAGACCACCACAGGACCTGGGACACTGTTCTTCCCACAGCAGAGTTCACGTATAATTCTTCAGTAAACAGGTCCACAGAAATGAGCCCGTTTGAAATTGTTTCAGGTCTTAGACTCCGAGCTCCTATAGATTTGATCCCCATGGCTACCCTACAGCATCCTTCAGAGTTAGGAGAGTCATTCACCCAGCATATACATGCATTGCATAGTGAGATCAGAAGAAAGATTAATTTAAGTAATAAACATTATAAACTTTCTGCTGACTCCCACAAGAGATTTAGAGAATTTCAACTTGGAGATGATGTCATAGTTCATATTAGGTCTAATCGGTTTTTAGCTGGATCTGTGAAGAAGCTTCATGCCCATAGCATAGGCCCACATAAAATTGTAAAAAGGTTGGGGTCTAATGCTTATATTGTTGATATCCTTGCTACCATGGGCATCGGTTCCACATTTAATGTGGAAGATCTAGTTCCCTTTTACGAGTCATTACCTCTATCAACTGGTTCCCTAGTTTCTTCCCAAACCCCTCCTATATATGGACCTTGGTCATAGCCTGATTTTCCTATGCCCATCTTACCTTCTCTTTCACTTGCACCAAGAGACTAGATAGAGGAAAATTTGGACTCCGAGGCGGTTACCACTCACTCCGGGAGTTTCCAGAAATTCCTAGTCAAATAGAGGAACAAGCCCATTACAGATAACTCTTGGATCACAGAGGCATAACTGCAACGCATTGACTCCAATTTGCTCGAGAGATACAGGAGTTCACTTTCGCCAGTGGCAAATTCTTCCAACCCGGGGAGAATTGATGCAGACATCAGTGGTGCACCTTTTAGAGTGTACCAGAGTAGAAGGCATCGCCGATAAAATACCGGAGCAGAGGAGTTGATGTGGATGGACGTTGGGTCCATCAGACCCATTTTTTAACATGCTATAAGTGCAAGAGCGATATGACTGCACCCTGACTATAGATCCATAGGTCGGATTTCACACCCTACCACATGGGTGTTTTAGTTTTAGGCATTTTTGTTCTTTTTTCTTGTTTCAAGGGTTTTATTGTACTTTCTTTTTTTTTTGCGTCTTTTTATTATTTTTCTTGTTTTCGGGGGCTTTAGTGCACTTTTTACTTTTTCCATAGCTTATATATACGTTGTAAGAAACCTTATTTTCATTATTATTGAATGAATAAATTTTGTATCTTTCTTCCTCTTTTTTCAAGAGATTAAGGTTTCAGGATTGATCCTTGGGTGTTGAGGATTCCACCCCGATTTCAGGTTTCCTTCTTTCTAGATCTTCAAGGTGCAGGAAAAGGTAAGAATCCTTTTCTTTTGACGACAAAAGGATTTGTGTTTTCTTCATCTCAAACCCTTCATTCTTCATCCCTTTCATTCATCTCTGGATACCTCATTTCTAGTTTAAATGGAAAAGACGGATGATTAGTTAGCAGAATTAGATCCAAATATGATCGTGGACTGACTTATGCTAGATCTGGGATATCCTCATATCCCTAAGTCCTCCATTTTTACTGTTTACGTGATTTTATGCTAGGGACATGATCTTGACGGAATGACCTCATCTTTGTGTTGAGATTTACCTAATCCATTTGATTGGAAACGGTTAGTTAATTAGTGTATTTATTTGAACATTCTTCAACCTGATTATAAATACATCTAGGGTTAGGTCATCACGTCCCTGTGTCAGAGTCCCCTTAGATGGACTATCCCGATTGAAGTGTTGTCTATAACAGCCCTGACTTTCGGTACACTCTAAAATCATAATTAATGGTTATAAATTTAATTTTTTTTTAATGTGAACAAACAAGTCACTTAGCTGGTTGGTAGAAACACTATTAGTTGAGAGAGAATACGAGGGATTGACTCATGCTGTCGAAGGATGTGCTCATCCTACCTTATCTGGAAAGGGCTTTCTCTTTAAAAGCATTCGGGATAGAATTCTCTCTCATAGAAAACCCAAAAGAGAGAAAACCCTAGAGAGAGAGAGAGTTTTTTTTTATTATTTTTACCCAATCTATGCAATGGATGGTGTGGATCGATCACATGGTCATTGCATAGGTCCATAGAGAAATCTTAGAAAGAGATGACTTGGAATCCAGGTTTGGGTTGCAGTCATTTCTTGTAGAAATCGGTATGGTCTTATTTAAGGGCCTTATATTTGATTTATACGGATCATTTAATCCTGAGGGCCAAATGATACAATGTTCCTAATTTCTAGATCAATCCGACCATAGGTTGGATTCCATCAATCAAATCTAACTGTAGATATTATTTTACACCTTCAATTTTAAGATGATGATTGGAAAGATCGGATTTGATCCTCATAATCTAAGACAGATTTAACTTAATATTTAGAAAGTGTGGGTGGATTTGACCATTTGATGGGCCATTGTACATAACATGCTTAGATCTAAAAGTTGAGATCATGGATGGTTTGGATCTAAACGATCTATTAACCCATCCCTAATACGGGATTTTAGGAGTCAATGTATGGTTCAGATTTGTCCCCTATGATTAATAGATCATTTAAAACAAGAAAAATAAGGAAACACAAAAAGTTGTGAGATTCAGATCGTTCGGACTATGTCCAGCGGTGTCAGATCGATTGATCGATCAATCGGTTCAATCGATTGAAGGCAGCCCAAAAGTGTCCAACAACCAAAGTCTGAAATCCGAATAGAGATCGACCGATCGACAGGGTAGTTCGATCGATCGAAGGGGATAAAAAGTGTACAAAGAGTTGAGTTGAAAATTTAAATTAATTTTGATCAATCGAAGTGGATTTCGATCGAACCTCAATCAATCGATGACAACGTCAATCAACCTTGATTGATCAACAGTTCACTGGAACTTTTTGTTTAAATTGGAAATTTGATATTTCAATTATAACATGTGAAGTGATCATAACCCTTAATTATCTTGAGACATTGGAATGGTAAGAGCACTTTAGGGCGTGTTTGGCCGGGCCCTGGATATGGTATTAGATGGAATTAGGAGGGTTATCCTGCGCCTCCCCATCCCATCCGCTGTTTGGGATGGCGGGATGTGCCTTGCCCTCTTAAACTGCGCCCAAATCTGAGACGGATTCTGCCGATCCCTGGATGCGAGGGTTCACCGCTATGTGGGGCCCACCGAGATATCAATGAGATATCCACTCCCTCCATCATTTTCATCAGCTTAAATTCAACCAATAACCTGTTTTGAGGCAGATATAAAACAATGAGTGGGGCACACCACAAGAAGATGTGGAGATGCAAGCCCATAAATTTGTGACGGTCCAAACAGGCTGCTGTATATCCCATAGGCTATCCCAAACCCATGGGATCAAGGGACAAACACTAACACCACCATCATTACCTTAAAATCCATTCTATCCCTCCTAATCCCATGGGATTGGTCTGGCCAAACACGCCCTTAGTAAATCAAGTGGACCTCACATGGAAAGATAACTATCTATATATATTGTGGGTGAGATCTTAAGAGATTTCAAATCTTACGGTTGGATTCTCCGTGTGCGCGGCCTTGAGTTAGGATTTGATCAACCCAAGGTGAATTGATCATAAAGGTCTAGATAAATGTAAACAATGAACTAATTGAGCTATGTAATTAGATAGTTGTCAATTGATTGAAAATGGGGTGACATCTCAAAATTCACATAACCAAGATAGAGGTGAGTGATCCCAACATGTTTCCTCTCTAAGTGTGGATGGTGGATGTTAATGAGAATCTAGATTAGAGATGGTACTATGCCTCTAATCAAACCAGAGGACTCACTGATTTAAGTACACTCCGTGTGCGAGTCATGTGCCGTAACTCAGGTCTAAGGATGCACACTCTGGGGCATGGCACTGTTCGTTCATTTCAATACTCAATTCATTTTTAAAAACATATACAACTCTGCAGTGACAAACACCAAGGCTGCATTTGGATACGCAAGCGAGTTGCATTGTGAGTATTCTTCTCCTTAGTCAAGAGGACATTGTGAAAAGAAAATCAGTGATCCAAACGTCTCCCATTCATAACGAGAAAGCAGCCCTTAAATTGCAGTTACATTCCGTCCAGCTCGGACCTGAAAATACCCTAATAGCAATTTGGAGCTCAGAAAGCTAACGAAGTAGCAATTCAGCCACTTTCAGTTCCTCGTACTAACAATTGCAATCCAATCGAATAATGCATCCAAACGCACCCTTCTAGCACATAAATTGCAATCACAACACTAAATTGAAATTGTATCAAAATCCACTCCACCTGAAATTCCCTTTCGACGGCGTGCGCGGATTGTAACAACTTCCCGGAAGGCTTCTTCCTCAAGACGTAGCGGCTGACGGACGCGCCTTCGGAATCACCGACTTCGATTAGAAACGTTGGATTCGATTGCCCGTGCCCGAACTGAATATATTATTATTTTTACATTAAAAAAGAAGAGATATCTGGAATTACCAAAAAAAAAAAAAACAAAAGGAAGATTGAAGAGAAGGAATCTGACCTGAGAGACTGTGAATTTGGAAGGAGATGAAGGGAATCCTTCGACGTTCGCTCGAGCATAGCGAATCAGAGACCCCTCGTCGAATTGGCCTGGTACGGAGGACAGAAGATCGGATGTACGGATCGCCATAGAGAGAGAGAGCGAGAGAGAGAGAGAGAGAGAGAGAGAGAGCAGGTCCAACTGGTTACATGATATCCTCGGACGGCTAATTTTTTCTATATTTGGGAAGTTGTGTGAGGGGCCGCGGATTGTGGACTAACCCAGCCTGTCCCGAGCACGGTACAGGGCCCACCGTGATGTATGGGTTTATCCACACCGTCCATCCATTTTTCCATATCATTTCAGTGTATAATACCAAAAATTACGCAGATCCAACTCTCAAGTGGACAACACTACAGGAAGCACTTGTGATCATGACACCCAACGTTGAAACCTTCTTGGGGCCACCGTGATATTTATTTGCCATCCAACCTGTTCATCATGTCACGAAGACTTAGATGAAGCAAAACACAAATTTCAACTTGATCCAAAACTTCTGTGTACCCTGATAAGTTTTCAACGGTAAGAGTTTAATCCCCACTGCTTTTGTTTTCTCTTGTGTGGTTCATATGAGCTTTGTATCCTCCTCAAATTTTGTCTCATTCCTTAAAAATACGTCAAAAATTGGATGGACAGTGTGGATATAATAAATACATCATGGTGGGGCCCAAAAAACTTTTCCCCGTTAGCACCTCCAATTGCCGTACCTCGCAGCTATTATGAAGGAGTACAGAGATTTGGTAGCTCAGCTCTACGGTAAATTGATATTACGATGGAAATAAGAGGACAAATAGACTTTTTAAGGCTTCGGCACATGTTTAAAAGACCAAATGCCCTTTAACTGTTAGGGTAAGCACCTGAAAAAGGAAGAGTATTTTGGTCTTTTTGGGTTCAACTGTACAAACGTAGGTCTAGTTTACAAATTAAGGTTTGCTTGCGGCGAGTAAACTTGGTGGGTGATACCTGAGGTGCATACGCCTCAAAAACCCTGTTACGATGTGAATTCTTCTAGCCAAGTCAACGAAGCAAACAGTATCTAATTCATATTAAACTGATTCGTAGACCATTGGATTCTTTCATTCTTAACCGTTTAATCAAATCTCCACCAATCTAATGGTTAGATAATCAAATAACCTTAGTTTTTGGTTCATGATATATCTAAAGTGGGACTCATGATTTGGACAGGTAAATATGCCACCAATGCAATTTTTAATTAATTTGTTAGTGCCTGCGTACCCTGCCAGATTGTTACACTTTTTCTCATGTACTTTATGAGGCACGGCACATGTTTGTACCATACACGTGTAGGAATATGCGTCTGATGATCCGGACCCGGCATCTTGTAGCCTCCGCCGTTGATATGCCCATTAACCAAAGTTTCTTTGATCATAATATCATAACCATCTAATAATTAACATTTCTCCCTCAATGTGAGCCGTTGATACATTTTGTCGTTTAGTGTATAATTTTGCACTACCGATTCAACGGTTACGATCTTTTAAAAGTGTCATTTTTGGACTATGGCCCATTCACTGTGGGGCATGAGGAAGGAGCGGTTTAGATCTTGTCCACGTAGAATTATTATTCTGCGATTGCACCAAACTCACGTAACCTCAAAGGCACGGGATACTTTCGTACGTTCCAAAGCGGATAACTCGAGTGGATCTTTGGGGAGAGCGGATTAGGTGCGCCAGCGGCCTCACCCAAGATGGAACGGACCTTACCATGAGGCCCACCTTGATAAATATATTTTATATCCATGCCGTTTATCTGTTTTTATAAATCATTTTAGAGTATGAATTCAAAAGTAAAGAAGATACAAATCTCCATGGACAATACTATAGAAAACAGTGGTGATTGAATGCTCTACCATTAAAATTTTTCTAAGGCAAACGTGAGGTTTCTGTAATTTTTTAATTACCATCCAATCCGTTGATAAAGTCACGTGAACCTAGACAAGGAATAAAAGGAATAAGAGCTTGATCCAAAACTTTTATAGCTTATTAATGGTCAATCATTACTGCATTTTGTGGTATGGTACACCTTAAAATTGGATTTGCTTAATTTTTTGGCCATGTAGGAAAGTAATCCTGAAAAAAAAAAAAAATGGACAGCGTGGATATAAAATAAATACATCAAGGTGGGCCCCATAGTAATGGTGCACCATCTTGGGTGAGGCCTGGACCGCACCTAATTCGCTACGGATCTTCTCCTCGAGAAATACAAAGTGGATTGCCTGGTGTCGTATCCGATAGAGATGGAAGCGGATTGCGTTGTACCGCGCCAGGCTGGCAGTTCTGTCGGTGGGTCAGCCGTGATTTATCTGTTTATCCGGGCTGTCCATCCCTTCTCTCTCGTATCATTAAAGTAGGGAAGTGTTTTGCAGCATGGAATTAGATGTTATTAAGTTGGGTGGAATTGTTTTTTTTTTTTTTTCTCCAGTAAATGCACTTGTCAATGGATTGCCTTAATGTCATGTGAAGGACATTACAATGTTTGGATAACGTATGATGCAGGGCTTAAAATACATGTTTTGATTCAACTAATGTTTGGTTGTACATAGAAAATAATTATCAATCTCGAAAAATCATGTTTGAAAATTTTGAGTGATAAGGTGAGGCACACCTTGATATTTGTGAGTAATTCACTCTATCCATCCGTTTTGTGAGATCATTTTAAGACGTGCTACCAAAAATCAAGCAGATCCAAAACTCCAATGGGCCATACGAGAGGAAAGAGTGGGGGAAAGAATTTCCTACCGTTAAAACCTTCCCGAGCTCCACCTTAATGTTTATATATCATCCCAACCGTTTATAAGTTCATTCATGGCGGGATGAACTGACAACGTAGAAAACTTTATCGTGATACTATAGACACCCCACCCAGGCTAGAATCTTGGGAAAGCTAAAGCAGTCCAGGAACCATAATCATGTCCTAAACCAAACCCTAATCCTATCTTAAACCTAACCCAGAACCCTAAACCTCAAACTTCCAATCCGCAACCTGAAATCTCTAATCCAAAGCATTCAATCCACATATAAACCCTGCATATACCCTATACCCTAACCAAACCCCTTTTACCCAAACCTAAGCCCACCTATTTGAACCTCAAAACTCCAAAAGGAGGCTATCGGACGAACTAGTGCATCAAACAAGCCCACATGCTTGAGCCTGGCCCGAGCCCTTACTGGGCGGTAGTCAAACTACCGCCGACGATACTTAGAGTGTCGTCGCTCGCGGCCCGTGTGTGAATTTCTGGAGACAGTTGTCCCAACGTCCAAAAGTCAAGTTTCTCTAAAAAGTACCCCTCCATTCGATCGTTTTTACCATTTTACCAATCCCAAGAGCCAATGGGAGTGCGCCATGTGGCGTTTCCCTCCCCTCAACCACTCAAAGCTAGCCACATCAACTTTCACCCTCTCTAAACCCCATATTTACCAAAAGACCATTGGAGAAGGCTATAAATAGCCCTCTCCTCTTCACATTTTAACAACAACTCTTCACTTCCAAGCTTAAGTAGGGTTGTTCACGAGTCCAGCTAGCTTGAAAAGCTCGCTCGACTCGGCTCGAGTTAGCTCGGATTGACTCGGCTTGAATGGCCGATTCAAGCCGAGCTAAGCTAATTATTTAAAGCTCGAGTTGAGTTCAAGCCAAGTTCGACCGGGGGCATTTCAACTCGACTCGACTCGAAGCTCGAACTCAAGCTCGACTCGGCTTGATTAATCAATATATTAAATATATTATATATATATATATATATATATATATATATATATATATATATATATATAATCCCGGTCTCCTGCGAACCATCCCGCAGGATACCTTGTTGCGGTCCAACTCCCACCGCATGAGACCCTTGTAAGGGCGCACATTAGGTAGCTGATGTTGAATTTGTGGCCCCACTATGATATATGTTTTATATCCATGCCATTAATCCATATGGAGAGATCAATTTAGGGTGAAATTCAAAGAATGAGTGACATCCAAAGCTCCAGTGGACCCCACTACAGAAAACAGTGAGGAGAGTGATGCCGCCGTTAAAAACTTCTAAAAACCATAAAAAGTTTTTGATCAAGATTATATTTATATTTTCCCTTCTTTAAAAATGGATGAACGGAGTGGATGAAACACATACATCATGGTGGGGCCATAGAGCACCACTACCAGCCACGCCAATCTATATGGGAAAATCATATTGTGTACTGAGTTACTGAGGATGCTTTTATTGTACTGTGTAAACAAAGTTGAGCCACGTTGAATGTATGTGGTCTATCTAGACCGTCCATCCATTTTTCCATCTAATTTAAGGGGTTGAGCCCAAAATTGATACATATCCAAAGACCAAGTGGATCATACCACTGAAAACAATGCGGATAATGATTTCCACCGTTGAAACCTTAATAGGCCCCACATTGATGTTTATTTTTCATTTAACTTGTTCATAAGATCATACAGACATGGATGAAGGAAAAAACCAAATATAAGCTTGATCCAAAACTCATGTGGCCCTCCAAGTATTTATCAACAGTAGACATTCAATTCAATTGTTTCTTATGGTGTGGTCCATTTGAACATTAGATATACCTCATTTTTTGGTTTAAGTATTAAAATTATCTGTTAAAATGTATGAATGGAGTGGATAAAATAAATAAACCATGGTGGACCTCACAGAGTTTACTCAGCACGCTAAGCGTAGCGAGTTACTCACCACGCAATCTGCTTCCGAACACGGGACCTCACTCTTCGGAAGTGACGTCACCAAGCTCTGTGTACCCCACTATGATGTATGGGTTGTATCCACAATGTCCATCCATTTGGAGATATTATTTTAAGCCATGAGCCAGAGAATGAGGTAGATCCAAAGCTTTAGTGGACCCCACCACAAAAAACAACGGGAAGATTGATGCCCACCATTGAAACCTTTCTATGCCACACCATGATGTTTTTTTTTTCAAAATCCAACCTGTTCAAAAGTTAGTAGACATTAAAGAAGGGAAAAATATAAATATAGGCTTGATCGAAAACTTTTTGTCGCCTTTAGAAGTTTTTAACGGTGACATCACTCTCCTCACTGTTTTCTGTAGTGGGGTCCACTGGAGCTTTGGATGTCACTCATTCTTTGGATTTCACCCTAAAACGATCTCTTCAGATGGATGGACGGTGTGGATACAAAACATATATCATGGTGGGGCCACAAATTCAGTAACAGCGTACCCACACAAGGGTTTCTTGCACTGCGACTTGGACGACACTAAGGTATCCTGCGGTATGGTTCGCAGGTAGGGGTGTACACAAACCGGGCTAGCCCGGTTAGCTCGCTCGACCCAGCCCGAAAAAGCCCCGCTCGGCTTGACCCAGAACTGAGTTCGGGTCCGGACGAGTCAATTTTTTAGGCCCGAAAATGAGTTTAGGTCGAGTTCGGATACGGCCCAGTTCGGCTCGTCTCGGTTCGAAACCTAACTCGCCCCAGCCTGTCCCGACTCGGCATGTACGGTCCACTGTATGAATGGGTTAGTACACCATTTAAGATAAGGGTAGTATGTTGGCACAGACAAGGATAGTACTGAATCTGCTTTTGATGGATTGCACCAAAAAGTAATGTTTATATGATGTCATAGGTTCAAATGTAACTAAGTGTGTGGGTAGGTAGGTTGCAATGGAATTTTAGATAACGGAATTATTTCTCCCGATTCTTTATTATTCCAAAATAGGATGGTACTGTACATAGAGAAGAACTAGAAAATGGTAGAGTCATATTGCCACTTTACATGTGCTGAGGTCATCTTTCAATCAGGATGGCCTGTTTAGTGGGATCCACTGATGATGGAAATTGATTTTATATATATATATATATATATATATATATATATATAGTTGGGACAATTCTAGCCATTTAAATAGTGGCCTCCAAATCAGCGGTAGGAAAAGAAAACAGCTGACAGGGAACATGTTGTGCAAGAGAGTAAAGATAAGAGATGGCTATGGTCTTCTGATAAGTATGGTACCGTTGATCGAGGGCCTTGTAATTGGACGCAGATTACCTGCCAATGACTTTCCCATGAATTTGCTGTAAGATTTGAAACTGGCCTGAACTCAGGTTCGAAACTTGCTCGAACTCGCACGATTGCAACCCGGGCCCGGTTCGGACTGGAGATGTTGGCCCGGTGACCAGGCCCGGTCGGGTTCGAACCTGGTGTGGTTGTTGAATGGGCCTGGACGGACTGAGGCCAGTTCGACTCGGCCCGACCCGTGTACACCCCTACAGACCATTACTATATATATATATATATATATATATATATATATATATATATATAAGTTTTAAGTTTAAACTTTACAATAAAAAAATAAAAAATAAACCCTAGAGTCTCTACCCAACCGCACACACCCCCTTCCATTTTCCTTTCTTCTCTTTCTTTGCCCATTGCCAGCCGCACGCTCTCCCCGACCACCACCACCAGTTTTCATTTCAGCTCCATAATAGTATGATTCCAATCTCTTGAGATCTACTTCTTAGGCGAGAAACCTAAGAAATTCGACATAAGTTCTTCTCAGATTTGTAAGAGTTTCAAGGAAATCCAATGATCTGATTGGCTAGAGCTCTTTACTTGGATTTCTGATATGTGTTCTGCTTTGTTTCTTTTCTAGTACTTGGATTTCTATTGGTGGAAGAATATCAAGAACAGATCGGTTCTTACAGGTTTCCTCATCCGATTTGAAGCTTTGTTTGGTTTTTTCGTCGGGTTTTGTTTTGATTTTCATAAGATTTTTGAATTTTGAGGAGGATCAAGAACAAAATCCATTACTCTCTCACCCAACAAGCTCGAGTTCGACTCGAGGTAAACTCGACTCGACTCGAACCACTAGCTCGACTCGAACTCGACTCGATAACTTTGGCAAACAAGCCAAGCTTCAATGTTGAGCTTGAGGCCAAGCTCGAGCTCGAGCTTAAACTCGAGTACATCATGGACAAGCCAAGCCAAGCTTGGCCCACCTCGACTCGACTTGGCTCGATGCCCACCTCTACTTGAGATATATGGTTGGAGCAATCAACTTGCTGAAGCAAATGAAATTTTTGCATATATATATATATATATATATATATATATATATATATATATATATATATATATATATATATATATAGAAATGGTACTATAAGGTTGACCGGATGGGAACTTCCCATGAGGTTGAGCTGTGTGGGCCCCACCATGATGCGTGTCAAACATCAACGCCGTGCATTTGATGGGTCCCCTTTAGGTTATGGGATATCCTAAAAAATTTGCCTTATATGGAATTCAGATGGGCCATACTATCTAAAACCATGTGAAGACATGCCTAAAACATATAAAAGCAATTTGTAGGGCCCACCTGAGTTTTGGATGCAACTGAAACTTAGTCTGACCCCTTATTCAAGTGGGACACACACAATGGATGGTCTGGATTTGTGAACCAAATCTCAGTGGGCCCAATAAATGATTCTAAATGTTTTAATGGGAGGGTAACCCCTCTCAACTGTTGTATGTGGTGTGGCCCACCCATATCATGGATTGACTTGATTTTTAAGCCCGTGGCTCACCATGAAATGGTGCATCTGGCTGATGGGGTAGATGTTTTACACACTTCACAGTGGGCCCACATAGCTAGACCTCATGGGAAGTTCCCTTGAGGTCGACCTCATAGTACCATTTCCCATATATATATATATATATATATATATATATATATATATATATATATATATATATATATATATATATATGGAAAAGGTACAATGTGCTCGAGCTGACGATAAGCTCTCGTGAGGTCAAGCTGTGTGGGCCCCACCGTGATGTGTTTCGACCATCAACACTGTGCATTTGATGGGACCCTTTAAATTATGGGATATCCCAAAAATCAGCCGTATACGGAACTCAGGTGAGCCACACTATCTAAAATTACGTGAAAACACCGTTAAAACATATAAAAACACTTGGTGGGGCCCACCTGAGTTTTGCATGCACCTGAAACTTGGTCTGAACCCTCATTCAAGTGGGACACACATAATGGATGGGCTAGATTTGCAAACCACATCTCAGTGGGCCCTCAAAAATGGTTATGAATGTTTTAATGGTGCACGGCCCCTCCCCTCATGGGAAGTTCCCTTGAGGTCAACCTCATAGTACCATTTCCCATATATATATATATATATATATATATATGGAAAAGGTACAATGTGCTCGAGCTGAAGATAAGCTCCTGTGAGGTCAAGCTGTGTGGGCCCCGACGTGATGTGTTTCGACCATCAACACCGTGCATTTGATGGGTACCCTTTAAATTATGGGATATCCCAAAAATCAGCCGTATACGGAACTCAGGTGACCACACCGTCGGCTAAAATTATGTGAAGACACGTTAAAACATATAAAAACACTTGGTGGGCCCCACTGAGTTTTGCATGCACCTGAAACTTGGTCTGAACCCTCATTCAAGTGGGACACACATAATGGATGGGCTGGATTTGCAAACCACATCTCAGTGGGCCCTCAAAAATGGTTATGAATGTTTTAATGGTGCACAGCCCCTCCCCACTTCTGTATGTAGTGTGGCCCACATAAGTCACAGATTGACTTGATTTTTGAAACCTAGGCCCATGATGGAATGGTGCATCTGACTGATGGGGTAGATGTTCGAAACGCATCACCATGGGGCCCACATAACTCGACCTCATGGAGCGTTAAAATCAGCTCTAGCGCATTGTACCTTTTCCTACATACATGGTGGGCGAAATGTCCATTAATGACTAAATCCGCGTTCCATGGATATATCCCTGGAGACCGGAAAGCAAGCTTGAAAGGAGGCGTTGCCTATTCATCAGGTTTCCCATATATAGTGTTAATTAGAACGTCAAGCAAAAAATGAAACAGATTCAAAACTTAAGTGTGACGCACAAGATAGCAATACGAGGATTGGACGTCCACCGTTAAAACATTCATGAAACTAAATGTATTTTGAATCGGGCTAACTTTTTTATATCACGGTGGGCCCTAGAGAGAGGTTTCGACTGGGGAGCGGATTGCTCGTGACCATGACAGGAGCTGTGTGGGGCCATAGACATGTCTGTGACAAATTTACTTTGTACAGTTGTTATGAAAGACCACGGTACGACAGGATTCTAAAATCAAGCATATCCAAAACTCACGTGGGTCATATCACCCAAACAGTGGGGATTGAACGCCGGATGTTACTGTTCTCACTGTTTTGTTGGTGTGGCCCAACTGAGTTTTTGAATCAGCCTGATTTTCAAAATCAAATCCTGTTGTGGTCTTTCAAAGCAAATGGACCGAGTGGATTTGTCATGGACATCTCTGTGAACACCACACAGCTGGGGCACTGTGCGGAAGGATGGCCTCACACACAAACCTATATTCTGTAACCCATCCCCAACGTTCATCTGGTGTGGCCCGTTGTGGCGCTAGCTGAGCTTTTTTTTATTTTTATTTTTATTTTTTTTATAAATTCCCTCAGCACCTAATCGAGGATAGAAGCTGATGAGCGGAGTGGATTTTGCAATATGTGGGCCTGGTGTTTCACACGAACAGGTGTTGCAGAGCGCACGTGGGGGCGAGGTTGCTTCAAAACATCCCTACGTATTGCAACAAGATACGCTGGTCTTTCTCAGCGATCCAAATCGTTTACGTGACGGAATCTGGTTGCAGAGGAGATGTAGTGTAATAGGACACCTACTCACTGTAGCCATTGGATTTATGTCTTTTAAGGGCCCATTGTTGATGAGAGATAATTAAGAAAGCTTTCTTTAAAGGTTAGGAGCTGTTTCTTTTCCTAGAAATGCATGTAAATATATATAAAAGGACATAAATGAGTAATTATTGTAAATGCTAGCGGTCTGGTAAAAGCCATAAATTAATGATTCTTTCGTTCTGGCAAAAGTCATCCGAAAAGGATCAGCGTTCATTCATAAGCCTTACTATGATATCTGTAACACATCTACCATGCATCTATTTTACCAAACATTTTAGGACATGAGCTAAAAAAAAAAAAATTGAGGTAAATCTTAAGCTCAAGTGACCCACACTATAGGAAATCATGGTTGTAAAAGGTTTTTAATGGTAGGCGTTCAATCCATTATTTCATGTGGCGTGGTCCTCTTGATTTTTAGATCTACCTCAATTTTCTACAAAACTGATGGACAGTGTAGATAAGCCACATACATCACAATGGGCTCCAAATGAAATTCAGACATTTCTCGATTTTAGTGTTCAAAAGGTAATTCGGTCTTAGGCAATATAAAAAAGCGTGTGGAAATTACCTTGGTAAGTGATTGTTATACTCATACACGGAGACCAGAAAATAAACTCAACAGGAAAAAGGCTAAATGATAAAGTATCAAAATTTTCTAACATGATAGATTTTAACTTTTGGATGTCAACCATCAATGGTGAGGCCTGCCATTTAAGCTGTTTGGATCATTGAAAGATGAACCAAGATACAATAACCTCTCTTTGGATAACCCACATTTTTTTTTTTTTTTTGGCCCCAAACTCTATGGCCCACCGTTGGTTATAAGAATGAGAACAAAATTAAAAGATTGATTTTGATCATTCAGGCCGGGCCGCACTAGGCCAGATGATGATGGGAGGCCTACAAGTCATCCAACTAGGTTGTACTCACAGCCAAGGCTAGCCAGGTCCAGTAGCAACCTGATGGGTCCGATCCGTTCAATCTTATATCTGATTGGTGGCCTTCAATCATACACTGGGATATCAGTCAAGAGTTGAAATTCAGTGCTGTAAATGTGGAAGATTGACGGTTAGGATCCTTCTGCTGTCAACGCCACTGGCATTCGGTCCAATTCACTCTCCTGCCACATGTCTGTAAGGCAATCTCACCGAACATGCAAACTACAATATTGGGCGATGGATCAATCCCAGCATGAGTAACACTGGTGGGCCGCATCAGAAAAACTGCACCAAATGAATAACCTGGCCATCCGGTGGCCTGAAAATGAAGGACGCTGATTACGTGAAGCACGGCGCTAGTCGTGCACCCGTTCAGTACTAATGTAGAGACGCCATGTGTACGTTCACAGGCGTGTGGGACTCTTATTCAATTATTATTTGATACAATAAATCTTGCGGGACAGATGTCGTGCAAGCGATGCTTTTACATGATTGATAGTTGCAGTGCTGTTTGAAACCTTTTACTACCGACTAGAGTACACTTTCTATATATGGGTACATTTCCAATTGCTGGCGGACACTTTCTGTGGGTGGATACCAATTGCTTTTCTTTTGGCTTTGGATTTGTATCTAGCCTGCGTTTCACTTTCCGTGGGTGGATATCAGTAGCTTTTCTTTCCTTTGTCTTGAGAAGAAAATACATCAGAATTTTGTTGAAGCTCATTTTCAACGAGAAATCATGAAATCTCGTACAATTGTGACATTCTCTTGTATTTTTCCTCTTTTATTAGATTTAATTAGGAATTAATTTATTGTAAATTTTCTTTATATATATATATATATATATATATATATATATATATATATATATATATATATATGGGAAAAGGTACTATGCGCTCGAGCGTAAAGCGGTCGTCCGTGAGGTCGAGCTGTGTGGGGCCCACCATGATGCCGTTCGAAGATCCACACCGTCCACCAGATGCACGAGCCCAGGGTGGGCCCACACGGCCCAAAATCAGCCGTCCACGTAACTCAGGTGGGTCATACCATCGGAAAACATAAGTATACACGCAAAAACATGTAAAAGCACTTGGTGTGCGCCACCTGAGTTGTGAATACACCTGAAACTTGGTCTAAAATTACATCCAAGTGGGACACACATGATGGACGGTGTTGATCATCAAAAAACGTCTCGAAAGGTCCCCACAAATGGTTTTGAATGTTTCAATGGTGCACGGCCCCTCTCAACTTCGTACGTGGTGTGGCGCACAAAAGTCACGGATTGATTTGATTTTCAGTACGTGTGGGCCCCATATCCGGAATGGTGCATCCGGCGAGGGGGTAGATTTTCGAACGGCATCACGGTGGGGCCCACATCGGCTCGATCGCACGGACGACCGCTTTACGCTTGAGCGCATAGTACCTTTTCCCTATATATATATATATATATATATATATATATATATATATATATATATATATGCCCGCCTTACTGACCATCCAGACGGCCCACCTAGCTGTCCGTCTTGACAGGCCTGGTTGATGAGAAATCATAAATATCAACTTTATCCCAAAGCAGTGGTGGGCCACATAGGTGGACCCACCAATGATGCGTGCGTTTGCCCTACCATGAGATGTGTGTTATATCTGGGCCATCCATCTGCTGGGCTGCTAGGCTGCTAGCAGTCTAGCAGCTAGACAGCTGTTGTATTGACATTAACAAGTTCTGTGGGCCTTGATCGTGAGGTATATTTTATATCCAAACCGTTCATCCATGTGGGACCCACACGTGATGCATGTCTTATATCCACACCGTCCAGTGGTCTGGATGGTGGGGACCAGCATGATATATGTGTTTTATATCCACGCCGTCTATCCAGGGGCCTGGACAATAGCCTGATCATGAGGCATGTGTTAAATCCCTACCGTCCGTCCATTTTTCTGGACAGTGGAGCCAGGCCACACATGTGGTCCCACCTTGATGTATAGATGTATGTGTGATGTCCACCGTCTATTGCAGGACAGTGGAACCCACCTTGGATGCATGTATTGTACAGCCACGTCGTCCATCTGTTTTACTAGGCGTGGATCCACCCCACACGTGCTGCACGTGTGAGGGTGGGGCCGGTGGGGCCCACCTTGATGACGTGTTGTATATTTGCACTGTCCATCCCCGGACGGTACCATTTGGGGCCTTTGATGAATGTATTATACATCTACACCGTCCAATCCAATCTGCTGGATGTGGACTCCACCATAATGCATGTGTTGTACTGGCACCGTCCACTTGGGACGTGGGCCCCACGTGATGTACGTGTTGTATCCACTTCGTCTGGCCACGTGGGATGTGGGGCCACCGTTATATATGTATTGTATACTCACCGTCCACCATGATGTGTGCATTGTACATCTATGCTGTCCATGTTCGTTGGTGGGGCTCATTTGGGAGGTGCAGGCCTACCTGTTGCATGCAGGGCCCACCTAAGGGCCCGTTTGGCCGGTCGGATTGGAAGGGATTGGATGGTAATGGAAGGGATTGGAAGTTAAATCCCGGGAATGGCCGGGCCTGCCAAACACGGTCGGTGATCTGATTACAATTCCATGGATCTTCAGACAATCCACTGACAACACCATTATTACCCTTAAATCCCATCCAATCCACCCTAATCCGTTGAAATTTGCCTGTGACGTGTTTGGTTGGTGGGATTGGAAGGGATGGGAAGGTTGAATCCCGGATTGGCCGGGCGTGCCAAACGGACTGGGTTTAGCAATACAGGGATATATCCAATCCCATGAATCTCAAGACAATCCATTGACAACACCATCATTACCTAGAAATCCACGCCATCCACCTTAATACCATTCAATCCCTTCCAATCCACCCGGCCAAACGGGCCCTAATGTACTTGAGGCCAATTGTGATGTATATTGGGCCCAAGTGATGACTTCCATTGTGATGCATTTGAGGGCCAGGCGATGGGGCCCATTATGATGTATATTAGGCCTGTGTGAGAGGCCTATTATGATGTATATTAGGCCCGTGTGAGCAGCCATTGTGATGTATATTAGGCTCGTGTGAGAGGCCCATTGCGATGTATATGAGACCCATGTAATACAGCCCATTGTGATGTAAGAGGTTCATGAGATGTGGCCCATTGCGATGTGTAAGGCCCATGTGATGTGGCCTAATTGTGATGTGATGAGGCCCATTAGATTGTATGAGGCCCGTTGTGATTGTGATTGTATTAGGCCCATTGTGATTGCATGAGGCCCGTTGTGATTGGTGATGTATATGAAGCCTATGTGGTGAGACCCATTGTGATGTATATGAGGCCCGTATGATGAAGCCCATCGGGAAGTATATTAGGTCCTTGTGTGAGGTCCATTGTGATGTATATTAGGCTCTTGTGTGAGGCCCATTGTGTTGTATGTGAGGCCCTTGTGTGAGGCCATGGGCCCCACTATATGTTTGGCCCTATGAGGGTCACTCCTTGGGAGCAATGTTGGTTGAATGTCCACATTGATGGACAATGATGGTTAAATGTCCATATTGTGACCTTCCCTTAGGCCTCGTTAGGCCCATTCTTGATATGAGTAGGCCGTCTAGGCCTATCCTTGATATGAGGAGAGTACATCATTATCATATAACATGCTTAGTATAGCTCCACGATCAATGCCATGCGCATCATATGTATGCTTGATATGAGGAGTGATTGCTCATATATAGCACATGCCATTGGGCGGATTATTATGGAACTTCCTGAGAGACAGAGTTGCCCCACATGAGCGTGCAGTACGCGCGGGTTTGATGCATGACTGGATGGTATGACTCATGCATCTCCCTGTAACACTCCGAATTTTTGCTAACTTGGAGATGGACGTCCTTAGGCAATGAGTCGATCAAGATACCTTCATTGACTTCTCAGAACTCAATCCTAAAGTCTTAAATCCCCATTTCGACTTATTTCCATAAGAATCTCACCTTTCACCACCTTGTCCTTCAAAATTTTCTAAGTACTTTCACATTAGACACTAATCCCAAAGTTTAAATGATGAAGAACAAGACTTAAACTAAAACTTACTGTAAATGGTAAATATATAAATAAAATAGAGTTTTGACCATTAACCTCTTGAAATCTCACAAAATAAATAGGTTAATTGGATAGAGTAGCTTCTCCTACCCCAAAATTATATATTGCACATCGCGTAACTCATTTCAGATTGAAAAATACACTTATTTCAAATATCGGGTGGCGAAACCACATTAAACGGAGTTGGGGGGCCAAACGACATATATCGGGGGGACCCGAGGTGGGACCCCCATATTTTCGGCACCGGGGGGGGGGGGGGGATGGTAGCAACCCCCCTAGGGAGAGCCATCGCCCCAAGGTCCAGGGACCTGCGATGGCATCGCCGGATCGGCGAGGCCTCACCGTTTTAGAAGGCCGGGCGGCCCGTTTTCTGCAATTTTTCTACACTGTTCATCTTACTTCGAAAAATCATTTCTCCCTCAATATAATCCGATTTAGGTGATTCAAAATTCAGATTGAAGCTTGATAAGTTTAATTTCATATAAAAATAAGCGAAAAATATTATAAAAATTTTAATATAGTTAAATATAAGTCGTTCTGACAGCTGTCCGAAAATCATTAGTTTGGATAGCTGCTGCTTCTAGAATTTTTAGAATTTTTCTCCAACACGAAACTAAATGAAATTTGGTAGAGATGAAGTAGACTTGATGATGAACTACTAGAAAAATAATTAAAATAAAATACTAATTAAAAGTGCCAGAAAGGGACGTAGAACTGCCCTAGGACCTTATTTTATCGTAATTAGGGCATAATTTAGTTAAGTACTAAACTAAATAATCAGTAGAATTAGCCTGAATTACTTTAAATATGAACTGCAAGACCCAAAACGAGTAGAACTGCTAACGCTACGTTACTTAGAAACTTAGGATCAATCTCTAAACCCAGTTGTTCTCGGGAGCACTTTGAAACTCCATATCAGACCTGGACCACGCGTCTAAAGTCCGATTACCACAAAACTATACGGTTATGACCGCCTTACTGGACCTGACAACTAACTCGGAAATCAAGTCCTAATAGTACCCAGAAACGTACAACTTGAGTCCGGAGCGAAGTGAGTGAGAAACACGAATATCTTTAAGAAATGAATTGAAACTTAAGTGAATTGAGTTGGCTTGCTTTCAGGCCAAATCTAAAGATTCTGACCATTAGAATCTGAGAATCTGACCCAATTACACCCTCGGATCAGGAAAAATTTTCAACACGTGTCAAAGTACTTGTGACCCTGATCGAGTACTGGTGACCTTTGAACTGAAACGGGTCCGCCGCGGTCGATCCCCAAATCCGATCGAACCGAAAACTTAGCCTGACCTAGATCCAATGTCAGGGAGCTTAAGTCCGACCGCATGTAGAAAAGGGACTTCCAGAACAGCTCCGTTGATCCGAAACAGTCAGGTTTTGGCTATAACTTAAGTATACCATGGCCCTGGGGCTATTGAGGTCGATTTTGGGCCTATATAAGGACCTTAAATCCTCTCTCCCTCATTCCATACGAATTTGCAACCCTAGGAGAGAGAAGAGAGCAAAGAGAGAAGGAAGAGAGAGAAAGTGTGGGGGAAAGCTAGGGTTTGCTGCATAGATTCTTCCCTGCCGCTCTACGTATCATATCACCGCTACCGTATCGCTATACCAGCGATTCTGGTTCCGTTTTTGGGTAAGAAATCATAACCTTAATCTGTTTTAGGGATTCAGATAGAGTAAAGGGTGAAATAGCTAACCTATTTCATGTTATAGGTTGTCGTTGTGCCGTAGACGAGGACTTAGTGTTTAAACTGAGTTCGTTACGAGTTTACCGGCGAAATGTGCAGACTATAAATGTTTAGGTTATGGTTTTCAAGGCTTTCAATGCCAGTTAATGATTTATGACTGACTTGAGAGGATTTGCTATAATATGTGGATTAACTAATTTATTACAAGTATGTAATATGTGTAGTCTAAGTGTTTGATGAAATGTCTGAATAAGAAAATGCTCGTCTATATGTATGTAATGAGGGTGTTGAGATAGGATTCTCAACTCCCTTACCTGTAGTTACAGTTCCCTTTATGTAACCTATCTTACTACTATGTGATTTGTTGATGAAATGCCTATGTATCATAATATGTACCTTATGTGTTCGTTAAATTGTTTATATGAGATCTATATTTGGATTGGTTGCTACACGCTGTTTGACTAGTACATATGAATGCTTGTTGTATTTGAGGTGTGATTGAGGCTACGATGTAGTCCAGACAATTGGCAACAATTCCTGTTTGAGTGGCCGAGCTAGTCTCACCACATTTGATGCGTTCAGTGAATCCGAGTCTAACGATGATCATCGACAATGGTTAGCGCTCCATGTCGATTACTTCAGCGTACGCTTGTACCAGTCGAACTTGTTTAATAAAACCGATTGTTATATTATGTGTTCACCATGTATGTTGCTACTGCTTGAATCTAAGGTACCAAACTCACCAGTGAAAATCCGTTCAACCTTGGTACCTGGATCCGCTAAGACTCATGAGCCGGACATGGTGGTATGACACACCGTGGTCGTGCTGTCGGCCTACGCTAGGGCGATGAGCCTCCCCGTAGTGACCGGTGAACAACACCGCCTCGTGAACCGAATACGGTGGTATGGGACACTGTATTCGAGCTGTCAGCTTACATTGATCAGGTGATGAGCCCTTTGTAATGACCTCGAGCATACTCTAAGACTGCGTTGAGGCGACGAGTCTTTCCGTAGCAACTAGAGTATAAACTAGGCCTATACTGATCAGGTGACGAGCCCTTTGTAGTGACCTACAACTGTAATATCGTATGAGATTTGCTAGGACTGACGACCCTAGAATGATCATTGTTTGGGCATTGATATAAGGGAGGTACCTTAGCTTTCCAATCCTGCTGTATGAATAAACTTAAGTAAGAACCTGACTAATCATGAGCATGCACCGCATTCCGTGTGCCTTTGGCGTAGCAGGTCAAGCACTGAGGAAGAGTTGCATGCTGCGACCGTGAGATGAAGTCATTGAGGGAGCGTATGTAAGCCCGTATCCTAGACCGTACCGTTCCATAGACTTCTGCTGTCTTCCCGGTCGAATCCTGACAACCTTCGACCCTTAACCGGTATTTGCGCATGACCCTAATTCATACACCGTAAACCTGAGTCGACTCAAACCGAGACTTGTACCTTAGCGACAGTACCGTCGCCGCGGTTCCGATGTCACGTCTCGCACACCGATCCAATACTCTGGCCGAGAGATGTGGGCCAGCGTTCGGTGCGAGGAAAACGTCGGCGTACGAATTCCGAGAGAATCTCTATGACTTATCACATCAATCATCCATCAATCAATCCCATCATGTCAAGTACATGTCAAGTACACATGACCTCTCACCCTTTCCTAAGCAACCCTTAAAGTTAAAAGTTTCTTATAAAGCCCATACTTTTCTTACACCATTTCCCACAAAAGTCAAAAAGGCTCTTACACATCCATCATCAACACATCCATCACGCATCTCTCTCCCTCTTTTTTCAACTCTCTCTCTCTCTCTCTCTCTCATTCTCAAACCACTCTCCTAAGTAAGAGAGAGCACCTCATGTCCAAGCCTTTCCCCATCTCTTCCAAGCTACAAGTGTGGCCCACCTTTCCTACCCTTTCATCTCTCATCTCAACCATCCAAATCTCATCTCCTCCGTTGGAATCTAAGCTAAGGAGCTAAGGAAGCCTAAGGAGCAAGAAGGAATGGTGGGTGATTTTTGGAATTTTATTTTCATTCATTTGTTTTATTTAAGGGCCACATGTAGTGGGACCCACCTTGATGTAGGCTTTGTATCAAAGATGGGCCCATAGTGGCGGGGTCCCTCCATCTTTGCCGATCTCTCTCTCTCTCTCTCTCCATGATCATGGCCCACTTATGATGTGTGTATTTCATCCATGCCATCTACCGGTGGACCCCATCTATGTGGGACACACCATGATGTTTATATGCCATCCCAACCGTCCATAGGGGGCCCACCTTGAGGTGGCTAACGTGAGGGTGGCTACTAGTGAGGTGTGATTTGACATGGCCCACCCAGATCCATGGTTTAGGTGGTGGCAGACCGAGTGAAAATACCTTGTTTCAACGCTGGGCCCACGCCCAGCTCCCTAGCCAAGTGGCAGACCAAGTGCAAGATACCTCGTCTCAACACAATGGTCTTGGCATCGATCCTTCAGCGGGGGTGTACACCCACAGTGCGGTGAGTGTGTGCTGACGGTGGGGGTCCATGTGACCCATCCGTGCCGTCCATCTTATTCTTTGGCTCATTTTAGGCGTTGAGCCGAAAAATGAAGCTAATCTGATAATCAGGCGGGCCATACCATAGAAAACTGCATTTCATGCCGTTCAAAGCTATTAGGACCCACCTTGCTATACTTACACACCAAACATGATGTATATTGGACTTGTTTAGTATATTTTGAGCCCTAAAATCCATTGGACGGAGTGAATTCTCAGGTAGCGGGCCCCACATGTAATTTTCCGCAGGAAAATAAAAAAGAAGAAGAAGAAAGGAAGCAAAGAAGCCACAAGCATCATTGCCTGTCGAAGGCAAGCCAGGGCGTTACCAAGGCCGAGCTGGCGGACGGACGACAAGAACTCACGGCATTTCAAGCCGTGGGCCCCACCATGATGTATATTTGTCATCCAACCCGTTCACTAGGTGGGCCCCTCCCTGGAGTGGGCCCCCTCCAAAAAATCAGTCCTTTCAATGCTCAGGTGGCCCACATCATAGGAAATAGCGGCGATTGGATGGCTGCCATTGAAACCCTTTTTGGGTCCACCGAAGTTTTAGATCAAGATGAGATTTGTTTTTTACCCTTCATCTAGGTCTGCATGACCTTATGGACGGGCTGAACTGCTTATAAACATTGAGGTGGGCCCCACGTGGTACCCATAATGATATATGTTTTTTTTCCACCGTCCGCCTGGACGGTGGAGCCCACAGTTATGTATTTGTTATATGTAACGCCCTGAAAATCGAGGGTCGAGCATAACTCAACTCCCGAGTTCCAACACATCACTTATGCAACATAGATAATGATAATTAAATGTTGTTTGTGTTAGAGCAATAAACATGAGTGAGATTATACCAAAACAGTAATTCATACTTGTAGACACTGAAAAATCGGGCGTCCACTTTGTTGTGAAAAATGTCTCGTTGTGGTGGTTCTGGGGGTGATTAAGCTGATTTGTGATTATTGGAGTCGCCACTAGCCGAATAATCTCAGAATCCCGCGGTCGGCTAGAACCACGGAATATGTAAGGTTGGAGAAATCCGAAGATCCTCCGACCTTAGATTGACTCCTGGTCTACGATCCGGATTCCTGCAAGGGACCTGCATACAAAGAGGGAAGGTGTTAGGCACCTCTCTCGCCCGTACAAATGTACGGCCTCGACTTAGTGTGGTAAAATAATCTCAAGGGATGACGATGATGCTTCTGTCATGATTGGACTAGTCACATGTGGATTTCTGATGTAGAAGATCCGAGATTTCGGCAGCCACAGAGCATACGTCCGACAATATGTCTAGAGGGCGGATGTGATGATGCTTATGCAAAAACACAAGAAAAGTGGACTAGATCACTAGGAATTTCTGATGTGACAGGATCCGATATACGGCAAGTCACAGAGCATACGTCCGCTAGAAATCTAGAGAAGCAAGGGGGTTGAGAAGGGAGTAGATGTCATGATGAATGCTTGTATGCAAATAGATCTTTGACTTGATTCTTGAAAAGGCTAAGATGTAGATTGAACCATGATCATTTTGGACTAGGCTTGGGGGTTGGAAGGATTGAGGTGAAGGCTGGGGAGGTGGCTGGAAAATGTGGGCTTGAAGGCTTGGGAGCTCCTTCCCTTCCTTCACTCTCTTCCTCACTCTCTCTCTCTCTCTCTCTCTTTTCTTTTCTTTTCCTCTCACTCTTTCTCTCTCACTCTCTCCCTCTCTTGGTGGCTCTCCTCCATATATGTGAAAATGAAAGGGGAGAGGGCTATTTATAGCCATTTCCAAAGGTTTTTTGGTAAATAGAGGACAAGAGGAGGGTAAAGGTGATGTGGCACATGGTGATTGGTGGAGAGAAGAGAGATGCCACATGGCATGCTCTCATTGGCTAAAGGGACTGGTAAAACAGTAAATAATAGAGATGGGAGGGGTAAATTCCAGAAGAGTTGACTTTGACGCCGAGACACTGTCCTCTCGCCGACAAAGACGCGGCGGAATTCCGATCACCGCCGGCGGTAATCGGATTACCGCCGGCGGTAGTCCGACTGCCGCCCGGTCCCGGCTGAGTCCGAAACTCGTGTGACTCGCCCCGTGCGCATTTTCTCGGAGGAAGTGGTAATCCGATTACCACCTCGGTACGGTTTACCTCGAAATTCATCTGGTGCGTCCTTTTTTGGGTCCTTAGAGTGGAACAAAGTTCTTTTTGGCCCAAAATAGCTTGAAGTCAGCTCGATTGTTACCTGAAAATGACTCGAAAATAGGTCGATTTCGGGCATGGTCTGGATGGAATAACGGCTCAGGTCAGGGTTAGGGGTAAATTTAGGATATGATCATGGTTCTCGGATTGTCTTAACCTTCTCAAGATATTTAGCCTGGGGTGGGGTGTCTACAGATGCCCTCTTTGACCGAGGTTGCGAGCAACCGAAGGTCAAAGCAAGTGGACACCCCACCCTTCCGTCTGAATGAAGGGTAGCGATTCAAATCTATTGCTTACCATTGTATCATCATCGCCGACCGTTTGGAAAAAGAGGACTTGCACATACCACGAGGGTTGAGGAAAACGTTGTGATTGTCTCCCGCGCATTTGTCGCGGCTTTACGGATCACCAATCACAACCTCTTCACATCGGATTGTTTACGCATCGAGGGTGAATCGAAAAGTAAGGGCCTCTCGCGCATTCGTCGCGCTTTACGAGGATTCCGCATCGTTAGGTCCGTCGTTCCTTTGCTATGTAATCACCCCAGAATGTTCGCTCCATTTGATCGTCAAAGTGGTTAGTCGCCCGCGCGTTGGTGCGCCTTACGGGAACTCACTACTACCGACTTGGACTCGATCAAATTTTGCAAATATTCCGGCAGGTATGTGTGTAACTGCTTGCCATGCAATCCGCCGAGTCCGACACTTTGGTTACAATGGATCGTCTTCACTTCGAGTTTGATTGTTCTTTCCAAAGATAGATCCACTCATCTTACTAGATTTGTACGACCGCCCGGCCATAGCTTATAAACCGCCAATCGTACATATATCATGTACGGACTCGATCGTCCTTCTGGGAAATCGGAAGAGATCGGGTCTTATTTAATGTTTGCAGACCGTCCGCAACCTGGGAATATAGAAGATTCTCAAGATATCGCGTGACGCGTATGCTTCTTTGAAAAACTATCCCCTTTAGAGCTAGGCTTCTTGAGGATTTTATTTGAAACTTTTTTTTTTTTTTTTTTTTTTTTTTTTTGGGAAAATATCCGTTCGATCTCGCGGTGGGCGTCGTCGTTCGGTTTTTATTTTCGCAAGTTAAGTAAACTTGAAGGCGTTGCCTCCACTGGTGAGCTGATGGGGCTAACGGTTTTTATTTGCAAGTCAGATGGCCTCCACTAATAAATTAATGGGGCTAATGTTTTTTTATTTGTAAAAAGTCAGATGGCCTCCACTAATAAATTAATGGGGCTAATGTTTTTAGAAGAAGCAAACCTTTTGGGCCTGGGGATTTATTTTAGAATATTTTGGTATTTTGAGATTTTTTTGAAAATTCAGATGTTTTGTGGAATTTTTTTTTTTTCGAAAGCTTTTGAGATTTTTGGAATTTTTGGGAATTTTGGGATTTTTTTGGAATTTTGGGATTTTTGGGGATTTTTGGGATTTTTTTGGAATTTTGGGATTTTTGGGAATTTTGGGATTTTTGGAATTTTGGGATTTTTGGGATTTTTGGGATTTTTTGGAATTTTGGGATTTTTGGGGATTTTTGGGATTTTTTGGAATTTTGGGATTTTTTGGAATTTTGGGAATTTTGGGATTTTTTTGGAATTTTGGGATTTTTGGGATTTTTTTTTTTTTTTTTTTTTGGATTTTTTTGGAACAAAGGTTTATTTTCGAAATTCTCTAGGGTTCTTCCAAAGGTTTTGAAATACTGAGTTCTATTGTTAGAAATTTTTGGGACCCTTTTTGAAAATTCAGAGGGACTGAAGTTTATCTTAAGAATTTTCTAGGACATTTTGGAGGTTTTAGAGAATCAGAGGTTTATTTTTTGGAATTTTGAAGACCCTTTTTGAACCTTAGAAGAAACAGAAGTCTATTTTAAGAATTTTTTTTGACTTTGTCCACCGGTCCAAAGGGAGGACCGGTCACTGGAGGCGGGCATGGGGGACAGCACGCTGCCCCATGTCAGTATCGGCACGGCGGGCATGGATCGCGCGCGGTGGTATTCTGCTACCGCCGGCCTGGTCGATGGACCTGCCGGGTCCGTTCCTCTTTGCTGGTCCGTCCGATGCAGCCTCCTTCCCATTTAGCCCGCTCGTTCGATCGTCCAGAGACGCGTTTGTGGTCCCCTGGAGCTCACTTTGCCTTGTATTTTCTTTGATTTCAGGTATTCTTGGCTGTTTGATTTTCCCTGGGTTTTCTGGCGGGCCACCCTCTTAAGGAGATCTTGCACTCTTTCTTTTTTTTTTTTTTTTGGTTTTGGAAGGGTCATGATCAAGACCGTTGATCAGTTTTGATGAAATCTAGACTTGCAGGATATATATATTTTATTCATGTTGCTTGCTGTACATGTTTTTTTTTTTTTTTGTTTTATATTTTTTTTGTTATTATATATTTTTTTATTTCTTTGGAGTGGGGTGTGATAAGAAAGGGGTCCCACCTTTATTTGATCTGATTTTTTTTTTATTTTTTTGGATGATCCGGACCATTGGATGGGTGGATGAATGATCTGGACCATGGATCTGGGTCATGTATGAATGGATGGACGATGGATGATCTGGACCATTAATCTGGATCGCGTATGGACGGATGGATGGTGGATGATCATGGATCTGGGTCATGTATGAATGGATGAATGATGGATGATCTGGACCGTTGATCTAGATCATGTGTGAATGGATGGATGATGGGTGATCTGGACCATTGATCCGGGTCATGTATGAATGGATGAATGATGGATGATCTGGACCATTGATTTAGATCTTGTACGAATGAATGGATGATGGATGATCCGGACCATTGATCTAGATCTTGTATGAATGAATGGATGATGGATGATCTGGACCATTGATCTGGGTCATGTATGAATGAATGGATGATGGATGATCTGGACCATTGATCTAGATCTTGTATGAATGGATGGATGATGGATGATCTGGACCATTGATCTGGGTCATGTATGAATGAATGGATGATGGATGATCTGGACCATTGATCTGGGTCATGTATGAATGAATGGATGATGGATGATCTGGACCATTGATCTAGATCTTGTATGAATGGATGGATGGATGATCTGGACCATTGATCTAGATCTTGTATGAATAAATGGATGATGGATGATCTGGACCATTGATCTAGATCTTGTATGAATGAATGGATGATGGATGATCTGGATCATTGATCTGGATCATGCATGAATGGATCTAGACCATATATGAGTGATTTGGACCATTGGATCATGGATGGATTTGCTGAAATGGCCCCCCCCCTTCTTTTTTTTTTTTTTGAAACGGGCCTTGATTTTCGGGTGGGCCTTTGATTCTGAAGTGACAACGGCTTCGGGAAGGATTTGGAATGGGTTATTTTGGAAAACGGGTTCTTACAGGTGGGTTTGTGAACATGGGCTTCCTAGATGGGCCTTTTATCATGGATTTTTTTTTTTTTTTTGGCCTTTTTTAGATTGTCCTTGAAAGTGGGCTTTTGAGATGGATCTTTTGAGGTGTGAGTTTGACATAAAACTCACCTGTAGGCTTTGCCTGTGCAGTATGCCCCGTCGAGGTAGGAATGATGCTGGTCCGTCTCAAAGATTCGACCGACCCATGTTTCGTGTCGCGGAGGGTCGGCATCTTTCGATATAGCTCGGAAGGTGGTGCGCCCGCGATTCTTAGAGGGCGTGGGGTTAGGAGTCATTGGCCCGACCGGTTTTACGATCCTCGCCTTTGTTCTTTGAGGTTCTGGAGCGTACTTTGCACATCTTTTCCGGTTCGTCCGAGCAAGACGAACATGTCGCTCTTATCCGCCTTGGCGTAGCGATGGCATCCCGAGACACATACATTCCAGCTTGCCTTTCGGAGAGTGGGGGATTACCCCATATGACATATACATGCACTGGTCTTAGATATGATGGTGGTTCGTGCCCTTTGAGGAGGACCTTCCAAGACCTACCGAGGATGACCGGATGGAGCTATTAGGATGATGCCGATGCCACAGAATTTTGGGCCATCGATTTAAACTTTGTGGCTTTCCTCGAATTTCGCCAGGCGCATCCCTGAGACTGAAGCTGCAGCTGTGATAAAAGCTCGGGCCCTGATTTTATATACCATGGGAGCGATGATCTTCTGCCATGGGAATGAATTAGTGAGTTCCCGTTTGTTATCGCTTGTGGCAGATATTACTTTTCCCATGCCGTATAACTGGAATGCAGCCCTTTTGGCGCATTTGTATGAAGGGTTGGATAAGGCCGGGCCGCCGCATCGCCGCGCCTCGACCGGTTTTTACCTACCATTGAGGTACTTTCTCGAGATCTTTTCTCATCATCTTTTCCTCGAGGATGGTCCGTGTGTCTCTTCTTAATTTTGTAACGCAGTTTGCTTTTTGACCACTTTCCTCACCGGCACCCACTTCGATTAATCATTCGCCTCCATTCCCGCGCATGATGATGTGGTACAAGGATAACCGCAGCCCGTACACGTTTGTTTTCTCGATCTTGCTTGGAGGTCGAATGTTGATGCCCTCGTTCCTGACGATGTGAGCGATCCGTCTTGCCCCGTATTGCCCATATGTTGCTTTCGCATGTCCACAATTTTACCCCTCTTTTTTGCGCTTCATACTCGGCCATATCTTCGCCGAACGCAGCTCTTACTCCCGGTGCACAGGAGGCTTTTTCGTGCCTCTCGACGACGCGCCGCATCTCGGAGGATCCGCGGGTGACCAAATGGTATCCGGGAGAGAGACTTTTTTGGCGGTGACCGGGCAAACCCTTTGGTCCCGCTTAGTCCACCATCCGGACCATCGATTGGAGATCCGTGCCACTGAGGGAGCTAGTTGTCGCTTTGGAGGGTTATGAAGCCGCGCCTTTGTTGACCTGACAGAGAGTATAGCTCTTGGAGCGAGCAAGACGGCATGGGTCCGATTCTTCACTGTTATGCTCCCGGTGGTGGTGCCCGCTTTGTCTTGGAGGAGGGATCTTGGGTCCACATTTTCACAAGAAGGATAGTGACACCTATTTTCCTGATGATGATTAGTTCATCTACCGTATAATCTCCTTCATTTGGTATAAAATTTTAGTTTGTTTGGCATTGTCTTTTGCTTTCACAAAGCCGCATTTATCCAATTGCGCACATAGGAGCAAATTACTTGTTTTCTACCCTCCCGAGTAGACCGTCCCGAATTGTAGTTGGAATTGGGCCTCGAGCGCGGTCGACCGCCATTGCGGTAATCGGACTGCCACGGCGGTAGTCGGACTACCGCGCTGACATTTGCCCGTTCGCCCGTTCGTCAGTGCCGCAGTGATTCAAATGATGACACCCTGCGTTTCGAAACCAGATTCGAATACCGCTAGCGGTAATCCGACACGCCCCGTCCGTCTTTTTTCTTCCAAAGAAGCCCGTTCTTCCCTCGTTCATTCCCTTTGTCCCTTCCTCCGCATTCTCGTCCGTCCGTTTTGATCATCCTTTTGTCTCCATTTTGTCCTTTCTTCTTTGTCCTCATCCCTCCTTTGTTCCTTTCTCCTTTCTCGACTCATCATGGCTAATCATAATGATGATTTGGGTGTGTTTATGGGTGGTGAGAAGGTGGTTGGCTCCATAAATGATGAGGATTTTATGGGGGTAGATGAAGAATTGATGGGTCCTTTGAAGGAATGAGCACCATTGATGGCTTGGATCTTCTTCCCTACCGATGGGCCGATGGGGTTGGATGGTTTGCTTGATGGAGGGATGGCTTTGGATGGCATGAATGGGATGATTGCTATGGATGGTGGATGGCTTGTTGGATGGAGGGAGGGATGGCTATGGATGGCATGGATGGGATGGTTGCTATGGATGGTGTGGATGGCTTGCTTGATGGAGGGATGGCTATGGATGGCATGGATGGGATGATTGCTATGGATGGTGTGGATGGCTTGCTTGATGGAGGGATGGCTATGGATGGCATGGATGGGATGATTGCTATGGATGGTGTGGATGGCTTGCTTGATGGAGGGATGGCTATGGATGGTGGGGATCGATTTTGGTGGATGATGGGCTTCCTCTTGATGTTTTAGATAGTTTGGATTTGGTAGATGATGGACTCTTCGACAGCGGCTTGGGTCGATTTTTGGCACATATTTCGAGGTGATGGTCGTCATCACCTGGCGTCGCACAGATGTAGCTCCTATGTGCCACCGGGATGCACCGCAGGTTACGCCTATGGGGCTTCTTCGTTTCAGACACCTCTCGATGTAGCAGCTTGTCTGGGATTCAGGTCCTCCTGTTGAGGCTTTTCGAGATACACTGCGAGATGCGATGGGCGCGTCTGGCTTTTTCCTTCACCACGAGATCGATCTTTTAGATGAGGGTATGCCAATTTTTGATGACCCATTGGTGGCCCCTGGGATTCAGATTGTTGAGGGTGTGCCTGTTCTGACTTGTCGATGCAGCCGCGTGGCACCTGTTCTGAGCGATTACATATTTGGATTGACAGTTTGACCGAGTCCGAGATCTTCGAGTTGGACTCCTTGGGCTTTCGAGAGGTTCTCCACTTTCACCGTGTCCGCTTAGATTGGCGATTGCTAAGTGCGGCATTGTATGACTGGGTACCATCCCTGAACCTCGTTTTCCTTTAATGATCCGGGAGCCGGGTCCATCGCCGGAGGAGTTTGCTCGCCCGTCAGCCTTCTTTGTTTCGAGAGGCGTACATTCCTTTGTCGAGTCGGTTCGCCCTTCCGATCCGTTGCCCGGTTCGGATTTCCCGTTGATCTTCCTACCGCAGAGGGCGGGGTTGGTGAGCTTTCTCTCGGAGATTTTATATGACCGTCGCTCTACCGGCCGTGGGAGGCCCGGATCCGATCGTCGCCTTGCTTGAATGCACCGATATTTTGCACCTTGGCCGAGCCGTTCTTTCGTGATGGAGACGATCATCGCCGGTAGTTTTGCTAGACGTCTTCCGATGCGTTCTTTGTCGCAGAGCATCATTTGGCCGTGCCGGCCGAGCTTTTCTGGGGTTGACCGAGTGTTCCTTGGGCATACCCGCATCCTCGCAGGCCGTTGCTCGTTTCTTCGTGTACTTTCTCGCTCTTTCGTCACCTTCTCATGCATCCCATTTTTTTTGAAATTTGGGCTTAATTTAAGCTTCTCCTGTGTATGGTTATGGGAACACTTGTACATGACTCCCGTGCTTATATTTCCCGATTCTCGTCGTAATGACGTGCCGCGCTTGTTGCTCGACGACCTTCCGTGTGGTGTGTTGAGGCCACGAGTCATTGTATCGCCGCATGTTTTCTCGAGCTTCGAGGGTGGGAGATCACCGGGAGGCTACTTGGCTTTGTCGAGCGCCCCGATCCGTAGTGCGGCTCGCACTCCTTATCGTTACTCGGCCTTCGGGGATGCCGCTCCTATCATCCCATACGCTTCCTTCGCCGCTTGGTTTTCGGCAGATATCCCGTAGTTCGCCTTTTCTCGGATTTGGACATTCGTCTCTTCCATCCGATTTGACATCCTTGTATAGGCGAGTCCGGTTTCTGGCGTGGTTCTTTGGATGCGACGGCCAGGTCTTGAGTCTTGGGCTCCACCTATGGCGACGGTACCATACCGGCCGATGGGGCAGCAGAGCGCCGTTGTATCGTCGTGTTCCAGCCGGCACTTGCGTATGAGGCTGCTAATCGATATGATAGGTGACACTGCTTCGTCTTCCTCCTGCGTTATTGATTCTTTCGAGGCTTTTGAGGAGCGGCCCTTCATTGATCCTTCATTCCTGCTAGCTACACATGGTCATCTGATTAGTGAGATTGTTGTGCTTCGCCACTCGTGTGAGGACATGGCCCGCCGATTAGCTGTAGAGCGGCGATATGATGAGAGCATGCTTGTGTCACATCGTCTGGATAGGGATGAGATCTTCTACCTGCGCATGGAGATAGAGAGGCTCAGGGAGAGATTGTTGGCATATGAGAGGTAGGGGCTTACCTGCAATTTCTGCTGTTGATTGACCACTTATTTTGTATGCACAGAGGATTTTTGTTATAAAGGGAAAGACAGTGTATTTGCGAAATGATTTAAGAAAATGAAATATTTTGCTCGTGCCATGTTTACTCATGTTTGGATTAATACTTTGGCTAATTGGGATCAGACTCGTGGGCTCAGCCTACGTTGTGTACAGTATTCTAGACTGTGCTCCTTGGGGTCTTGGTTTTCGAGACGGTGTCCGGATTGCATCCCGGATTTGAAACAAGATCTCGATGGAGTACCGATCCAAGTTGATCCTTCTTTGTATCTTGTTGTGTCATTTCGCCTCGGCTTCTTCTTCGTTCTCGCACTTTTATTTCATTTTTATTTCTTGCCATTTTTACCCGTAGCGCCCTTTCAGGTTTTCACTACGTCGGCTCTTCCCGTCATTTTTGCCCGTAGTGTCCTCTCGAATTTTCACTACGTCCGGGTTTTGATCTTGCCTCGCCCTTGCGTAAATTTTACGCTATTTTACCCTTGGCGCCCTTTCGTGTTTTCCCCAAGTCTGCTACATGCCTGCTGTTTTTACTCGAGCCGCCTTTTTCGTGTTTTCAACTCGCCCCTTTTGCTTAGGCATGCCTTTATTTTTTTTTTTTTTTTGTTGGTTTTGTCGAAGTGCTAGGAGTGACAGGGAACTTCCTTCATAGCCTACGATTGGCTACATTGTCGTTCTTGTCTCGATCACAATCATAAGTCGCTTGAAATTATTTGGGGTACAGGATAGATTACTAGGGATGCGAGATGGGTTTCTTTATTTTCTTTATGGGTCTTCTTTTTGTCTTTTCCTCTTTTTTTTTTTGCTTTTTTTTGTTTCCTTTTTTTTTGAGATTTCTCTTTGTCTTTTTTTCTTCTTTTTTTTTGCTTTCTTTTTTTTTTTTTTTTTTGAGACATGATGGGTATTTCGAAAAGGGTAATTGGTGGATATATACAGCTTTATTTTTCGATAAGGAGGTGAGAGATGACCTTTCGATTGTAATCATTGACAAGGTAAGGTAGGGTTACCCGTGATAGATTTTCACATTGTCGGCGTTGATGGGCTCGGGAAGATCCTCGCCTTTCGGGATTGGTGAGCCGAAGAGCACCTCCCGGGAGTACTTCCCGAATGACCGTGGTCCGTCCCACAATGGTTTGAATTTTCCTCTCGGGATCCGGCAAATGCGGCGGCAGGATACGTTTCATGATCATGTCACCGACTTTGAAACTTCTCTTAGGACTCTCTTGTTGTAAGCTCGAGCGATCCTTCTTTGATAGCATTGGGAGTGGTTTAGCGCCCGCATGCGCTTCTCATCCGCCGCGATATGCGCTGATCGTACCGCTTGTTGCCACTCGCCTTCCTCGACTTCACTTTCCGAGTAGTATCCGCATGAGTGATGGGATTTCATTTCGACCGGTAGTACTGCTTCCATTCCGTAAACGAGCCCATATGGAGTGCGCCCAGTAGCAGACCGTACGTACGTGCGATAAGCCCGAGTGCATAAGGAAGCATTTTCGACCGATCACGGTATGTCTTCACCATCTTTTCGAGTATGCGGATGATAGTTTTGTCATGCGGCTTCTACCCCACCATTCATCCGAGGGCGGTAGGGGCTCGATCGATGGCGTTGAATTTTAAACTTGTCGAGGAAATCGCCCATCCTTTTATTGACGAACGGAGTTCCGTTATCAGTGATAATGGCTTGAGGGACCCCATATCGGCTAATGATGTTGTTCTTCATGAATTTGACCACATGAGATGTCTTTGTGATAGTGGTGTAGGATCGCTTCTATCCATTTAGTGAAGTAATCATCGCCACCGGGATGTATTCATGCCCGTTTGAGGCTTTAGGGCTGATCTTACCTATGATGTCGAGCCCCATACGTAAAAGGGCCATGGTGCCGTCAAGTTGTAGAGTTCGGAGGCAGGCGCATGGATTTGATTCGCATGCTCCTGACACTTGAAGCATCTCCTGACGTGCTTGCAACAGTCTGTCTTTATTGTAAGCCAGTAGTAACCGAGTCGTAGGATCTTCTTTGCCATCATGTGCCCGTTCATATGTGGGCCGCATAGTCCTTCGTGGATTTTCGACATAATCAGTACGCTTCGTCTCGTCGAGACAACGGAGGAGGACTTGGTTGAAGGATCGCTTGTAGAGGATACCCCAATGATCACGAAAACCGAGCCGCTAATCTCCAGATTGTACGTCGATCGCCGAGTCCGCTCCTTCCGGTACTTCGATGTTCGAGGTATTTTTGATGTCCGTGTACCATGGCCGATCATTTGGGGCGTGCTCGGCTTCTTCGATTTGCAGGTGAGAACGTGTTCCTCTGGAGTTCGACAAGAAGTTCCCATTCAAAGAACTCCTTTTGGGATTTCCAAAGCATTGAAGCGAGGGTAGCCGAGCGCTCGCAAACCGATTCTTGACCCGAGGCATGTAAGAGAATGTGATCTCCTCAAATTCCTCGATCAAATTCTCCAGATAGACGTGATATGGAATCGGCTTCTCATCCTTGGTCTTCCAATCGCCATTTATCTGGTTGATGATGAGTTGCGAATCTCCGAAGACTCGTAACCTCTTTATGTTGAGGATGATGGCTTCTCTTAGACCGGCGATGCATGCCTCATATTCAGCCACATTGTTGGTGCACTGGAACGCTAGTCTTCTGGATATAGGAACTGGGACGTCTTCGGGGAGAAGAGTATGGCGCCTACTCCACTCTCCTTCGCGTTTGCGGCTCCGTCGAAGAAGAGTGTCCATTCTCCCGCTTTCTTTCTTCTTCTCCCTCGATCCGGGAGGATGTCTTCGTCGGGAAGAAGGTCTTCGAGGTTGGTAGTTGGGCAGGAGTGTGTCGCTAAATGATCGGCTGCTTGCCCCTTGATTGCCTCTCTCGAGTGACATATGTGATGTCAAACTCGAAAGCAATGGCCGCCATTTTGCGATCCCGCCCGTCGGTCGGGTTTTTCGAACAAGTACTTCAACGGATCCATGCGGCGAGTAGTAGTATCGGGTGAGCGATCATGTATTGCCTTAGCCGTTGTGTTGCCCAAACTAGGCGAGGCATGTTTTTCTAAGTCGGAATATTTGGCTTCGTAGCTTGTAAACCGTCGGCTTAGATAGTAGATTGCTTGCTCCTTTCTTCCCGTATCGTCGTGTTGGCCGAGGACGATCCGATTGCTTTCGTTGCGACTGAGATATATAATGTAAGTGGCCTACCCTGGAGTAGGCGGCACGAGCACCGGAGGATTTAACAAATATCTTTTGATTTTATCGAAGGCCGCTTGCGTCGTCATTCCATTCTTTTGGAGAGTTCTTTCGTAATGCCTTGAATATGGGTTCGCAGACCGGAGTGAGTTGTGCGATGAATCTACCGATATATTGGATTCGCCCGAGGAAGCCCCGAATTTCTTTCTCGGTCTTGGGTGGTGGCATCTTGATGATAGCTTTGGTTTTGTTTTCATCCACCCCGATACCGTCTTCGCCGACAATGAAGCCTAAAGCTTGCCTCGGTTGCACCGAAGACACATTTTGTGGATTGAGGCGAGCTTGAACTTTTCCAAATTGTCGAAGAGCTTTTGAGATCTTCAAAGTGTCCTTCGATCGTGCGAGATTTGACAATCATGTCGTCCACATAAACTTCCATTTCCTTGTTTATCATGTCATGGAACAAGGCGGTCATGGCTCGGCCGATATGTAGCTCCCGCATTTTTCAAATTCAAAGGGCATGACCCGATAATGTAAAGTTCCCCATGGCGTGATGAAGGAGGTCTTCTCACGGTCTTCGACGGCCATCTTGATCCGATTATAGCCGGAGAAACCGTCCATGAATGAGAAGATCTTGTGTCCAAGATAGATATCTACCAAAGGTGTCGATATGAGGCAAAGGGAAGTCATCTTTAGGGCTTGCTCTGTTGAGGTCCCTAAAGTCGATGCACATTCGACTTTCCCATCTTTTTGGGAACTGTACGATATTTGCGAGCCATTCCGGATAGTTGGAGACTACTGAAATCCCGCATTGTATTGTTTGATGATTTCATCACGGATTTTCGTGGCCCATTCTCGCTTCATCCTTCGCAGCCTTTTGCTTGACCGGCTTCATTTCCGCTTGGTCGGCAAATGATGCACCACCAACTTTTCATCGAGCCCCGGCATGTCCTCGTAGGAGAAAGCAAAGTTGGACAACCTCGGCCGTAAACTCCATCATCTTCGCTTGTATTCTGGGGGAAGCGATTTCCCGATACGTACTTCCCTGGGGGAGTCCATTGACCCTAAGTTCACAATTTCGAAGTCATCTGCTACAACATTGGCCTTTGTTTCGAATTTTTCGAGGGAATCCTCGAATTCGAGAGCGGTATCATCATTTCCCTCATCCGGAGCTTCCTCCAAACCCATGAGTTCGAAGTCCAACTCTAGATCGAAATCATATGAGTCGACTTCAAACTAGTGCTTGTCATGAGAATTGTTTGGCACAATGATTTTTGGAAAGTTTTCTATTGTTTTTGTATTTTGGAATTTTTTTGATGTTTTGTGATTTTGGGGAATATACGATGTTTTTGTATTTTTGAAAATATCTGATGTTTTTGTGTTTGAAGGATTTTTTGATTTTTTGGTGTTGCCAAGATATCCTGAACAGGACGGTGTTGCAAACCATGATTGGTCTTGTCCTGGTTCGGGATACCAATTGCTATTTACATTGGCGTTTTTTTTTTGAAGCTGATGCTAGCGAGTGGTTTGCTAGCTGATTCAATTGTTTGGGGGATGGCTGACCATCCCGGCTTTTTCCCCGTCGATCTTCTGATCCGCCCCTGTTTGTTCTCGTGGGTCACCCGTCTCGATGACCATGATGTCTGCTGATCGGGCTCAGAGTCCGAATCCGTTTCGACCTCTCGTGCCTAGGAGTTGAAGTTCTTCTTGTTCCACGGATTTCTGGGACGGGATTTGAACATTCGTCCAATCTAGAGCAAGCCACTTACCTTTGTCAACCCAGTGGATGGGTTGCTTCTGCCTTGTATTCCCCTGAATGGGTGTCCCCCTGTTCTGGTCTACATTGCCTGTAAAGGGCATTCTCGGTTTTGAGTCATTTGCTGATGGACTCGTTTCCATGCCCCTAGTTTCATGCGGTGGATCTGGGGGTTCTGCCCCTGGCCTCATGTGCTCCTCTGGCATCCTAAGGATCCGATCCCACCTTATTGGTGGCTAGATAGACTCTTGTCTAGTCTGTTTTGTGAGTCTAAGTGCTTGAAATTGGTTCTTAAGAGATACCATTTTGCCCTCATGAACTGTCCCAGCTTTAACAAACTCAATGGGTGTGCATTTAAACAGTTGACCCCTTTTTGGCTTTTCAGCCTGATCTTCCGGTGTCGGTTGATATCCCGGTCCCCTCGTCTCTCGTACATTGGCAAAAGCCTTTGGTCTCCACTACCGTACCTTTTTCATGGAACTCAGACGGTAATTTAGATCAATCGCTCACAGGGGGAATGACGTATTCAGCCAGCCTAGAGGGCGAGGGTTAGCAATCGCGTTTTTTTCGAATTCAAAACCGTGATATGGAATATCGCCTTCGTATCTTTGAATGTCAATCACTGGAATGTCAGCTTGAATACTGACCGTCACCGGGAGGATGGTTTCTGACTCAGCCAGTATTGAAATGATCCGATTTCCCGAAGGGAATTTAACCCTTTGGTGGAGGGTAGATGGGATGGCTCCAACAGCATGGAGCCATGGCCGCCCCAAGAGAAGGTTAAATGAGGCAGGAATATCGATGACCTGGAATGTGACAAGGGTCATGTCTGGTCCAATTTGTAATTTTAGATCAATTTCCGCCTCTACTTGCCTTCGGGAATTATCGAAGGCTCTGACACTCATGGTGCTAGGTCTGAAGGAGGATGGTTCTATCCCTAACCGTTCAACAGTCCTTGAAGGGCAGACGTTGAGACTTGATCCATTATCAATGAGCACTAGTGGGATCTTGAAATTCTTGTGGTGGGCCACTATGTTTAGTGATCGCCTATGTTCGCGACCCTCAGGTGGTAGCTCATCATCGGAGAAGGTGATGGCTTGTGGTGCGAGAAGTTGGCCAATCATGCTTGCCACCATTTCAGGAGGTACATCAGGAGAGATATGAGCATCATTCAAGGTCTTCGCAAAGATCTCTCGATGCGACCTTGACGTACATAGGAGTTCCCAGATGGATATTTGTGCAGGAATGGTTTTGAGTTGGGCTGCTATATCATAAGCAAGTGTCAGTTTTGTTGATGGTTCCTGATAAAATTCCCGAGTTTCTTTTGGGTTCTGATTATCTCTCCTGAGGTATCTCCCATTGTTACCCACCTCATCACATTCTGGATAATGCCATGGGACTGCTTTCGGGTTATAGGAAGGAACCGCTCTTCCTTCCAAGTATGCCAATGGTTCTTGAAGCTGAGGGGTCATTACTGGAGCAGTTTGTGGTAGACTCAGTGATATCTCTTGAGGTGCCGCCAAGTTCTGATTAGTTGTGGCCATGGATCTTTCCTCTTTCCTTTGATGTGGGGAGGGATTCTTTGGGTATGTGCCAGTTGGTGAGGCATCAGGAATTGCATGGGTGTGAATCGAGGGTGCCCCTTGCAAGGTTAGCAGGTGGTTAGGTCGTGGAGACCTATCGGGAGGATGACGGTGTTCGTAATTCAACCTTTTTGGATATGCCGAGGATGGGGTTGAATGTGCCCCTGGAGGGCGAGGTTCGAGGGTATGACCCGTTGGGTGTTGTTTCCAAAGTCTCGAGAGACCGAAATGCTTGCGCCGCTTCAAGAAATATGAGAGGTTGAATAGTGGTGCCGCTTCAAGGATACCCAGTGGTCCAGCGATGGTGCTTGGCGGGTGTCCCCATGTCCGATTGGGTGTCGGGCATGATTGCTTGGATGGAATGATGTGGATGAGCATGTGTGGGTTGACCTCCTTCAATGTGATTGACGGTAGAGGTGCTAGATGTCTTTGGTCCCGCCCGATGCGAGGGCAGGGATTTTGGAGAATATTGGCTTGAATCAGTACATCGGCCGTGGGGTGATCGCAATCTTCGGCTTTCGATCAAATCTTGGACCGCATGTTTCAAAGCGAAGCGCCGATCCGTTAGATGGCCGGGAGCTTGATGATATGCACAAGATCGATTTTCATTGTAACTGGGAGGCAAGGGATTAGGTGGAAGTCGAGGTGGAGGGTGTGTTAATGATTGCTTTTGTATGAGCATTGTTAGCACTTGGTCGTATGATTGTGCCAACTGAGTGAACTTCCTCCCTAACATTCCTTGCTTGTATGGTCCTTGCGCATTTCCCCAGGCTATTGTGATTCTTTGTTGAGATGACCGTGCCTCGATATCCTTGGGTTGGGTTCTTTGGGGTTGGTACCGCCATTCTTGTTGTGGCCGGTATCGCCGTCCCGCCGTGGCTCTAGTGGTGGAGCATACCGGTTGCCTTGAGTGTTAGCGATGATGTTGTTAACTTCAAGAGCACGTTGCATGGGAGCAGTGGTGTTTCCATTCCCGTGTCCAATGTGTTTTCCTCGACTTTGTTTCTCTTAATTGAGGGGTCCGATGTGGCCATGGGGAAATAGTTCCACTCGATCCCGCCTTCTACTTGTTCTCCCGCTCGGATGAGTTGGGAGAAGTTTACGTACGGATACGAGATCGATATCCCGAAATACCTTTGGGATGTGGCCGAATGCACAATCATGGATATCCGCTCTTCGTCATCGATGGGGTTTCTCATTCGAGCCGCCATAGCTCGCCATCGTCCTACGTATGCCGATAAAGATTCATCGCTTTTTTGTCTCGGGTATACCAAGTCGGCTCTCCTTGGAGCCATGTTCAGGTTGTATGAGAACCTGTCAATGAATGCTTGGGAAAGTTTTTCCCAGGTTCTGATTTGGTGGCTATCTAGTGAGGTGTACCAATCCAGAGCGTCACCCTTTAGGGATTTCTGGAAAAGTCTTATTAAAGCCCCATCATTCCCTGCTATCGCATTGAGCTCCCCACAAAAGGCTTTTAGATGTGCTGTGGGACACCCGCTACCGTCATACCTTTTGAACTTTGGTACCTCAAAATTTGGAGGTACCTGGGCGTCTGGGAAGGGACAGAGGTCCCTGAACTTAGTGGATGGGTGATCCACTCCTTGTTGTCTTTGAAGCTGGCTTTGCATCATTTGTAGTTGCTCTCGTAACTCCTCGATCTCTGACTTACTTTGTTGCGGATATCTTGCCCCTTGCTGTAGGGCTTGTGCTGCTTCTTCTTCATATGGGTCCAGAATGGGGGTTTGATGGAAAGAAGGTGGACTTCCGGTGGCGGGAGGTAGCTGGAATTGAACACCACTCCCTTTCGGAGGAGGGTGGGATGTTCGGAAATGGCTCCCTCCTGAGGTATCTGCCACACCGGATGTTACTCCCGTTAGGGGAGTGGGTGGACTCGAAACTGGCCCCTTCATGGGCATCCGCCAATTCTTGTCGTGATTTGCATGTACTGTGACCGGATTGTTGTGTTGTGTTGAGTAGAGATGTGGGGGAGGGTTGCTCCCGATTGCTTGCTGTTGTTGATCTTGTGCTGATTCTTCTGGGGGAGGGAGCACAGGATTTGCTGGAGGAATGAGAGAGAAGGCAAAAGGAGTTTGAGGGAGTGAGCTGCTTTTGCACACTAGGTGGGTTATCTGTGTATTCAGTGTGGCACTCGGCACTAGGCGAAGCAGTAGCTCTTGCATTGTTCGAAGTAGTAGCTCTTGTGTGGTGACATTGGCTAGCAACTCTGTCGGAGCTATTGGTGAGGGTACGGGTGTAGATATGGGTGTGGGTGCGGGTGCGGGTGCAAGTGCGGATATTTCAGGAGCTGGTTGGGGTGCCGGCTCTTCTTCATGGGTTGTTTGAGAAGTCATGGCTGCACGGGATCGAGTGGTCATGGTTGGGATCTTTACCTAAGCAAGTGTAAGCCAAAGAGATTTTTTTTGGTTTTTGTATGAATGCGCTGATGAATATCCCTTGAGATTAGTATACCACACGTTGTCGAGTCGGGTCTCGCCTAGTACGTTCTAGACTCTTCCCCTGGAGTCGCCATTCGTAGACACCGAAAAATCAAGGCCCACTTTGTTGTGAAAAATGTCTCGTTGTGGTGGTTCTGGGGGTGATTAAGCTGATTTGTGATTATTGGAGTCGCCACTAGCCGAATAATCTCAGAATCCCGCGGTCGGCTAGAACCACGGAATATGTAAGGTTGGAGAAATCCGAAGATCCTCCGACCTTAGATTGACTCCTGGTCTACGATCCAGGGATTAGGGTAAGGGACCTCGGTTACAAAGAGGGAAGGTGTTAGGCACCCTCTCTGCCCATACAAATGTACGGTCTCGACTTAGTGTGGTAAAATAATCTCAAGGGATGACGATGATGCTTCGGTCATGATTGGACTAGTCACATGTGGATTTCTGATGTAGCAAGATCCGAGATTTCGGCAGGCCACAGAGCATACGTCCGACAATATGTCTAGAGGGCGGATGTGATGATGCTTATGCAAAAACACAAGAAAAGTGGACTAGATCACTAGGAATTTCTGATGTGACAGGATCCGATATACGGCAAGTCACAGAGCATACGTCCGCTAGAAATCTAGAGAAGCAAGGGGGTTGAGAAGGGAGTAGATGTCATGATGAATGCTTGTATGCAAATGGATCTTTGACTTGATTCTTGAAAAGGCTAAGATGTAGATTGAACCATGATCATTTTGGACTAGGCTTGGGGGTTGGAAGGATTGAGGTGAAGGCTAGGAGGTGGCTGGAAAATGTGGGCTTGAAGGCTTGGGAGCTCCTTCCCTTCCTTCACTCTCTTCCTCACTCTCTCTCTCTCTCTCTTTTCTTTTCTTTTCCTCTCACTCTTTCTCTCTCACTCTCTCCCTCTCTTGGTGGCTCTCCTCCATATATGTGAAAATGAAAGGGGAGAGGGCTATTTATAGCCCTTTCCAAAGGTTTTTTGGTAAATAGAGGACAAGAGGAGGGTAAAGGTGATGTGGCACATGGTGATTGGTGGAGAGGAGAGAGATGCCACATGGCATGCTCTCATTGGCTAAAGGGACTGGTAAAACAGTAAATAATAGAGATGGGAGGGGTAAATTCCAGGAAGAGTTGACTTTGACGCCGAGAGGCACACCGTCTCTGCTCGACAAAGACGCGGCGAATTCGATCACCGCCGGCGGTAATCGGATTACCGCCGGCGGTAGTCCGACTGCCGCCCGGTCCCGGCTGAGTCCGAAACTCGTGTGACTCGCCCCGTGCGCATTTTCTGGGAGGAAGTGGTAATCCGATTACCGCCGGCGGTAATCCGATTACCACCTCGGTATGGTTTACCTCGAAATTCATCTGGTGCGTCCTTTTTTGGGTCCTTAGAGTGGAACAAAGTTCTTTTTGGCCCAAAATAGCTTGAAGTCAGCTCGATTGTTACCTGAAAATGACTCGAAAATAGGTCGATTTCGGGCATGGTCTGGATGGAATAACGGCTCAGGTCAGGGTTAGGGGTAAATTTAGGATATGATCATGGTTCTCGGATTGTCTTAACCTTCTCAAGATATTTAGCCTGGGTGGGGTGTCTACAATACTCCAGATCAATTGTATAAAGGCAAGCGGAAGACTGAACTATATATATATATATATATATGTATGTAAAAGAAACAAAATTATTTCATTCTCCAGAGTATGAACCTATCTGAGTCATCATATATATATATATATCTATTTAATGTTCAAAAAATCAAAAATACATCTAAGGATGTAATCCCAGCAAATCCCATCGATCCGGCAGTCTAGTCGAAACCGCCAGAATACTGCATAAATGAGAACTCATCCTGGTCCTCGTCATAGTCCGGCTCAGCTTCCTAAGTCGTCAGCTCATCTAAACCTGAGACAGAGTCTGGTTGGTGTGCACAACACCGTCCCGTAACGTGGGAGTGAGTAGCTAACTCAGTGGAACAATAAAGCAGTAATGATAAAGCAAGACAATCAAACACTCCTAACTACTCTTATTAATGCAAGGATGAATGTAGTCATGATGGATGCCCTCACCACACCCTCCCTTGTGCGACACCATCTTATGTTCGCGGCATGCTTTCATCCCTCAGTGCTCCATATCTTCCAGGCACATGCAATGCATGATGAGCATGATTACCGAGTTTTTATTAGTCTATTTCAAACAGCAGGATTGGGAAACTAAGGTACCTCCCTTGTATCATTCCCAAACATGATCCATTCTAGGGTCGTCAGTCCTAGTTAATCTCAGACGATGGTGTGTTTTCTAGGTCACTGCAAAGGCTGCCAGGGCTATTACGCACAAAGGTTACACCACTCCCCCATCACTTCCTTAACAATTCATCACTATAAGAAACAGGCCTATTTCATACTCTATACACTACGGCAAAACTTTAAGGCTCACAGCAATTTCAGAGTATGCTCGAGGTCACTACAAAGGGCTGTCAGGGCTGTTACGCACAAAGGTTACACCGCTCCCCCATCACCTTATCAATGTAGGCCGACAGCACGAAATAGTGTCCCATACCACCATAATTGGCTCACGAGTCTGGTTGCTCACTGGTCACTACGGGGAGGCACGTGGTCCCAGGTAGGCCGACAGCTCGACCATGGTGTCCCATACGACCATGCCCGGCTCATGAGTCTTAGCGGATCGAGGTACCATGGTTAACGGGATTCCACTAGTAAGTTTAGTACTCTAGGTTCAAGCAGTAGCGACCAAACATGGTGAACATATATTAGACATATCGGGTTACTTGACGAGCCTGACTAGCTCGAGCGCACAATCAATTGGATGACATGAAGTGCATAAGCACTTCGCGTGGCCTAACCACTGTCGCCAACTGACGTATGACTCGGGTTCGTCAAACACGTCTTACGTGGCGACATGAATCTCAACCACGATCTCAAATCTGGTACCGATTGTCTGGACTATAGACATAGTCCCAAACTCAATCAATCCTCATTCGTAGCATGTGGAGTAAAGCATGATAAACAAAGTAATTCAAGCATGTTAACAAGTATGTCATAAAGCATGTTATAAAGCACTACATAAATAGGAATACAAACACATATATTGCACAAGTAAGCTGTTTAAGTAAACAACCTTATGGAGGAAATCATACATGTCTCTAAGGTAGTTGAGAATCCCATCTCAATACCCTCCTAAGCCATCATCATCCAAACACTTACTCACACAAGCATTTTCACAAACACTTAGCATACACTATTTCAACATACTTAGTGTATGTTAGCCAAACATGTATTAGGGCGAATCCTTTCGGCAAATAAGTATTTTATCTATATATCATATATTCATACAACAAATAATCATGACAAACACATTTCCAAAATATATACGTATACGGTATTTTCTACAATACCTAGAATATGTAAAATTCCATATTCTACGTCGTTAATCGAAACAGAAATCAGAAAGTACTTTGTACATGTGCAATTGCATGCAGATCATGAATCTATCATTATCTGACATTGAAAGTATTGAAAACCGTAACCTATACACCTAAAGTCCTCACCTTATACCGTAGAATCGTCACGAATCTGATAGGTTTGTTAAGCCTTCGTATTCGGCAGTTAGGTAGCCTAAAGAATGAAATAGGTTAACCATTTCATAATCTACAACCTTCACACCCCAAAATAGATTAGGGTTAGGGTTTTCTCACCTCAAAACGAAGTTGGTATCGCAGGGAAAGCGGCAAGAACGAAGTGGTGGAGCTTGGGTAGTAGCAGGAAACAGTAGCAGGGAGATTCTCTCACTTCTCTCACTCTTTCTCTCTCTCTTTTCTCACTTCTCTCTCTAGGATTTCTCTCAAATTCGTATGGCTGTGAGAGAGAGGGTTCTAAGGTCCTTATATAGCCTAAAATCTCTCTGAAATAGACTTGTGGACAAGGTATACTTAGGTTATAACCAAAGCGGCTTTGTTTCAGCTCAACGGAGGATTTCTGGCGGGCCTCCTTGAGCCAAAGGTCAGACTTAAGCTCACTAACCCTGGATCTAGGTAAAGTTAAGTTTTTGTTTCAGTCGGATTTCCAGATCACGCGTGGCGAACCAGTTTCAGTTCAACGGTCATCGGGTCTCGATCCGAAATTCCAAGTACATGTAAATGTTTATGGAATTTTTCCTGATCCGAGAGTGTATTTTGGTCAGATTCTGACGGTCTGGTAGCTTACAAATCGACCGCAAGTAACAAGTCTTAGATCACTATTCAAGATATTTATTTTGTAAAGAAAATAAGTGTTTTCACACTCCCTCGCTCCGGACTTAAGCGAACAGCCGTGGGACACTGTCTGGATTTGATTTCTGAGATGGTTGTCAAGCCCAGCGACGCGGTCCTAAGTCCTTAACCTCGTATTATTCTGACTCCCGATGTGCGGTCTAGACTTGATACGGAGTTTCAATGTGCTCCTGAGAGCAGACGGGTAATGAGTTTGATCCTAGATTTTAGGGTAACCTAGCGTCACTGATTCTACAAGTTTTGGGTCTTATAGATCGTATTTAAAGCGATTCAAACGGATTTCATGGCTACTCTAGTTTAACACTTAGTTAACTTTGTCAAATTTCTAAAGGATTTAATCCTAAGTGATTTCTGGTCGAGGTAGTACTCGAACCATTGTACAGAAATTTTCGAGTCGTTACATTATATCCCCACCGTCCGAGGGACGGTGGGTGTATACGTGTGCATGCGTGTGTGTGCGTGTGTGTACATGTGGGGCTGTGCATGTGTGTGTATATATATTATATTATATTATGTAATATATATTATATTATATTATATTATATAATATACCTGTTGGTGGGCTTTCATGGGCCCCACCATGATGCATGGGTTGCATCCAATCTGTCCATCCATTTTAAAAGCTCATTTTATGGCATGAGTTAAAGAATAAGCCAGATCTATAGTTTAAGTGGACCCCACCTTGGTATGTGGATGAGGTCCATCTTGATTTATCTGTGGTAGTCCATTAGGGCCCACTTTGATGTGGATGTAAGGTCCATGTTACGAGGCCCATTTTGATGTATTTAAGGCCCAATGAGATGTACCTAAGGTCCGTTGCAATGTGTGATCCCAACATAGTTTATGTAATGATGTTTATGACAGTCGTGCCTTGGGAGCAATGTTGGTTTGACGTCCATATTGTAAGAATAATGTTGGTTAAACATCCGCATTATAATTCTCCCTAGGGCCCATTATTAGGCCATACTTGTAAACCGTTTAGGCCCACCTTCGTTACGAACAACATCCATCACCACATAACATGTTTAGTATAGTTTCATGATTTATGATCATATGCATCATATGTATGTTTGATATGAGGAGTGACTGATCATAGCATATGCCTTCAGGCAGATTGTCTAGGGGCTCCCGGTTAGGTGGTGTTGCCCCACATGAGCGCACTATACGCGCAGGATTGCTGCATGACTGGATAGTGTGATTCATGCATTTCGCATTGTGTGACATGGTTACCATTCACCCTAGCGACATCAGGGTCGTAGCCTCCACAGGCGTATTGCGGTTGGCAGGATTGGATATCAAAAATCTTGTTCTATATGGGGTGCTATAGATATCCCTAGGTGAAAGCCCCTAAACCCTTATGGTACCAAGAGGTTGCTCCAACGTCTAGACCAAGTGGGTGCATGAGTGCCGAGTGCCAATTACCAGACGGCCGTGCTTTCCACTGTATCGTGGTCGTTTAGAAAGGGGTGCGGCCTTACCCGCTCGAGAGGAGGGAGCAAAGTTAGGCTGAGTTTGACCAGCTCAAGGAATGAGTCCACTACCGATGAGCCAAGCCCGATATTGGTAGGTGGGTAGTGAGGTCTCTTCCACTTACCTTATTGTGCGCGATAGGGCAACAATCTGATTTAGAGAGTACTAGACCCCGGTGATATTCTAGATTTGAGCTGTATTGATATGTGGACTTAGATGAGGATTCGCATGCATGAATTGCATCTCGTAATGCATGGCCTTAGTATAGCCGTTATCATTCATTCTTTGCATCGCATAACCTTAGTACGGCTAACGGTATTCATGAATTCACCAGCATGTTCTGCATTACTCTGATATTGCATAACTGCATTACTACCTTGCGCACATACTTTCACCACCCTCTAAGCTTTCTATAAGCTTATACATGATCGTTGCGTGCAGGTGACGTTGGACCGTAGCAGCACTGAGGCAGGAACGCAGAGCAGATCATTTTGGAGCTTTTTGTCTATCACCATTGTATTTCCTTTTATGTTTATTGCACTTGTAAAGTTTTTTATCATAGTGAAAATGTGATGGAGTTTTTGGTTGTTGTTTGTGAGTTATGCCTTTGGTTATGCTTATTACGAATTAAATTGATGTTGAAAATTCTCCTTGTAACATCCCAGGATCGGAACCTGGCAAATGGGTACTGGAAGCCGAGAATGGGATTCTACGGAGGCTGTCGGCGCTGGATTCGGCGATTGAGAATTTTGTGAGCCCGATTTTCGAGTTTGGGGCGTGACGGCGTAGGCGAGGGCATGCATCATTATTTCATATCATTCTTTCATTAATAAGAGTACTTAGGACCTGATTATTGTATTGCGTTATCATTACTGCTTGACTGAATTGATAACATTTAACCTTTGCTTTATAGCTCCACTAAGTTGATCACTCACTCCCACATTCTGGAACGGTGTTTTAAACACTAACCAGACTCTGTCTTAGCTGTAGCTGATGGCGATGCCTACGAGGCGGAGCCAGATTTCGAGGATGATGAGGAGGCGTTCTTATATATGCAGTTATCAGGAGGGTTCATGTGAGCTGTCTTGATCGACGGGGCTTATAGGGTTGCTGATTAGATGACATTACACATTTTGTATATTTTGAAACTTGACATGTAAATTATTGACCTGGTAACATGATCATACTCAGGAGACCTACGATTACTTATACGTTTTATATATCTATCACGGTCTTCTGCTTGCCTAACTTAATCGTATCTGGAGTATGATATGCTGTTTTGGTTTAATCTCATTCATGTTTAATGTGCTAATACAGACAACATTTAATCATCATTATCTATGTTGCATAAGTGATGCGTTGGAACTCGGGAGTTGAGCTCTTGCTCGACCCCCGATTTTCAGGGCATTACACTCGCATTTTGTGATATGACCACCGTACGCCCTAGCTAGTGACATCAAGGCCGTGGCCTCCACAAGCATGTCGTGGATGGCCAGATGGGATACCGAAAATGTTTGGTTCTAGCATACGGGCGCTATAGATGTCCCTCGGTGAAAATCCCTAAACCCCCAAGGCCATGGGACGCCCCAACGTCTAGACCGAGTGGATATACATGAGTGCATGAGGGCCGACCAGTAGGCCGCGTCTCCTACCGTGTCGTGGTCGATTGGGAGGGGGTGTGGTCTTACCTGCCTGAGAGAGTAGGTAATGTTAGGTTGAGTTTGACCAGCTTGAGGAATGAGTCCACTATTGATGACCCGGGCCGATATTGACAGGTGGATAGTGAGGTCTCTTCCACTTACCTAGTTGTGTGCTTGATGGGGCGACAAGTTGGCGTAGAGTGTATTAGACCCTGGTGATGATCCCAGAGATGTATGACACTGATATGTGGACTTATTGAGTAGGATTTGCATACTCAGCATGGATTTCGGTTGGGGCATGCGACTAACCTGAAATCAGGAGTTTACCACATTGTATCTGACTATCCAAATTTAGGTATGAGACCAATTTGGATAGAAGTCTCTTGTGATGGACTCCATAGCCTGTGATACTACGTACAATCATCTCGACTTCACACTCCAGCTTGGTTATTTCATTCTCACTGCATATTGCATTGCATCCTCAGCACATAGCATTTGGTTTACTATGCTTCTGTATTGCATAGCCTGAATAAGGTTGATGGTATAATGGACTTGCCACGGATCTGCATATTGTATTACATCCACAGCATATGACATTTTGGGTTGCTATGTTTCTGCATTTATATGACCTAGATGAGGTTGACAATATTCGTGGCTCGTCAAGATTTACATATTGCATTGCATCCTTGTTATAGGATATTTGGCTTATTATGTCTTCGCAATGCATAGCTGAACTACATTGCTTCCTCAGTATATGCTATTGACTTATTATGTTTTTGCATCGCATAGCCTGGATAAGGCTGATGATATTTATGGACTTACCAGCATGTTTCCACATTGCTCTGATATTGCATACTTAGCACTTACTTTGCGCACACACGTTCACTACCCTCTAAATTTTTTTATAAGCTTATGCATGGTAGATGCGTGTAGGTGGCGTTAGGTTGCAGTAGCGTTGAGCTTGGAGCGTGCAGCTATCTTCTGGAGTTTTGATTTTTGATATATGTATTTCCCTTTCGGCACTGTATTCAACTGTTTATATTAATAGATATGTGATGATGATGTTGCCTTTGTGATTTGGGTAAACTTGTGGTTATGCTTCTTATGAGATAAATGTACGTTGGAAAATCCTCCTTGTAGGATCCTAGGATCGGAATCTGCCGTATATGTGCTGAGAGCCGAGAATGGGATACTACGGAGGCTGTCGGCACCGGATTCGGTGGTCGGGAATTCTGTGGGGCCAGTTTTCGAGTTTGGGGTGTGACATG